>CAJQZJ010011242.1:168350-224842 GCA_907164525.1 Lophiomys imhausi
TTCCTTCCTTCCTTCCTTCCTTCCTTCCTTCCTTCCTTCCTTCCTTCCTCCCTCCTTCCCTCCCTCCTTCCCTCCCTCCTTCCTTCCTTCCTAGAGGCAGAGAGCTTTGTAGTGTTTTTCCTGGAAGGATTCACTGACTCAATCTTCTAGTTAATATTTCTGGAATGTGTGCTTAAAGCTGTGGCATGCAATCTGCCCTAGGATATGTAAATGTGTCAGCCTTCCGTGAAAACAGTAAGCATGACACGGGAGTTTTCTGCTTGCCAGTTAATTCACCTCCCTGACAGGCATTTCTTGATGTGATAAAGATAAATTTTGGCACTGCAGCTCCAACTAGAGTGGGCATGTACACACATGCACCACCCCCCAAACACACACATACCATTTGCTCGCCCTTGGTACCTAGAACTACAAGTCCTCAAAGTTTGGAAGCTGCGTTTACACTACAATATAGTAGCTGGGTCTCAGTAACTTTCAAGGGGACAAAAGTCATCCTTCCCTCTCCCAGAGATGAGTGCAATTGTTTAAAACTAGACCGACATGTGAGGAGTGTGCTCTTTTCATCACGGGTATACAGTTACAGACACAAAACACTAGATTCACGTCTTCCGTAGTGCTCCTGTGAGTTCCCATAGTTCCCCACAGAGCAAGAACTGGGCCTGAATGTTCAGTAAAAAAGGGAATAACCGGATCTAGCTACCTATTAGTGACACTGCTGTCATGCACAGCTTCTTCCAGGGTCACACCCTAGGTTGGAAGTGCACAATGGGAGGAGCCTTCTACCAGGGATAGCTCTTAGAAAACTTACATGCACACGTTTCCCAGATCCCAGAATAAAGTGAATACCTCCAAAAGTTGAACTGAGGAAACTAAAATGGCCACTCTAGGTCCTGGGAAATGCTCTGGGGTCAAAGTGCAGAAAACTCCAGTGTCTCGGCCGAGAACCCAGGCATTCTTTGAAGAGCTGTGGGAGAACTCGGGCCCAAATCTCATGTGTTTCTGGATGTGTTCTCTGAGATGGACTCCTCAAGTTTCCCCACACCCCTTAGAGACCTTGATCCCGACATGAGTGCTCAGGAATGGTATCACCTAACAAGTTCTTTTGCAAATAAGCGTGCAGTAAGGAAGCAACTTCCCCTAGCAGCACACTTCTCTGCAGCTGCTTTCTGTTGCTTCGTGTTCCTCCCCAAGGAGATGGCTCCTACTAGATGCGAACAGATGCTGGGTGTTGTGAGAGATGCTACCCTCAAAAGTTAGGTTATTTTGTGTCTCGTATTTAGAATTTCAGCAGCCTTTAGGCTTTTCATGTGTTCCCATGTTGGCATGTTCACAAAGACACTTAGGTGCTGACTCCATGTTTCTCCTCTCACCAGTTCTCCTAACCTATTCATTGGTTCTGACGAGACCACTGCTAAATCCTTGGCTTCCAGTCAAATTTGGTAAACATGCATGAACTGATCTGGCTTGGCATTTAAATTACTCCTTTTCTTGAGGCAAGCTTCTCCAGGCATTTAAATTACTCCTTTTCTTGAGGCAAGCTTCTCCAGTAGACCTCACAGTTGTTGCCAGAACACCAACAAGCACTTTATTAGTTCTAAGTCCCCTTCTCTTGGTCCCCTCTTCTTCTGCCAAACGCAGACCCTTCTTTCTCAACCTCACACTCTGTGAGACAGATCTGACAAGACACTGTACTCCCTGGGTGATCAAGCTTTGAGGGAACACTCTATGTTGCATTTCTGTCTATTGCCCCTACAGTTAGTATACAGTAAGTGCTCAATACATGTATCTCAAATGAGTCAAGGAGGGTTTAGCTAAGAACATGGAAAATGTTAATGTGTTCTTCATCCACTTAACCTCAGAAGACTCAGAATCCACTCCAGAGGGACTCCGAGACCCCTCCCGGAGCTGTACCCCAGATTGTTCAGGTGCACGGAAAATGTAGGTTGTCTGGGAGGTGAAATGTTCTTACGCTTCAAAACAAAACTTAAGGCTCTTCTGTCTGTCTGTGTTCTGATTCCTCATTCATTAACATCCCATTCATCTTCCTCTCACCTCCCAAACTTAAAATAATTCACTTTTATCCTCCTTGGAAAGATATCCCACAGCATCCAGGAGACCTTTTACTAAGTACTGTGGCTTCCCCAAGACAGTTGACATGTTTCTCGGAGGTATGGGCGGAGCACTCCCTGTCAAAGCTTATATAGCTCTGGGTTTTCATCGGACGTGCTGTAAATAGCTGCAACAGCATGTGCCTTCATGCTTCATTCCTTTCTGCTCCTCACTGCATCTTTGCTCAGAGGCTTACATAGCAGCAACTGAGGCTGCTGAAGCTATTCACTCATTCAGTATCAAACACCTCTGTCAAGATGCTGATGAGGGAAGGTACAGCACTGCTAACCTTGGCCTCCAGCCCCTTCATCTCCCTCATCTGCGGCAAGATGTTTACATTTGAAAAATTGAACCAGGGCCCAATGGGAGGTACAGAGAACTTGCAGGCTACCATGGCTTACTTTCTTGAAAATAAGCTTAGGGGCTACCAGAGTAGTTTCTATACTAGAGACAGCCATGATTGGCTGTGGAAGTCATTTCACATTTGTGTAGTAGAAATCACAGTAGCATCGAAAATAATGAAGACTCCTTGCACCGGGAGGTAGATTCAGTGGAGACCTTGGCTATAAGCCTCCTTACCTGAGTCTGGAGAAGTGTCAGTGGTAATCGCTGCTCTTAAGACTCCATTTTAGCACTAGTAGGCTTTCTCAGCTGACAAAATAAGCCAACTAAAGCCAGATTCACAGAATAAAAGAAGGTTTGCTGTGGGCAGCTCTCAGGTGGGTTCACTGGTCTCAGAGAGCCCAGGGAATCATCATGCAAACAGGGAGACGGAGGGGGAAACAGAGAAAGAGAGAGGTGCACAGAGAGATCTAGGGTGACTGGGGGGCCTCTTTTTATGTGCAGCACACACCTGGCACACCTGGTGGCAGATGATGATGTAAGCAGTTCTGAGGTCCTTGAGAGCAGCCCAGTGGAACTGCCTGTATATTAACAGAGTTAGGGTTAGGGGTCCTGGGTTTGAAACCCAACAAGCACCATGAACATGAACTTCAAAACCCTTTTGTCTTCCTTGGTGGAAAGTGTCAGGCATAAGGTCTTTTCATTCTTACATGTAGAGCAGCTAAGAGAGCCGTGGCCCGGGTCTTTCTGGCATCCCCACTGGCCACTGATGGCCAGTTTCAGAGGTGCCAATATGTGTGTTTCTCCACTGCTTTCAGCTGACATGCCTCCTGAGTCCTGCTTATGCAGCCTGTGGATGCTGCTCACTGGGAAGCTACTTCTTGTTACCCCCAAGTCAGCAAGTAACACCTCTATATTTCTACATTAGAATTTGTTGTTGTTGTTTGCTTGTTTGTTTTTCAAGACAGGGTTTCTCTGTCCCAAACTCACTTTGTAGACCAAGCTAGCCTTGAACTCACAGAGAGCCTCCTGCCTCTGGCTCCTGAGTGCTGGGATTAAAGGTGTGTACCACCATGCCCAGTTACATTAGACTTTTTTAAAGGAAAAAGAAAGACAAGAAAAACGGAGGGGGTAAAGTCCATGACTTTGCAGGACATGGAAGATTTCCTGTTGTTTGTTTGTTTTGCTGTTGTTAGTATTATTGATTTCATATTAGTACTCTTTAGACCAGCCTTAAGTTGATTTCTGTTAGCAAAGGCCATGAAGCTTTCGTTCAGTCCTGTCTGCTCCAGTAACAAACGGTGTCATTTTGTACACCAGTGAGCCTTTTGAGATCATTGGTACTGCTTGCCAAAACCAGGAAGGCCTGGGCTCTAACATAGCAGCCCCAGTTTTAGATGGGTAATTTTGGTTTTCTGATGACAGACTTGGTTTCCAAGGGTGTTTGTGAACACCCTGTGGGTTTGTGTTCTCTGTAACTCAGTTCCCCTTGCATTAAAATGAGGACAAGATTAGGAATGTGACTCCAATTTGTTCTCAGCTCAGAGCTCAATCCCCAGCACCAAAAAATAAGATAAAATAGTTTCAGCTGAACTAAAGGCCACACTGTGTGGGTTACTTGAACAGGAACCAGCTCAGGCATTGATAACTCTCAATAATTATGTGATATGTAGCTTGCAGCTGAACCACCAATGTTGAACTATGTGTCATTGTCATTCAGATCACTCAGATCTCCACCGATCACTCAAATGTCCCCGTTAATCTGGTTAAATGATTGTCTTGACTACAGTTTCATTCTGGTTGATGGGTGGTATAGTAGTGTAACCTGGCACTATTGCTAGCAGTTATAAATGGCAAACCAGCTACTCAACTTGATTAGTTAGCATATACACTAAGATACTTTTACAAAATTTTTTTCCTAGAGTTATAAGCTCAGCCTTGATCCCCCCCCCCCCCCCCGACAGGGTTTCTCGAAATTAGCCCTGGCTGTCCTGGACTCTTTTTTTAGACCAGGCTGGCCTTGAACTCACAGAGATCCGCCTGGTTCTGTCTCTTGAGTGCCGGGATTAAACATTTTTAACATGTTTAATTAACATTTTTTTTCCACAAAAAATCTTGTAATAGCTCCATGTACTATCAGGATTTTTTTTCTACCTATTATAAAATGTTCCTTTACTATAGTGATCTTTGGTTGTGGGATTCCTGGAAAAAAATTGTTTTGTTTATTCTGAAACATGTAAAATCTTCCCTAATACCTTTATCAGTACGATAAGGTTTGACTAAAAACAGTGATATAACCAGATGCAGTAGCTCACACATGTAATCCCAGCACTCGGGAGGTAGACACAGGAAGATTGAGGTCAACCTAGGCTACATAGTACATTCAAGACAGCCAGATTACATAGCATCTCCAACAAATAAAGAAACAAACAATAACAAAAAGCAGTGAGCTAGATTTTAATACAACTGGACATTTACATCTCAAGTATTTCAAGTTGCACATTAACCTGGAAACAACCCTTGTAAAATACCCTAGGTGTACTTTTCCCAGAAGAACCCATCCTGTTCCATAATTTAACAACAACTCAAAGACATGGAAAGCACTCACTGGTGTTTCAAATGGCATGAGTTCCCCATCACCACCAAAAAAAGAAAGACGACTTTCACAGCAAATGCTTGCACTCACAAATGCTTGAAAATTACTTCAATAGCCTGCTGGATGGAAACCAGCAAGACAAAGTGGAGCAGGCAAGAGATGTACACTTCCACTTTTAGATTCAAACGGCAGTTGCGCCGCAGTTACAGGATGGGAGCAACTGAGTTTGGCAGCAGTTCCCGTGACTGAAAGCTTAATACAAACCAACAGTAGGAAGTGATAGCTAAAAAAAAAAAAAAAAAAAAAAAAAACTGAATATAGCTGTGTGCGCCCTCAATAGAAATATTAATGGTTCGCTTTACTCTGCAGTGGCCACACTAAGTTGGAGGAATGTGCTCCCAAGCCCATCCAGGAGGCATTTTGACAAAGCAGAGCAGCTATTAAGAGGATGTTTACTCCAGTCCAAGATACATTTATGGGCTCCTGTTTCGAGCTGCCAAAGTACTAACTAGTGCAGGCAATAAAGCTGGTAAGAGACATTGCCGGTCTCTAACCCTCAAGGACTTGGAAATTTAAGTGGAGAGTCAGACAGGTAGGCACATGACTGTAAAACAAAGCGGACTAGGAAAGCAAGAAACACAAAGAATATGCTGTGGCAATTTGGGGGCTGGCTGGCTGCAGGATTTGTACAGGAAACAAGGAAGCCTTGAAAGCAAAGATGCAGAGACAGGAAAACTCGAGGCATAGCCAAGGAAGCAGTCTCAGTCGGCAGGAAGAGAAGGGTAATCCTGAGTAGGAACGTGACGAGTGGGAAGTTTAGGGACAGAGCATAAGGACACTGGCTGGGGGTGGGAAAGACATCCCAACTAATGAGCCTTGGGAAATAATGACACACGACAACGACCCTTAGAGAAGGGTATTTAGTCAAGAGAAAAGATGGCCAAATTACCCAGGGGAGTGTGGGTCAATTCGCCCTAGGATTTGCTTCCAGAAGCAAAAATGTGTCTCAGCAGATTTCAGACGTTCCTACACCCAGGTTTAATGTTGTTTTGTTTTGAATCAGAACTGCCCAGGTGAAGTACTACTTCAGAGCTTGTGAGTACCACCACAGATAGACTCAGGCCTGTGGCCTGACGGTAAGGAGAGTCTTCATAGTGAATTAATGCATGAACAAGTGAAAAAAAAAATCGTGGCAACAATGAACACCACGTTAGGAAGAGAAAGATATTGTTAATACAGCTTTGCCACTTCCCCAACTCATTTCATTATGGTAATGGACCAGCCACAGCCCTGAATCATTCAACAGTCCATGTTTACATCTTGTTTCTCTTCTTGTTTGTAAGCCCCATGTTCCTTCTTAACTACAATATCCCCTGGTTCATTGATAATAAGTGTAGTTTGATGTGAGGAAACTGTCCAATTTTCTTTGGAAAAAAATTTTTTTAAGAATCCTAACCACCCCTTGAAAAACCTTTCAAATGGGAAAGTGATGGATCAAAGGAACGCTACAGGACTCACAGAGCTAGCTCCTTCTTTAGAAAGCATGAAGTTGTGAAAGTGTTGGCCACCCCCCGGAAAACATATCAGGAAACATTCAATCCATTGTTGTCCCTGGGCCGGGGGCAGAACCCCAGCTTTTCCTGTCACAAGGGGGGAAAATGGTCGTACTACGCCAAAGATAGAGATGGGAAAGGCTGACTGGGTCCAGCCCCAGGACTGTTTTACAATGTGGCTGATGTTGCTTTTATTGTTTGGCTCAGGTAGCTGGGAGAATCTAATCTCTGACTCCTTGGGTGTGTCTATTCCTTTATAGATTAGACAAGAACAATCAATGAGCTTTTAAATGCTGAGAAAGCTAATCAGAACCATAAGGGAGTTTGTTGGCCACAGCCAAGAAATAACAGCAAAGGCACCTACTGAGCTTTTTTCTTGTATAGTCCTTGTTCCTCTCCTTTTCAGGTTCCCATCTGATTTGTTGTTGTTGTTTTTACTTTTCTCTCTTCCTGTCAGTTGGTCAACTCTCTTCTCTCCGTACACTCCTCTTCCTCCCCTCCCCTGCGCTAATTCCATCCCTGAAGACTGATTTTGGCACATTCTAACTGATCAGAAAGTAAACCTCAATTTTAAAGATTATTCTTTTAAGGAGTAAATAGGATTCATATTTAACTTAGAAGATAAGTTTCAAACCCAGAACAAGCAGCTGAAGTGCCCATTTAACCCATCCAAGCGGGCCTCGCCTCCAGGTCCTCCCAGCATCCCTCAGTCCCTACCTGTTACAGTGTGTAAGGCTGGCAAGGGCTGTGGGTGCTGCAAAGGGATTTCCATGGGAATCCATTGTCAGTGTGACTGCAGCATCTGGAATTGATCATAACCATATAAGGAGGAAGCAGTTCTTACTGATTCCATAGCAGAGAAGACACCCCTTGAGGCAGGTTTTGGGGATCCTTTGCCTGATGCCGGTCATCAAGACTGTGGCCCTGGCATTGCTGCTGGGTGTGCTCACAGTGGTCCCACGCAGGCACAGGCTGTTCACAGAGCTCATGCTCGCAGGCAGGATGACCCTCAAGGACGTGGTTTTTCCACCCTCCAAATTCGATTCTAGAGTCTGCCTTTTCAGCCTCTCCTTCCCTCCATGCTCTCCAACAGCCCATCTCTCCTCACCTACTCGGTTAGAGTCCTCTCTCTAGATGAATGAAGAGAGGAAGTCAAAAGGAAAGGACATGACTGCTCCTGAGCATGGTGGAAGAGAAAGTGGGAAAGTGTAGCCAGAGGCAGACACATCTGGAGAGCCCTGAGTGGTCACGACCCTGAATCATGTGGGGAGATGGGGAAGAAAGGAGAGAGAGGAGAATCAAGGACAGCAGCCAGGAGGCCAAAATAGGGTTAGTAACCAAAATGTCTGGATTACATAGGGAAGAGCCTCTAGGGAAAGGGCAGCCCAGCCCCTGGGCTGGAAAGTTCTGTGTAGAGGATAGGTAGGGCAGCCATATCCTGTAACAGGTAGGGACTAACGGATGCTGGGAGAACCCGGACAGGTCCACTTTGATGTATTAAATAGTCACCTCAGCCACTTGTCCTGGTTTTGAATCGTAACAGGAAATAGATGAGAAGGCTTTCTGATTGCTTTCTAAAAAATGCATCTTTTCTTTTAATTCGTAATTTCATGCTCAGGCCGTGAATTTGAACCTCAGATTCATTCCAAATCTGGGCCTGGTTCCAGAATCTTGGCATTCCAAGGAATGGGGTTGGGGGTGGGAGGTGGATGGGCGTGGGTTTGCATGAGTGTGTGTGCCTTTTTTTGACCCCGGAGGGATGTACACTGGACTGGGTTTGCACTGTTGTCCCGCCTCAACTGTTCTGGGAAGCTGGGCCAGGTTAAATTGGTCTGCAGCTTCCATAATGCTTTCACATTCTGTGGGGCTTCCTTTCATTGCAGTTCCTTTTCTTCAGTGAGGGACAAACCTTGCGCGGGAAGAAAAGGCACCCCACTTGATGTCTGACATGTTCTGTACTCAACTATAGACATCCCTTGGTGAACTTTGGACAAGGGGGCCCAGTTGTAGATTCTGCTCATGGCTATTCAGCATTCTGTCAGTTAGGAGACACGGTGTCGTGGTCCTCTTCATAAGAAAGGCATGCAGGAAGGTCTATTCCATAGCAGGAAACACATCCCAACTGTAAAGAGGGCTATTTTGGAAATTGTGAGCTACTACTCATCCAGGGGTTGGTTGCTAGTTGTGATTTGGGAGGGCGAAAAAGACAGAGGAGGCCCCCAGCTGGGGCTCTGGTCCTCAAAGAACTTCCTCTCATTAACCCAAAGCCATTGACCGCCTCCGCAGGCTCTTTCTATTAGTCAGTTCACCTACTTTCCCACTACTAGGGCTCCTGGTGGGCACCACTGGATGCCTACCGTGCAGAGGAAGGCACGTCTTCCCACAAGACGGAAGATTATTTTCAAAGGCAGCTCTACAGGTATGACTAAGAGTCTCTGGTCACCCTGCAGTCCCCACAACCCAGCCCACACTGATCTTTTTCCTGCTATTTTCCATGGTCCTGGGATTTCTAAATCTTGGCAGGAAGACAGTGATCCCTTTGTGCTGGCCCGTTACAATGAGGTAACCAAAGAAAGGGTCTGAGGCTGTCAGCTGTTACTAATCACTATTCCCCTGCCTGTCGCGGGTCCACTCGCCTCTCCCTCTTGCTCTGCTTAGCACACATAAAGAAGATGAATTACTCTCTGGTTCCTCTTCAAAAAAGCATATTGTGTGGCACATTCCAATACTGTGAGCAAAGGACGGGCTAATGGGAAGGGTAAATGGGTATCTAAATCACCTCATAGGGGGTCTCACACCCGCAGCTCGGAGCCTCTGAGACGAGAATTTCAGGGCTGCCCCCTACAACCATTTCCGGTGACCTTGCTGAGAGTGACAGGAAGTCCCTGGGGTAGGCTCCAGAGTAAACAGCATCACCACAATTACAGGGCTGGATTAGGACCAGAGCAGAGAGGGAGGGCATGGATACTCAGGGATCTCACTGCCTGAATAGTTAAGAGTATTTCTTGGGTACCAAGGTTAAGCCAACAGGCATTTTCGCTCTGTTATTAGAGGTAGCAATGATGGACCTCAGTTTTCCCTCTCTGCTTCTTTCTATGTAAATTGAAAATCAAAACAAAACAATCCTGCCACAGCTATAGCTGGAGAAAAAGAAAAAGGGCTGACTGCTTAGTCCCTGTAGTCTGAGGAAAAACTGATTTATCTGGCTTTTTCTGCTACTAATAATATTGTCAGCTCCACTGATTTTTCTATTGACCAATCTTTCAAAAAGAATGTCTCTCGTTTACTTTTCTGAACTTCATTTTTCTAGGGAACGCTGGAGCTCAAAGACGTGTTAACAAGTTTTAGGGGCAAAATTTAAAAAATCAATTTTCCTGACAAATTATATGCTGTCAGAAGCAACAAAGTGCTATGTGCCTGTTGCTTTCAAGTATACAAACTTCCAAAGCTAAATGGCATTCCAGGATAACAAAATAACAGATTCTTTGATATGATTGGCCATCATTAGGGAGGAAATTTTATGTGACATGGAAATCCTTGCAAATCGGCTGGCGGACAGAATCTTTGTTAGTTTTCTTGGAGCTGCTCAAACTCTCACAAATGGCTCCAGCCTGCGGTCTCAGGGGGCTGAAAGAGAAGAGTTGTCATGACCACAAGCCAGCTTGGCCTCAACGGTACATTCTGGGTCAGCTGTAGCTATATAGTGAGACCCTGTCCCAGAGAGAGAGAGAGAGAGAGAGAGAGAGAGAGAGAGAGAGAGAGAGAATGCGCTAAGAAGGCTTAGGGCAAGCCATAGGGCGGGGGACCCAAATTTGGATCCCCAACACTCACTTTAAAAGCTTGCTATAGGGTCCGCTCTGCATTGGCCAACTACTCTTGGGCACAAGGCCTGTCCTGGACTGTGGTTGGTATACATAGTGACACTGTACTTGACAAAACTGATTTTCCCAAGTACTGACCGCAAATGGCTTCTTAGTTAAGCATGGGGTTCTACATGTACTTTCTTTTCTCAGTGTTAGGATTTGGTCTGGTTTGAACCTGTGTAGGTCTAGTGTGTGCTGCCACAGTCTCTGTGAGAGCCTATGTACATCAGTTCTGTTCTACCTGGAAGATGCTGTTTCCTTGAGGGTCCCACCATCTTTCTGCCTTCTCTTTTACATCAATCTCTGACCTCTGAGGGAAAGCGTTTGAAAGACCCGGGGGAGGGAAGTCCCTCACCTGACGCTTGGGATATCATGGCCACCCAAAAACTCGCAAGAGACCATCTTGATGCAATCACAAGGGGTTTATTTCGGGGGGATCAGTGCACTGAGGGCACAACTCATATACCATGCAGGGGTAGAGGAGTTTTGTGACCCCCAGTTGTCCAAGGGTAAAGATTTTATAAAGGAGCACCACAGATTAAGGGGGTGGGGGAAATCACAAGTGGAAAGTACCAACTCATTCTTTAGTTAATTAGCAGGAAACACACCCTATCCTTGTTTTTCTCAGGAATGAACCTAATCTTATTTCACTATCTACTTTGTGGTCAACCAGTTCCTGAAACCCAGGGCCCATGACTCGAATGACCTTCATTCTTGGTTCCACCCTTTTTATGGTCAGCTAAGTTCCTGGAACCTGGCGGCTGGCCTGGCTCTACTGCCGACTTAGGGGGTCTTTTAATAATTTTCCATTCCCTTCAGGCTGAGTGCTCCAAAGGCTTTAACTCTCTGCACATTGTCTAGTTGTGAGTCTCTGTATTAATGCCTATCCACTGCAAAAAGGGGTTTCTCTGATGAAGGTTGACCAAGGCACTGATTTATGATACAGCAGTGTGTCATTAGGACTCATTTTATTGCTATGTTCATCCAACAGAATAATAGTAGGTTTTCCTTAGGCCTGTGACCTCTCTTAACTACTTTAGTGTTATCAGGAATGGATTCTATCTCATGGAGTGAGCCTTAAATCCAATTTAAAAAGTGTTTGGTTACTTTTTGGGTTTTGTCATATATTGGTTTCTTCTTCTTCTTCTTCTTCTTCTTCTTCTTCTTCTTCTTTTTTTTTTTTTGTTTTTTTGAGATAGACTTTCTCTGTGTAGTCCCCCGTCCTGGACTTACTCTGTAGACCAGGCTGGCCTTGAACTCACAGAGATCTGCCTGCCTCTGCCTCCCGATTGCTAGAATTAAGGCATGCGCCACCACACCCAACCATTACAGACAGCTGTGAACTGTCATGTGGGTGCTGGGATTTGAACCAGGGTCCTTTGGAAGGACAGCCACTGCTCTTAACTGCTGAGCCACCTCTCCAGCCCCTCTTTTTTTTTTTTTTTTTTTTTTCGAGACAGGGTTTCTCTGTGTAGCTCTGGCTGTCCTAGACTTGCTTTGTAGACCAGGCTGGCCTTGAACTCACAGAGATCCGCCTGCCTCTGCCTCCCGAGTGCTGGGATTAAAGGCGTGCGCCACCACCGCCCGGCTCCTCTTTTTTTTTTTTAAACTTAGTTTTGATTTTCAGGATTTTGTCTTTGCTGAGAAAGAGAGAGGCAAAGAGAATAAATGTGAAGTTGGGTGAGTAGGGAGTTGGAAAAGATCTGGGAGGAGTTGGAGAAAGGAAAGACTATGATCAAAATATATTGTACGGAAATTAATTTTTTTAATTAAAAGGAACTTATTATTGTATGTACTTGTAACCTAAGTGCTATGACGGCAAGGGACAGAGACAAGAAGATCACTGAGGCTTGCAACCTATCCCAAAGAACCTCATGAGTTCCAGGTTCAGTAGAGGCTGTCTCAGGGATTAAGGCAGAGAGCAACAAGAGAGAGGACACCTGAGTCCCTCCTTTGGACTCCACACTCAGGCACGCCCCCCCCCCCACACACACACACACACAAACATAAACATATACATACACACATACATACATACAGCACACGCAGAAGAAATTACCTTCTTTACAGAAAATTCCATGAAGTGAAGTTTTTCTAAAAACCTTTTCCCTTCTCATGACGTCTGTAAGATTTCAGTTCAGATGAATTGACTGGACAATGAAAACCAACACCCTCATTCCCTTGACCTTCTCTTATGAGAAGAAGCTTGTTCTTAGGTCTGTGGAACAGCCCAAAGTCACAGGCAGCAAAGATGAAGAGAAGGGAAGACCACAGCTTATGGTTCTTTTTCAAAGGCCCTGCTGTCAGCTCAGTGGGGATATAGCCAGTGTTTGTAAATCTGAACCTGGAATGACAAATGCATCCTACAGTGGCACATTCATATGTATGGGCAGGAAGCTGGAAAACATCCCCATCAAACGTTGCTCATCTTTACTACATGTGATATAGTCTAGTGTTTTATGTGTTATTCTCTTATGTTGATTGACTTCAATATATACATATTGAAATACACACACATATACATACATACACACACATATACATACACACACACACACACACACACACACACATACACATATGGGAATTGAACTCAGGACCTTTGGGAAAACAGCCAGTGCTCTTAACCTCTGAGCCTTCTCTCCAGCCCTATTGTTTGTGCCCACCAGATAAACAAGTAGAGAAGACAGAAGTGTACAAATGTTCTCTCTACTGCTGAGTTATACTTTCTTTCTTTTGGGGGGATGTGGTTCTAGACAGGGTTTCTCTGTGTATCTCTGGCTGTTCTGGACTCACTCTGTAGACCAGGCTAGCCTTGAACTCACAGAGATCTGCCTTTGCCTCCCAAGCTAGGAATAAAGGTATGTATCACCTGGAAAGTGTAACACCTGGTGAGTTATACTTTCTAAGCCCCAGTCTGTCTTATATTTTCTATTTTCAGACAGTATCATTAAGACTCCCAGGCTGACCTTGAACTTGCAATCCTGAGCTCCTGAGAAGCTAGAATTTAGAGGTTTAAATACCACCATTTCCACTTCAACACAATCATTCCTTAGCAACAATTCAAAACCTGACTTTTAAAGATTTACTCAATGGTAGGTAGAATCATGAACTTCACATTTTCTTTATTGTCTAATCTATAAAATGCCCGAAGAAACTAGTGTAATACAAAAGATGTTTGCACAATTTTAGTCAGGGGTTTGAAATGACTTGCTGGGTGCTCACTCCCTAACCCCACTGCCCTTCCCCTGTGAGCTTTTGGCCCTCTGGTTCCTACCCCTTTGTAGGTGACTGTTGCCCATTATCTGGCAGCAGGCAGCTGTTCAAGATATGGGACTCACTTCTCTATCCACTATACAAATATAAAATAAGCTATTTTTTAGAGTTGAATTTCCCTATCTTTAAAAGCCGCATCATCTTGTATTCCCATGCATATGGTACATGTTCATCTTCAAGATCTTTGCTGTAGGTTTGCCCATCTTGAAATTCTAGGAGGGCTGGAAACAGGCGGCTTTCATTAGATGAGTGTTTGAGTGTGCATTGTGGAGAAGAGGCACATCTGAAAAGAGCTCAAAACCAAAGCAGAATGATCTTCTTGAATCAGCACTGCCACCCCCCTTTTCTATCCATCTTGGGCCTGGTCCAGGGGCCTTGGAAGAACAATGAAGTGTCATGAGGATACGTGGAAAGACAATTCAAAACAGAAGTTTGCTCTGGATTTCTTGTTCCAAAACCAGAGACAGGAATGTGTAAGGGGAAGCAGACTGAAACGTGTTCATTTGTAAGGCATAGATTTTTCAGCAGACGGGAGAGTGGAATCCATGAAAATGACAGAACCTTGGGAGCTTGGCCTTATTTATGTTCCCCTTTAAAACTTGGCTAAATATGTATTTCATTTATCCAAGTCATGCAAACATTGTAGTAAAAGAAATGTAATTTACAATTCAGAGTTCCACATAGTGTGCAGGAAATGCTCCCTCTCTTCCACCTCCAAAATATCCCATGAAATTTGGTGCATAGTTGTTGTGCTAAACTGATTACCAAAAGACTTTCTTCATAAGTAAAAAAGTTATTCTACATTTACTTCCAGAAGTTTGTTTCTTATCTTCAAGTGACTTCCACCTAAGATACACTGGTTTTTTTTTTTGTAGCAATTTTTAGAAATTTGATATTCTAGAATGCACCCTGTTCTCTTTTCAGTGCTTAAAGTCTTACATATTAAAGGTTTTCAGAAATGATTGCCTGATGATTGCTTATTGATGAATAGACTTTCAGAAGCGAAATCTGCTCACAGCCAGAAAAATCAATTGGCTTCCACCCTCATTACAACTTGCCTGCCTGCTCTGGGCCACCTTCCTAGGAGTGGAGGGAGGGTTTGCAGTACCAGATCAGATCTCTAGCTATCACTCCCAGTGACTAGTGCACAGCTTGGCCTTTGGGTAGATCCAAGGTGTGTAGAGAAATGGAACAGATGCTTTCCACAATTGCATCCCTATAATAGTGTCATCCCCAAACCAAGTACTTTGTCTTAACTCAATCCATGAAGGCTAGGGATATCAAAATGGGTACCGAGCAAACTGTTATGGAGGCAACTCCCGAAAGGAGATAGAGCAGGAAGATGGTCATTCAGAAGCATGGTTTCGATCTTGCCACTACAGTTTATTATCTGTGAAACACTGGGCAAGTTACTCACATCTCTGGGCTCTTGTTTCTTTACCTACAAAACAGTGCCAATGATATCTGCATTATACCATGTCATGCAATTAAATGAATGCACACCATCAGGACTGTATGAATGAGCCTGTGGATGAACAGAAAGGTTAATTCAGAGTTTATTAAACATGGGCATTTTGTTGTACCTGAGAGAGCTATCATAATACTTTAGCAAATCACAGTATAAGTTTCCTTTGGATGCCAAGATTCTGGTGGTAAGACTTTTTCCTAAAAAAGATGTTGGGCTGTCAAGGAGCCAAAAGAGACTGGTGAGATCACTATCTTTACAACTCACTCTGGAATGTGTTTTTCAGACATGTTAGATGAATACATGGCCGTCGTAACACCCCCATACCCAAGTGGCTTCCCACCTACCCCTCACCTCAATGCCCTTTTCTCCCCTATATTTTAGACTAAATGACAAGAATCTATGCAAACTTCCCCTCTCTAAATATTTGGGACATTCCTGCCAAAGATCCCTTTTCTACAATGTAATTTAGTACCCTGCCCTTGCCCCAGACTCTCTTCACGTGGGTTTAGTCTCTGCTGTACAACTTGGTCTCTCATATTTCATCACGTGAGGGAGAGAGGATGGTTACAGAGTTCAGGTGTGGGAAAAGAAGAACAATCCCTGCTCACTTGGGGTTTCATCTTCTAGAATTCTCTTAGCATTTTCATGGCCCCACTAGTTTCAAGGCCATTGTGTGAGGAACAAATTGTACACCTCTGTCCTGCTGTTTCCCTGGCAACAGTACATGACCTTGTTCTTGGTAGTGCCTTTGGTTTTGCAAGCTGAGGTATTTCAGGAGCAGAAGTGAGCAAGTGGTCCTGTATGGGTCATCAGACTCCCTTTAGGAGAAGGACTTCCTTGGAGAATCAGTCTGTGAAGGTATCTTCTTTGGTTGAAACAATAGCAGCTTATTTTCTTTCAAAGCTAAAGGACCAATATGCAGAAATGGGCAAGACCTCTCCTTTGATTAATGATTTTGTGCTCATTGCTAAGAAAATGCCTTCTGATGGTTGTATTTGTTATTTCAGAATCAGAAAGTATGAAAAGATACTTTAGTGTTTGTTTTTATTCAAAGCATTGTTTTAAAACCTATAAACCATGTCCTGAAGTTACTGTCCCTATAGTTGCGGGTACTATGATAACATTCCTATCCCTCTGGCCAGGGTGAAGGAGGGGTATGGAAGCCTCCTCCTCTGCAACTTTGGACCCAGCACTATCATGACCACCAGTGTTCTCTCTAAATAGCTTATAGGTTGGCAGCCATGGGCAGAAGCATCAGAGAAGACATTTGAGAAGGACTACAGGATAGAAGGCAAAGGAAGAGAAGGCCTCCTCTGGGAGGATGGAAATCCTGCCACCTGGTACCTCCTAACAGAGATATCAGCCATTGCATTCATACCACCCACCAAGTAGACAGGGGAAGAGCCAGAAGGATGGTGCATAGTGTTTACTGCTGTCTCGATAGGCAATCTTGATAGAGCGTGGGCCCCTTCATGGAGCAATCATTGCAATTACAGCAAAGTAAAGATGTTTTGGCACATGGATCAGACCTGAGAGTGAAAATGGGGAATGAACACTTCTGCTGAGAGCAGATTAGCCCAATTATAATTAGTTGAAGCTCTGAGGGGCATCATCTCAGTAAATGGACACTTAACACTGGGTCTCAAGGACAAGATGTCAAGTTCATGCACTGGTCAGTCAGCCGCCTTGTCTGTGAGAGCTGCTGTTGGTTGTCTCAAGGGCAACATGTTTACCAACTGTAATTACTTAAGGTCAAAGTTTGAGTCCCCGATCCACTCTACTTGCTGTTCACTAAAATCATAGACTATATGTGAAATTAAGTAAATGCTTATGAAAATTATAAATGATATAATTCAAATATGATTAGAATTATAAATTGAAATTCATAACTTCAATCCCTCCTTCAATACCTTTTTGTCAATAGTTTTAGGCAAATCTAACCAGTTATTTAACAATCAAATACTTTTCTTAAATACTTATCCCAAATATGTTTGTATAAATGTGAATACTGGTTGAAATACACTAAGGCATCTAGAGAGATGGTTCAGTAGCTAAGAGCTCTTCTTCTTCTTCTTCTTCTTCTTCTTCTTCTTCTTCTTCTTCTTCTTCTTCCTCTCTCTCTTTCTCTCTCTCTCTCTCCCTCCCTCCCTCTCTCTCTCTCTGGTTTTTTTTTTTTTTTTCAGACAAGATTTCTCTGTGTAGCCCTAGTTGTCCTGGACTCACTTTTTAGAACAGGCTGGCTTTGAACTCACAGAAATCCACCTGCCTCTTCATCCCAAGTGCTGGGATTGAAGGTATGCTCCACCATGCCCAGGTTTGGCTGCTCTAAAGGACCCAGGTTCAAGTCCCAGCAGCTCACAACTGTCTGGAACTCCAGCTCCAGGGAATCCAACACCATCACACAGACATACATGGAGTCATATACCAATGGACATAAAATAAAATAAATAATTTTTTAAAGTTCAGTTATCTTTTAACACATTTATAAAAACACAACTTAAGTAGTTAATCATGGGGCTAGACAAGTGGATGAGTGCTTTGTGACCTCCCAGAGGACCCAAGTTCAGTTCCCAGCACTCACATTGGACAATTTAAAACTGTCTGTAAATCCACCTCCTGGGGATCTGATGCCCTCTTCCAGTCTCTGTGAGCAGACACACACACACACACACACACACACACACACACACACACACACAGAGAGAGAGAGAGAGAGAGAGAGAGAGAGAGTCTTTAAAACAGTAAATAAAAGGTCTGATTAGATTATGCAATAATTAGATTTCAGTATTGTAATAGGATTTGAGAGGACAGAGAAAGGAAGTGGAAAAACAGCTAAGGAAACAGGAGACCTGGTGCTATTATAGCTGAGTTGGTCTATTGAGGATTTCTTTTCCTATTTTGGTTTGTTTTACAGACCAACAAGCCCTGAAGCATGTCCCATTAGCTTGCACCATTGGGAGTCCTTAAAAATCAAACATCTTTTTTCGCCTTGATTAAGACTTAGTCTTTACCTTAAGTAGACATTGAATATGTCTTGAAACAAGGAGACAGGTGTTTTTAATAAGTCATGAGGTATCCTGTGGGATGAGGAAGATGGAGACAGGGTACAAAAATAAAGAGAACTCCACTAGAATGGTTCTTTCAAGTTTTTTTAAATGAGAAGAAATAAAACAGCAGAGAAGCAATATGAGAACTTTAGCTTTTAGGATCCAAATGTACAAATCAAAGATAGATTGGCAAGCGCTTGTAATAAAAACAAGTAAAGGTAAACTTAGACTATCATGATGGAAAGCTTTTTAAGTAATTCTATTCACATACTCACACACACAACACACACTACTCACACATGTAGGATCCCCAACTAATGAAAACTGAGGGAAGACGTTAATGGCACCTCAAGCTTTTAGGAAGCTGGTGTTACTTGGACATACAAAATCAACTCCTAGGGAAGAAAACAGGTGATCACATGTTCACTGACAAATTCTCACAGTAGGCATTTCTGGGAGGGATGAGGGAAAGCAAGTGTAGAAGGAAATTCGGTCCCCATTGTCTTCCACTGGAGAATCTCCTGGACTGACCACCTGAAAATCTTCTGTTTGCCTTCCGCAGGAATGGCGGCCCTAGATAGTAAGGCATCTGGGAAGATGGGAATGCGGGCTGTAGTCTATTACATGACCACGACCATCATTGCTGTGGTGATTGGCATAATCATTGTCATCATCATCCATCCCGGAAAGGGCACAAAGGAAAACATGTACAGAGAAGGCAAAGTTGTACACGTGACTGCTGCGGACGCCTTCCTGGATTTAATCAGGTATGTCCTTGTAAACCATCCCTGGGGTGTACTCTGACCACCCACTCCCTCTTATGTTTTGGGAAGCCAACCAAACTCTCAAAGAGGAATCTGACAGAATCAGCCTTGTCAGGCTTGAAATGAAAGTTGATCCTTTCCTCTAGCAGAAGTTGATACTGAGGGCATGTCTTCTGATATGAGATGAACAAGAAATGAATGATCTTGGAGGGCCCTGTTGTAGTACTCTAAAACCTCAGCACTAAGTTCTTTCCCCCGTGCAGTTCACTGTAGAACAATTGGATAATTTTTAATGTTCTTTCCCCAAATTTTGCTCTGTAAGACTGATTTTTAGCAGAATGTGACTAGTTCCCTAGACTCCCCTTTTAAAATCAGTAACCTATATCATCGTCCATTGCAAACAACAGTGTGGCTCAACAGGGACTTTAGCATTCATCTGACTAATGCTCCTTCTTTTATACTATTTGCAAAGAAAGTATTTGGCAGATTAGAAATATGAAATTGAAGGATGCCCTTCAGTAGTGTTTGACAAACAAACTAGACACTGATTACAATTGAGTCTTATCTGACACTTGAGATGAAGTTGATGATCATCAAAGGAAGCCAAAGTGTGAGCCTGGCATTTTCCTTCTTCCCCTCTCTCCACACCTGCCCTTGCATCAGTCGGGTCCTAGCAAGAAGCACACTGTATCTTCAAAAGGAACTTTGAAACTCTAATCTCAGCACTGGGTGACTGTGGCTGGAGAATCACAAATTTCAGGCCTGCCTCACCTGGGCTACATAGCCAAACCCTCTAAACAGATTCTGGGAGGCTCCAAGGTACAGTGAGACTAGGAGGAATCTGTTCTGTCATCACCCCTGGCTGTGAAGGGACACAGAAAGGGAACTGTTAGTGGAGGACAAAAAGAGCAAGCCTCAGAGCAGAAATTCTAACTACACTGAGAGGGAGGGAACTTCAATCAAACTGAAGGAGGAGCTGACGGAATACATATATATGGACTTTTCCCCCCTCACCACTCTGTAAACTGTCAGCTTGGCTGAAAAATATGAATTGCCTGGGCCATAGCTAGAAGCAACTATGTATCCAGTTGTATCAGTTTTTTCCTTTTGCTACTTGATTCAGTGCATTCTTTTACCTTAGACACAGTGAAGCAGTATTTCAGAAACAAAGTTACTATGGGGAAGTTTTGCAAATGACTGCTGTTTTCTTTGCAGGAACATGTTCCCTCCCAATCTGGTGGAAGCCTGCTTTAAACAGGTAAACTGCTCTCCAGCTACCAAGTCACCTTTTAAATTCCTCGGGGACTAGAAAGTTGGCCCAGTGGTTAAGAGCACTGACGGCTCGCTCTTCCAGAGGACCCCAGTTCAGTTTCCAGCACCTATGTCCAATGCCTCACAACCACCAGTAACTTCAGCTACAGTAGACCCAACACCTCTGGCCTCTTCAGGCACTGGCACTCACATGCACATACCTACACTCATGCACACATGCCTGCACACACACACACACACACACACTCACTCACTCACTCAGGAACACACTCAGGCGCACACACACACCTGTGCACACACATACATATACACAATTAAAAATAATAAAATTTAAATTCCTTTTGGGCATATCACAGTAGGACCCTCTTCTCATTTCCCTGCAGTAAGAAATACTTCTCTAGCCAACCATATGGAAAAGCAGCAAGATTACTTGGGAAACTTTGGTGCCAATGGTTCTTATTAAAAGGTGGCCAAGTTACCAGGCACACTCTTCATCTTGCACACAAACAGCACACTGAATCTCTGTCATTTTTAAGAGGACTAATTGAGAGGACCTCTCTCTTTTTTTTTTTCCTCCTTATGCTGCCATGCAAAAACTCACCAAAGGAAGCAAATTCAAATATAAATAAATACATTAAAAACTTGCTTTAAGAGTGGACATGGTGACACACGCCTTTAATTCCAGCACTCAGGAGGCAGAGTCAGAAGGATCTCTGTGAGTTCAAGCCCAACCTGATCTACAGAGTGAGTTCCAGGACAGCCAGGGCTACATAGAGAAACCCTGTTTCCAACCCCCCCCCCCCCAAATAATAATAATTTTTTTTAAAAACTTGCTTTAAAGTTAGACCATTCTAGTTTCTGAGTTTGATTTAAAAATCATTGACCTACTTATTAAAAGTCTATGAAGAGCCTTAGGAATTCTGAGGAAGAACCATATAGGAAAGGAATGGCAATATCATTTATGGAATGCCTGCTGTATGCCAAGCACCAATGTTATATTTAGTCCTCACATGAACATAATGAGTATTGCTGTCTTCATTTCACCCACGAGGCCACTCATTTATGAGAATGGGGGATTATGTATTAAGTACAAGTTCTCACAAGTAGTAAATGGCAGACCCAAAATTCAGATCCATTTGTTCCAACTTCTTCCTACCACTCCAAGCTGCTTCCTGAAAAGTGACCTAGAGACTCCACCTGGAGTCTGTGGTGAGGTCCAGCTCCTTCTGCCTCATAGCTAAGCAGTTCTTGGCTCTCTACACGACGGATACAAATACCTTCTAGTATTGAGAAATATAGTTCACTCTAACCCTCCCTGATTAGTAAAGTTCTGTTGCCCAAGCTATGAAAGGGGAAACATACAGCAGATGAAATGCTACTTCCCAAACCCTCCTTCATGTGGCGTTGATTGACCTAACCTTTCAGCTTGGGACATACAAAATAAAACCAAACCCTCATGGAGAACTGGGTTTTACACGTGTGAGACCCCATCTTCCCTGCCCCTACCCCTTTTAGACTATTTGTAAAAGCTAATGCATAAGAAGGTTGCAAGATCCAA
The DNA here is from genome assembly GCA_907164525.1 of Lophiomys imhausi. Lineage (NCBI taxonomy): Eukaryota > Metazoa > Chordata > Mammalia > Rodentia > Muridae > Lophiomys > Lophiomys imhausi. The sequence goes on from CAJQZJ010011242.1 coordinate 190,199, forward strand.
ACACACTCCTTTCTTTAAAGACAAAACAAAAAGCCTACAGAGGGCAGGAGGAGCACAAGTCCAAGGCTACCCTGGGCTACAGAGTGAGTTCAAGCATACTCTGAGTAATTTAATAAGGCACCATCTTGATGCATAAAGCAAAGAGCAGGCAAAACGGCTTAGCTGGTAAAGACACTTGCTATCAAGCCTCAAGACTTGAAGTCAATCCCTGGGACCTATGTGTTGGAAGGAGAGAACTCTTCCAAATTGTTCTGTGACCTTCACATGTGCACCATGGTATGTACTCCGACCCCCCACTAGATAAATGAATACAGCAAATTTTTTTCCTTTTCTTGTTTTTTAACATTTATTCTTTGTTTGTTTGTTTTTTCAAGGCAGGGTTTCTCTGTGTATCCCTGGCTGTCCTGGAACTTTCTTTGAAGACCAGGCTGACCTCGAACTTACAGAAGTCTGCCTGCCTCTGCCTCCCAAGTACTGGGATTAAAGGTGAGCACCACCACACCCAGCAAGTGTAACAAAATTTTAATTAAATATATTTATGACAAGTATTTAATTAATTTAAATAATTAAAAATAAACAATATTTGGAGCCATGTGTGGTGGTGGATGCCTTTAATCCTAGCACTTGGGAGGCAGAGGCAGGCGGATCTCTGTGAGTTCATGAGTTCGAGGCCAGCTCGTTCTACATAAGTGAGTTCAGGACAGCCAGGGCTCTGTTATACAGAGAAACCCTGTCTCAAACAAACAAAAATAAATAATATTTAAATTAAGTACATAATAAAGAAGGGGACATGGACACAGTCTAAGTGTAGCATGCTTATAGAGCACATACAAGACCCTAAGTTTAGTTCCCTGGACCACAAAAGTAAAAAATGCTCAGACAGCTAAAAATCTAACTTTCTTTATTCAAGAACTACAGTAACAATAAATAATAAATCCCTTTCAATCTGACAAACCAGCACAGCATCATGAGTCTGTCTGCTCATGAGCTGGCAATGGGGGATATCAAAAATGCTGATTTCTAGATCTGTTAGATGGGAAAAGTGCTGAACTTCACAGACTCGTGTTTGGTTTGGGTACATTTCATTTCCAGGACTGTGAGGGGGAGCAAATGTGTTGCCCTAAGATGTATTTGGCTTAGACTAGAGTGCGAACAAGGCTGCAGTTTCTGAGTAGTCTCTCAACTGTGTGTGAAAGTAACGAGTGGGAGGCTTAAGACAAAATAAGCAGGCTTGAAAATGTACTCCAGAGAGCATCCACAGAATCCACAAATTCCCAAGAGTGAAGAGACTGAGAGTTGACTGTAATAGAATTTTATGTTTTTTAAAATTATCAACAATCCAGGGTATTGACAGACAACCATGTCCTTGTTTGGAGACAGTGGTTTTGAAAGTCTCCTGCTCATTCTTGATACAAAAATAGCTGAGCACCTAGTGTGTGGCATGCCTTCCTCCCTGGATTCTAAATCCAGCCAGCGTTCACACACTGTTACTCTCTGAGGCTGACCTACCATCACTGACTATCCAGTCCAGGGTGGGAATTTCACTTTTCTGAAGATCAAATGAGGAGAGACTTAATTTTGGCCACAGCACATTCTCAGCACTTGCTGACTAGCACATCTATACAGGAGGAGCTATGTGGGAAAGGCCCTGGCTTGTCATGGAGAGACAAAACACTATGGACTTGGAGTGAGTAGGCTATCATCACCAATTACTAAGCAGGGAGCTATTAAGAATTAGTATTTGCCAGGCATGGTGGCACACGCCTTTATTCTCAGCACTCCGGAGACAGAGGCTCCTAGGAGGGTCTATGTTAGTTCAAGGCCAGCCTGGTCTACAGAAGGAGTTCCAGGATAGCCAGGTCTACACAAAAAAACTCTGTCTCAAAATTTTACTAAGGTTTCAGAAGAAAACAAAGGTATGTGTATTTGTTGAGTCTGACATCTTTAGCCAGATAACCTCCTTATTACAATTTAGTGTAATGTGTGTGTGTGTGTGTGTGTTGTGCTTCATGTGTATTTCAATGTGTATTGAGAAACAGGGATTTCACACAAATTAGATAGATTATATACATAGGAAAGTAGACAAATATTGTCTATCATACTATCCTTTGAATACAAAATAACATATCATGATAGAAGATTTGGACAGCAAGAAAATATAAAAATCACTGAAATTCCTACTGTGCCTCTTATTTTTTAAGTTTAAAACCAGCTATGAGAAGAGAAGCTTCAAAGTGCCCATTCAGTCCAACGAAACACTCCTGGGAGCCGTGATCAACAATGTGTCAGAGGCCATGGAGACTCTGACCCGGATCCGGGAGGAGTTGGTACCCGTTCCTGGATCCGTGAATGGGGTCAATGCCCTGGGCCTGGTGGTCTTCTCCATGTGCTTCGGTTTTGTGATTGGAAACATGAAGGAGCAGGGGCAAGCGCTCAGAGACTTCTTCGATTCTCTTAATGAGGCCATCATGAGATTGGTAGCGGTGATAATGTGGTATGTATTCATTCCCATGTACTCCCTAGCTTTATTGCGTTTGGTGTGTGTTCTGTACAGAGAAAGATGCCAACAAGGTGGACACTTGCATTGATCTTCCTGTGGAGACCACAAGCAAGTTGGTGTATTTCTGGCACTGCAGAGGCCCTAAATTTCCATCCTTGTTTTGAAAAGGTTTGATTCCCTCACTCAATCCACCCACTGTACACATACTTGCTTATTCATTTACTCAGTTACTGAGTTTCTACTCTATGATAAGAATAGAGTGACAAGCACACTACCCGCAGCAGGAGAGAGCAGATGAGGCCACTCAGGATCTCACCCTCTTTTAAGGGAGACAAACAATGAACAAGCAAATAAACATCATATTCCTGAGTCATAGTGTGGCAAAAAAAGTAAAAAGGGATCGAAGGCATACCATTTGCTTTGGGTGGTGCAGAGAGGCTTGGAGGTGACTTTTTTTTTTCCACTCAGATCAGAGTGACTAGGCACATCTAGTTGTACAAAAAGCATTCCCAGTAGGAGAAAAAATAAACACAGGTCCTAGATCATTGGAAGAGGTGAGGAGGAAGGAGTTCCCTCTTCTGTACATGGCAAAGCTGTAGCAGCAACCAGGAGGACTCACAGGACGGATCGTGGACTGTGAAACCACAACTTAGAACTTCCTTTAATAAATTCCAGAGCAGGAGACAAAAGAAAAGACTAACGTCAAAGCGGGAAGAACATTCACTTTGGAAAGTGAACTTCCCCCCAGCAGGGAGAGCACACTTTGCTTGGCGTAGGCCTTCTGTGGGAGTTGCTTTCATCCTTTATTTTTAATATCTAGGGTCTTTCTTGGCACCTGGGGCAGGAAGGCATCAATTGCTAAGAAAAGTGTTCACTCACCAGCATTATTAAAAATATCCTTTGTCTCTAATGCCCCCAAAGCCCATAGAAATCCACTTTTAGGAGTTTGCACAAGATGAATATGAACTTGGCACAAAGACAGGTCAGAATGTGGTCCCCACAGGAACCTTCAGTTGGAAGGCTCCTTTGAAATCCTGGCTGGGCTGAAAGTGGACATTTATCTTCATATTATCAAAATGCCTCCACCTTTCACCTCTTCTATGAAAGGAGCCCGTTCACAACCACTGAATGAACCTCACATGTAGCTTTTCTAGCTATACATTTGCCTGAACACTCAACATTGAATTACTACATTTCTGAGAACAGGTACTTCTGTGATTTCCTGGCCTGCATTTTTAAAGGACCTTTGAAAGAAGCGTTGTATATCTTGGGTGGCAGCAAGTCCCCCGCAGTTCCCAGCAGACCCTTCTCCTTAAGGGTGATTGGCTTCTGTCTGTGGCAGTGTGTTTCGTTGTAGCTTAGTGCACACATCACACAAAGGGAATTGAAAGTCTGCCTATGAGCAAGTAGGGTTGGTTCAGTATGTATGAGTCATTGTAGGGTCAGTTGCCCATTCTTGCAGGGCCTGTGAGTAACAGCCTGTGGATAATTACTTAATTCGAATGCCTGTAACCTGACTGCAATCATACATCCACACACTTTATTAATTTTAATAGCTCTGGGTTTATTTTATGGTCTTCTATTTATGGCAAGTGGTCCTACTATTTAGTTTGCATAGTAATATAAAATTTCCTGTGAAAGGAAATTTACTTAAGTATAAAAGGTGACTTGAAGAAAATTACTAAGTAATATTTTAAGTAAAACATAGTAGTGGAAGAAAGCAAGAAAAGTACCCCTACAGCAGAGTGGTTCCCAACCTTCCTGACACAATGACCTTTTAATACAGTTCTTCATTTTGTGGTGACTCCAACCATAAAATTATTTTCGTTGCTACTTTGCAACTGTAATATGCTACTGTGATGAATTGTAATGTAAATGTCTGTGCTTTTCGATGGTCCTCAGTGATCCCTGTGAATGGGTTGTTCAACCCCTAAAGGGGTCTCAACCCAAAGATGGAGAATGGCTGCCCTAGTGTAAGGGCGCTGACTGTGTATCTAACACACTGGCATGGCATAGTGCTTTCTGCTTTAGCTTGGGAAGCAGGCTGGGGTGTGGAACATGTTCTGAAAAGTATGGTATGACTTTAGTGTCTTGTTCCAGGTGCTTAGCAGGAGTCAAGAGGGAAAGGGGATTGTAGGCATATCTGAAGACCCAAACAGGGACCCAATTGTGTCTAGGTAAATGGAAATGAGGACCAAAAATTCTCCTCCTTCCTAAGGGCTAAGGCCAAAGGAGATAGAGTGGGGTGTCCTAGAGCAATCCAGAATAAATGCAAGACCTGATTTTAAAATATTTGGGGGATTTTGTGTTTTAAACCGAAAGGAATGGCATCTGTACTCTCTACAGGTCTTAGTTTGGAAATTCCCTGTTTTTTATTTTTTCTTCTCTCCCACTTGATAATTTACATGCTACAACTTGCAAGAAATCAGACTTCCAACTGAGCGTATGTTGCTTTGGCACAGGTATGCACCCCTGGGCATCCTCTTCTTGATCGCAGGGAAAATTGTTGAGATGGAAGACATGGGTGTGATTGGGGGCCAGCTTGCCATGTACACGGTGACAGTCATTGTCGGCCTCCTCATTCATGCTGTCATCGTCCTGCCACTCCTCTACTTCCTGGTAACCCGGAAGAACCCCTGGGTTTTCATTGGAGGGTTGCTGCAAGCACTGATCACAGCTCTGGGGACCTCCTCAAGGTATGTGAATGTATGTGGCTAACTCCCCTAAGAAAGTGTGTCTAAACTTTTACCTTGGAACCTGAGCCTCTCAGGTTAGGGGTAAGTAGAGGCATTTTGCTCTGGGGTTTACATATCAGGAATATTGAATTGGCTTTTTTACTTCTGATATTGATCATACCTCATTGGGACCTTGGAATGACTATCTGTAAATCCTTTGGGGGGCTCAAAGGGAAAGGGAAGATCCCTTTCTTTTCCACTGTTTTCCTGTTTTCCATTGGCATCTGCCTGAAAGAAAAGGGAAAAATGATGGAGCCCAGGCATCTGTGGTGTGGGAATAATCACAAGTAATGCCTCAGAGGAATCCAGGCACAGAGGGAGGGCACCGTGCTACTCCTAAGCCCCTATTTAGACAAGTGCTGACTTAGTCAGGACACGAGAGAGGAAGGAAGCGTCTGTACAAAAGACCAAAAGACAAAATGCAGAACTACTAGGGGATGCATTCAGCTGACATGCCCTGTTCCGCTCTCCTCAGCTCTGCCACCCTGCCCATCACTTTCAAGTGCCTGGAAGAGAACAATGGTGTGGACAAACGCATCACCAGATTCGTGCTCCCCGTTGGGGCCACCATTAACATGGATGGGACCGCCCTTTATGAGGCCTTGGCTGCCATTTTCATCGCTCAAGTTAACAACTTTGACCTAAACTTTGGACAGATCATTACAATAAGGTACAAGGGAATGTTTCTACTCATCCTTTTCTTTTTTTTTTTTTTTTTTTGGTTTTTTCGAGACAGGGTTTCTCTGTTTAACAGCTCTGGCTGTCCTGGACTCGCTTTGTAGACCAGGCTGGCCTCGAACTCGCAAAGATCTGCCTGCCTCTGCCTCCCAAGCGCTGGGATTAAAGACGTGCGCCACCACCGCCCGGCTTACTCATCCTTTTCTTCCCAATGGTTTTGACAGGTGTCAGAATGATCGAGGTTGGGTGAAGAAATTGATTGGGAAGGGGAATCACAGATAAATAGGAGGTTGGAGTTGGAGGGAGCGGTTCTGATTTTTTCAGCTTTTTAACTTCAGGTGTGAATATTCATTCAAATAATATAGAAGTTTTATTACATGGAAACTATGATTTATGTTACTGTATCACTCTAAATCTTTCCATAGGTAACCACTGCCCATTGATTCCCAAAGACCTTTTCCAATGCAGGGACTTGTACATACTTCTTTTTAATAATTAATAATACCACACATACAATACAGATACACAATACACACATATACTCACTCCTTGGTTGGTTTGTTTATCAATACAAAGCTTACAGATACATCTGGCTCATTTTTTTAATCTAAAAAACATAGTATGGATAATTCTGTTTTTAAAACATTAAATTTTACAACATTATGAAAACATAAAACAATGTCTATAGGCAATATTGGAAAGTGAAAATACTTGAAAACAGTATTAATTTATTCTCTTGGGTTAATTTTTAGACAGTATAAGATAGATAGCAGATCATACAAGTAAGGCTGAGAACTCGATTTTATGGAGAGTCATTTAACCAATATTTAAAATGTCCAGTGAAAAGTAATTTTCCTTTTGGGGCTTTTCTCAAATTTCTTAGTTTCATTCTGTTCAGGTGTCAATCTTTGCTAGCAGTCTTCCTTGTACCCCGCAAAAGACAGTCCATGTGTATGCTCAGATCCAACCCTTTGCCTTTTCTTGCCTACTGGAGTAAGTGCAAGGAACAAGACTAAGGATGACAGAAGGCTTTAAGACTCCTAGTTCAGGGGCTGGAGAGATGGCTCAGAGGCTTAGAGCACAGGCTGCTCTTCCAGAGTCCTGAGTTCAATTCCCAGAAACCACATGGTGGCTTATGACCATCTATAATGGGATATGATGCCCTCTTCTGGAATGCAGGTGTGTATGCAGATAGAGCACTCATATACATACAAATAAATAAATAGATAGATAAATAAATAAATAAATGGTCAGTCAACCCCATTCCATCCATTTATTAAAAAAAAAAAAAGGACTTCTCTTCAGATCAGCTGTGCCTTTCATTGCTGTGGGCTTGGATTTATCTAGTTTTAACAATATTAGAAATCAGACTTTTGTTTTTGCAACTGTTTATTAGGAAAATTGCCCTGTACATAGAAAAGCTAAAACAATATTACAATATTCTCTACCTAGATCTAAAAATTAACATTTTGCTATTTTTATGCTCCCCCTCCCTTCCTCCCTGCCTCTTTCTTTTTCTTCTTCCCTCCCTATTCTTGTCATGATATTTCACTTGTACATTATTCAGCATTCATCTCCTAAGAATAAGGATATTCTTCTATCTATCCACATATTACATAATAGAATCTCAAAAGTACTTCCAGAACACCCATTCTACCTCCAGACTTCCCCCAACTGCCCCTCTCCAATGTCCGTTATAGTTTTTTGTTTCTCAGATCAAGATCAAATCTATAGTATGTTTTGTGTTCTCTTTTTATCTCTATCACTCACCTTAGGTTTTCCTGATGTGTATTTAGAAATGGGTTATATCCTGTATGCATGTATGTAGTTAGGAAGACGTAATAGTTGTGGTATACATTAGCATAAAATGATGAGGCTTGGTTACCATGGCCAGGGATCATGCACTGACTGAGGATCAGGAGGCCACTCTGACCACACTGCAGGCTGGAGAGCAGTGTCTCAGCACAGTATATATAACTTATTCTGACACATACATACCTTGGCATATTGGCTGAAGAGCCCTGAGTAAAGATAAAGGTTCAGCTGTGTGTGAGCTAATAATGAAAACAATATCAAGACCTAAGCAAGGTACAAATACATTTCTCTTTAAAGTCTGCTCCATAAGGTCTTCAAGGCTGGTTGGTATTCCACAATGGAAGGGATGAAGGCTGCAAATCCAAAGTTTTTAGAGGTATCCCCTTCATCTGGGTGATTTATGATGACTTTTCAGCACGTTCAAATTTTTTGACAGTGGAGAGGGCAAGTCAGAGATTGGCCAGTCATTTCCATCTGTGTTTCATGTGCCAGAATCTAGTCTGAGCCTCTAAAAAGGCTGGGAAGTGTAGTTTCCTTCCAGGTGCCATACCAACTAGCCATTCTAGTGCCATGGAAGGAAGGCGCATGGAGAATCATATGTGTGTAACCCACAGAGTCACTGCTGTAGGTCTTGACAATACTTTACTATTTATTCATGAGGAGACAGTTTCACACCCTCAACATCACCCTATCAAATAAGTCTGAGACACAACATACATGCAAATTGGGTCCACATGGAACACAGACACACACACACAACACTACAGGATTTTATTCATAGCTCATACTGGTTTTGAATTAATGAATTTAATTTGTAGCCACATTAATCATAGTCATCGAAATTCAGTCTCTTGAATAAGGCAATTATTAGAAATAAACTGTCACTATAACTCTATGAGTTCATTTGAGTTCATTTGCAGTGCTGGGGTGAATCCAGGGCCTTGTGCGTGCTAGGCAAATTGCTCTAACACTAAGTGACCCGCTTCTGTTGCTCTTTATATTTTACAAAATGATTTTTAAAACATAGAAAAGAATATAACAACCAGTTTCTTCACTTAAAAATGGTCATAAAATAAATCCTACCTCACAAGGGTCATTGTGATGATCAAATGAGGCAAACCATGCTCAGCATATCAGCTGACACATAATTTAAAAAAAAATCCATGATCAATTTTGATGAATATGACCATTAGCTCAGTGCCTTGTTTTTAATTATTTAACTCCATTTTTCTAAGGCAAGTCTTCCATTCAATAATAGGAACACGAGTTTTAGAAAGCACTGTCCACTAGGAGACATTTGTAAACTTTTCTGTTTTGGTCCTTCTGTCAATAGCATCACAGCCACGGCTGCAAGCATTGGGGCAGCTGGGATTCCTCAAGCAGGTCTGGTCACCATGGTCATCGTGCTGACATCAGTGGGCCTGCCCACGGATGACATTACACTAATCATCGCAGTGGACTGGTTTCTGTGAGTATCTGGGGGACTGTGTTCTAACTCACACTGCAGCACCCGCCTGCAAGCCCATCCCCCTCTAGCACCCACACAAGTCTAGAACAACTACAGCCTAGTGGGCTTGCAGATGACTGGCTTGTTATGGAGTCATTCTGACCACCAGATCCCCAGTCCTTATCTAGAGTCCCAGCCTAACATGTCCTGCAGTCTCCCTCCTCTCTCAGCCTGCAGGGCACATCTGGCTGCTCTCCCTCCCACTCCATAAAGCCACTCAGTGTTGGGAAACCTACTGTCTGCAAAGCTGACACAAGTCAGGCAGGCCCTCTCTGGGTTGTGTAACACATCCCCTCAGCAGCTGGAGCTGCTGACCCCATATGCCAGCTCAGGCCCTTCCTCCCTGTGCTTCCCACTACAGTGGGGGAATGCGGGGGGGGGGGGCAGATGTTTGTGTCTGAGACCCCCGTGAGGTGAGGGATAGTCTTGCAGACAGTGGGAAAAGAGCTCTTATTGTCAAGGGCTCTGAGGAAAATCCCAAGAAATGTAACCTCCACATCCTCAGACCTTACCATGTAGGGCCTGTCTTCATGCCTTCCTCCCTCACACTTCCATGGTCATTGTCTGTCCCTTGTCTCTCATAAATTCCCTTCTACTGGAAAAAAAATAACAGTTTAAGGGATGCTGAAAGAGAGAAGCTGGGAGAACGCACTGGATGCTAGAGTTTGCAGGTGATGATATCACTAGAACTAGGGAAAGTCCAACAGTGTGCACCAAGGTCCACCGGACGGGACGTGAGTCACTTGGTTGACCTCAGGGTCCATGACAGTAGTCACTACCTAACCACCCTGCTTCCCACCTCCCTAAAAATGGAGATGCCCATATCCTCTGCCTCCTACTGACACTATAGGGATTAAATTCAATGACAGGTAGGAAAGAACTTAGTCTATGGTCTGGCTCTGAGGCCATCAATTGATACAAACACTTTGGGGCCGGGGATGTAGCTCAGTTGCCTAATATGCATGAGACTCTGGATCCCTTCGCCAACTCCATAGAAACTGGAAGGGGAGGGAAGATTGCTCAAACCTGTCATCTCAGCACAGGGGAAGTGGAGTCAAGATGATCAAAAGTTCAAGGCTATCCTCCTCGGCCACATAGTGAGTTCAAAGGCAGCCTGGGGTAAATGAAAACTTGTCTCAACAAAAGCAAAAAGTGCTTTGGTAGAACCCAAGCTTCTCCTCTCAAGATTTTTATCTTTGCACCTAAAATGCTTAGGTATGGCTTACACCCATTACCATAGTATAAAAACTCACAAATGTTTTCATTTTTTAAAATGAGAATAATGATTCACCATATGTTGACATAAATACCAATTTTTGTGGAAAAGAATCACTTCTAAACAAGAAGGTTAGGGAAATGAATGACACTGGGTTACATTTTGTGAGTCCTCTAAATGTCTTGCTTAACATAAAACAGCTGCAACTACCCCAACTGCTTCAGCATCCAGTGTGCTATGACGTAATATAGCATGCAGTCCATGCAAAACCTACCACAAATTCCTGAGAAAATAAGAATCAAGGGAGCAAATGAGACCATAGAATTACTATTTAAAAGGTTTTGATCCCAGGACACTACTCCAAGGAGCCTCTGTAGCATGCTTTGAGAACCATTAGTACAATAGGAAGTGAATGGACAAAAAAGAAAATGCTAAATGAAAAACAGCAAAGAGGACAGGAGAAATGACACAGTTGGTACGATTGCTTGCTGTGTAAATATGAAGGGTTGAGTTCCATCCTCCGCACAGTGCCCATGTAGAAAGAATCAGGGCACAAGGGCACACACCTACAGTCTCCAGCACTGGCACTGGGAAGGCAGAGGCAGGAGGGCCTTTGGGCATGGCTGGCAAGCCAATCTAGCTAAATCTGTGAGCTCCAGGTTTTAGTGAGACACCTTGTTTCAAAAAATAAGGTGGAGAATAACTGAAGATCGCACTGCTGGCCTCCACAAACAGAGAGAGACAGACAAAAGTCAACCCTCACTGTTCACCTTCTGTTCATAGACAGACTAACTGGAAACCAATTGCTTATTTGTCCTGTGACTTTTGACAGGGACTTTTAATTGATGTTCCGTGTCCAAGTATGAAACCATTCTGGTGGAGGGGTACAGTACACAGAGCTTGAAAGACGCTTCTAAAGCCTTCTTCTACCAGTTCACACTAGAAGCTGGCCTCTGGGGGTGTTCACGGGACTCTCTCTTTGCCTCCCTTTCTGCCCCACCTGCAGGGACCGACTCCGAACCACCACTAATGTGCTGGGTGACTCCCTTGGGGCGGGGATTGTAGAGCACTTGTCGAGACATGAACTAAAGAACCGAGATGTTGAAATGGGGAACTCCGTGATTGAGGAGAATGAAATGAAAAAGCCGTATCAGCTGATTGCCCAGGACAATGAACCTGAGAAGCCCGTGGCCGACAGTGAAACCAAGATGTAGACCAGCATGGAAGTGAAGTGCTCTCTTGAGCACCAGGTGTTGGAAAACTACTCTGCAACGTGTCCATCTCGTTGAGCTCACTCCCGCAGTGAGCTCCTTCTCTTTCCTCCCTACTCTGATAGGATTGGGAAATGTCCAAAAACAAGGGAGGCCTTTGCAGCAGCCAAAATGTATAGGTTCCAACCCACCTTTGAAAGTTTTAAAGCATTTCACAGTATTCTTACTAAGTAAGTTACTGCAGTCAAACACAGTTTTGATATAACAAATTCTACTGGCCAATGATCCTATGCGATTGTTTTATAAGTTAAAGCATTAAACAAATGATAGGTTAAAAAATTTTAAATCAACTTTCAAAATTTAAAAATCCTTCAGAACACAACTGAGTTTCAGTCTTAAAATATAGCAATTATCAGTAACCTGATGGGTAGCAGAGAGGTTCCCCCTTTCCTCTGAGTTACCAGGGTAATGCCCACATGCCCATGGCAAGGTTGTGAGGAGGATCAAAAAGTGAGGCCTGCATATGGTCTTGAGTGAGCGTCATTTCATCTTTTGGCCTCAGTGTTCTCACCTAGAAAATGAGTGATTCCTCTACAGACACTAGGCCTCTCTAGCCCAGACTCCTGCAACATCAGGAAAGACCCCGCCCCTGTTTAACATGAGGATCTCAAAAAGGACACTTAGCAGGAGTGGACATTTCAATCTAGGGGCAGGCCATGTGTGGCTCACTAGATCCTGAGTTCAAAATGTTAGTTATATAAGTAGACAGGTGGAAGAGCATTCCAGGAGTGGGACTATTTGTGGGGCCCCTTTGACTGTTTTTTTGTTTGTTTTGTTTTTCAATACTGGAAGCGCTCCCTTCTTGGGTATTCTTCCCAAACCCAAGGGATGGCTCTAAGAATGTCTCCTACCACTTCTCATCGGACAGTTAGATATTTAAGAAATAAACAGAAGACTAGCAACTAGCAAGTGTGCTAATGGAACACTAAAAAATGGAGAAAAAATAGAGTATGCCCAACATTACAAAGGGAGCAATTTTTTTAAAGCTCAGTAATAGTTGGTCTTCTTCCAAAAAGAATGAAAGGGAGAGCTACATCTCAACTTTTTTGTTGGTTTGTTTTTTGGTAACCTGAATACTTTGTCTTTAGTTCCTAATCTATCCCCAAAGAAATGACATAATGCCACTTCTTTCATATTTCAAAGTCAAACAAATGACATCTCTGGGACAGATCCATGAGCTGAGTGGATGGTCCCATTTCTGAAATTTGTGTTTGTTTGTTTTTGTTTTACTATTTTAACCAGAAGTTCTTAGAATGAAAGTAAGGAGATACTTTTTTCTATAGAAATACCACTTGTCAAATCATTCAAAACTCTCATGTAGAGCACTGTTTCCTTTAGTTTTGTTTTTGTTCCTACAAAAAATAGTAGATGAGTCAGCATGAAAACAATATCAATGAGAATGGAAGAAAAGACAATGGGGCATTACTTTCCAGCAAAGTAGCTCACAGTTTAAAAGAGATTATGTTTACCCCTTAGGAACATCCAGTCAAAGATACTCAAAGGGAGCTCAGACACTACCAGCTGCATTAGACTTTCTCACTAAAAATGATGAACGGACATAATTAGGCTAACAAACTGAGCATCTAGAACACATCTCCCAATCTACAACTGGAGGTATTTTATAGAGATCTTGAGCATTACATGCATATAAAGGTTAACACTAGGCTACAATGGAGTAATCATTTAATGGCAAGCTCTATTTTGGAAACACACTACAAAAGTTAATGTATGTGGAAGTCATTTTGCAACACTAGTAGAACAAAGCTTAATCGTGTCAAATTAATGCTGTTACCCAGTGTGATATTTTTTATACTAACTATTTCTTATGAAAACAGGTCCTCTAGGATGATCTTTTGACAGTCCATCACAGGCTCTGTGTATACGTGTACCCACTGTGAACTGAAAAACATCACTTTGTAGAAGTATTTTCAATAAAGAAAAAATAGTTTTACATTAATATATTTGCAAGTTGTTATTACTCTTTTCCCCATGTATGGAAATACTGTAGTGAACTCAAGGCATGCTAGAGAAAGATGCTGCTCTGGACAGTAAAACCTTGGCAGAACCAGCTCAGCTCCTAAAACAGGAGGTCAAAAGGAGGAAGAGACATGGGACACATGATGCTGCGATAACTTGCATTTAGTTATCCAGGTCAGATTCCGATTTCTCAGATAAAGAGAGTCATTTCTGTGTTGGGATTATAAAAATGGAACACTACCATGGGGCTCTTCCAAATAGAGTGGTTTCCTGTCTGAACTTCAAATTAAGTAGATTTATCTCTATGATTACCGCTACTGTTTAGGAAAAAAGCGGAGTTAGATCCCAAAAAGTATTTCAAAAGCAGCCCTGGCTACTAATAACCACTTACGGAGGATTATTTTAGCTTCTTAATATAGAATTGGTGGACAATATCATGCTATCTCCACTTTAAAATTCTAGCTGTATGCCCTTTAATCTCTCCGGCTACCAGCAGGGGGCAGTCACCTGTGGGAACGTTTCCTAAACAGAGTCGGTGAAGCCTAGGTCATCCTTGGAAGTACTTCAGTGGAATTACAGAGCTTAAAATTATAAAGTCTCACACATTTCTGTTTTCCTCAATTTTCATCAGTTTCTCAATAGGATATTAGGAATTTTTTTACAAATTCCTGTATTTGAACCTTTTTCTCAAGGCGTAAATGATATTCACTAAGCCAAACTGGGAATAGGAAGGAACAAAACTTGATTATCAAGAAGAGATAGACCCCTGCAAGCCTGTGGAATCTTGTGGACGTTGGGATGCATTCTGGAAAATATTACAGAAGATCAACCCACTGCTAGAAAATACTTGCTCCTTAACCAATTTCTCTTCACTCTGCAGCCGAAGGTGAAGTCTGTGAAGGCCACAGGGCCATCTTAAGAAGCTGGCCCTGTGAGACTGGTGGGGCCGCTGTGGCTGAGGAGCAGGGTGTCTCGGTCCCAGTCTGACCAGAATGAGAAGGAAACAAGGAGAAATACCCACATGGGTGGTCAAAAATTTGTTCACAGAATTATGAAAAAAAATCAGGCTAATTTTTTAACTGTTTCTAAGTAAATATATTTAGCTCTCCCCCCTCTCTCTAACTTTTTTAAAAGTCTTTAGACCCTCAGAAGCTAGGGTCCCTGTCTTCTTTTTCCTGTATTCAACCTGTCATTAGACTGTCCAAAGCAACAGGAGTCCTTTCTAAGGGGGTTGGATGGGATTCTAGCACAGTTGTTTGCATCAGTCTGAAGGGAACTTGGAGAAAGGGTTTGCTTCCCCCTGGAGGGGAGTTTTGTGGGGAAGACACCCCCCCACTTTGGGCCCGGAATACAGGGGCTCTTTCCGGGCAGCCTGCAGGGCACTTGACCTGAAGGTGCCGTCTCTCATCAGGCCTCTGTGTTACTGGGTTGTGTGTCCATTGCTCCCACCTGGGTGGTCCCAGATCTGGATCAACAATGCCTAGCTCTGTGTGGCCTCCTCTCCAGGCAGAGGGCAGCTGAGAGGTGACAGGACTAGGGCACACTCTGAATAAGCCCACAAAAAAAGGAATAGAGAGGGACGGGAACTGGCAAATAGTGTTGTAAAAGGGAAAGTGATGAGAGCCTCCACTGTGCCACCAGGAGGAGCCCAGTCGGGACCACCACAGAGGCTCTGGCCTGCTGCCTGAGAAGTTACCTGAGTAACGCCTAATTCTAAAATCTACAGAAACAAGAGGGCTAAAATCTGGAAAAGCCATCAAGTGGCTTCAAATTCCAGAAATCCCCCCATTTCTCGGTTCCCTCTGACACCCTACCTATGCATGCTCCCATCGACCAGTGGTTCTCAACCCGTGGATCAGGACCCCCTTGGGGACTTAACCTCTTCACGGGGGTTACCTAAGATCACCAGAAAACACAGATATTATGATTTCTAACAGTAGCAACACCCCAGTTATACAGTAGCAACAAAAATACTTTTATGATTGGGAGTCACCACAGCATGAGGGAGCAGCAGCATTAGGAAAGTTGAGAAGCATTGCTCTAGACTCTAGAGTCTAGAAGACTCATTCTCCCTTACTTTCTCAGACACACACACACACACACACACACACACACACACACACACACACACAGGAAGCATGGCAACACCTTCCAACCACAGGGCAAGTCGTCCTGCCCACAAAACTTCTACCCCATTCTTGAGTTTTAGGATGTTCATATTTCACTAAATTCTCATCCTATACGTAGGGTGTCAGATAAAATATGACACCCCATTCATTAAACTTGAGATTCATTGAACTTCAGATAAGTAACAAATATTGTCTTAGTGTAAGTACTAAATAACAAATAATACAGTGAGTATGGACTGGATAGTCTGATAGTAGGGCAGTGGATAGTCTGTATTATTTGATAATATGGGAAACCTACATACAAGTGAAATGAAAATTAAAAAATAATTTCTATTTGCCTTAGTACAATGGACATACTATGTGAAAAAGTCTGAATGTTGGGGGAGGTGGTCTTCATTATAACCATTTCCATTTTAACTTGTTAAATGAAAACAAAAACATTCTTTAAAATTCCCATATGTAGAATTTCCTACTGTTTATTTGTCCTGGTAATATTATCATTGACTACATCCTTGTAAATATTGTGGCCACTGTTTAAAGGCCTTGATGAGTCACCTTTGCGGCGCTGCACAACTGTCTTAAATAAGTTAAATGATGTTTGGTTTACCCATGCTTGAAGTATTTTAAGGTTCACATTTGTTTTTCTTCCCTCTCATTTTGTCCTTCCCTTCACTCCCCCTGTTCCCTCTCTGTCCCTACTCCAGTATAGAATACTTTCTGTAATCTATTAAAATGTAGAAATGTCACTAGCCTTGCATTCAAGAGATGGCATTTCAAGACTCTGCGAAGGGCAGTTATTCCACAAAAGCCCTTACCTTCAGCCAGGCCTCATGGCCAGGAGAAGCAGAGCCCAGCTGGGACTAGAGAAGGAACAAATAGAATCACATTCTCCCCAGCAATGGCAGGTACACAGCTGTTTTCAAGACGACAGTAAATCTACTGGAAAGTGTCATCAGGTGGCAACTTAGGAGTTCTTTCTCTAACTCTTTTGGGAAGTCATAAAAGGGTCTGAAAGCACCCAGCCAGGAGTTTTGAGACATAGCCATCGCAAGAGAAAATAAAAACCGTTTAGGGGTCAGCTCAGCTGGGCTCAGTGCAATGATCTGGCTGGATGGCCTGTCTTGGGCAGAATGTAGCCAGCCAAGATTCTGTCTGCAATACTTCTCTGAAAATTGTCACCCAAATCCACTGCATTGAAACAGAATCCCAAAGCCAGTCTTGCCTTCAAGACCTGAAGAACTATGAACCAAACAAATTGAAAACAGCTATGCTAAGGAAAATGTCATGCTGGTCATGGTAGCTTATACCTCCCACTATAACCCTAGCACTTGGGAGGATGAGGCCAAAGTATCACAAGTTCGAAGCCAGCCTAGACTACCTAATGAGATCATGTCGCAAGCAGAGAGGGAGAAAGAGATGGAGAGAAAAAGGAGAGAGAGGGAGAGAGAAAGAGAGAGAGAGAGAGAGAGAGAGAGAGAGAGAGGAAAGCTTCATGCTTCCTAAAATTTAAAGGCCTTTGGCTTCAGAGATGTTGTTTAAATACAAATCTGGACACAAGGATGGGTCAGTCTACACCATAATACCGGAATTCTCTATCGGCTTGTGAAAGAGGCTGGACCTCAGTGATCCCATCTGTACATGTAGGGGTCGGATAAAGACACGATCTCCAAACTAGCTTTCATATTGGATTACCATATGTTGGAAAGGATGCTGAAAAACTGAACCTTAGTTAAATGGTTACCTAAGATTGGCTCATTATAAAGTTAAACTTCTTCATCTTAAGTGAATATAGTCATTCCTGTTGTGGGGGTGGCAGTGGAGTAAACGGAGTACATATACATTTATATGCATGTGTATTTATCAATTTCTCAGCTCAGTTCTTGGCGCCCCGGGACGATTCTTAAAATGTTTATAACAAAATTGGTCAATAAAGACAGCAGAGGCTGGAGGAGAGAATGGTGCTGGGCTCCACCTGAGTCCAGTGTGCTGGAAGGAAGCTCATGAAAAGGCTGCAAAAACTGCCTTCTGGGACGGAGGCTGTAGGGGAGGAGTCCCGTCACCCCTGGAAACCAGAGACTCCAAAATCTGCCAGAACTCTTCAGGAGGGGCCCGGGAGCTGCACCGGCCTCTGCCAGTATCTGCTAAGCTTTTGTCTGTCCTGGCTCTCTCAGCAGCCCTGCGCTGCATGGTGTTTTTGTGAAGAGCATAATTCGACACTCAGAGGAGACCACCCAGCTTCCTCTCCCAGAGTCTCTCAGAGAACAAAACTGCCCCTCTGTGTGCCGATGACCTCCCCTTCTGCAGGCCCCGCTCCCACTCTCGTTCCCCAAGCCAACTGGAAATGGAAAAGCCAGTCAAGCTTTTCCGTCGGTGGGAACCAGGGGATGCGATGCTAAATCAGCCCAGAGAGGGAAGCCACTCTGAGCCTGGAATACTGCTGCCACCCTGTGGCAAGGTCCTCGCGGCCCAGAGCAGCACACACCATACAAAAACACCCAACATTCTCTACAAACCCATCACTGACGGGCCCAAGGAGGGCTCTGGAGTGAGAAATAGCTCCGAAGTCCGCCTGAAAACTGAACTTGAAGGAGTCTGTCTGTCTGTGGCATGATTCCCAAAGTGTAGGACGGGATGGATATTAACATCCCCTGGGAACGTAGTAGAAACGCTAGTTCTCAGGCGCCATCCTAGACCTGGGTCAGACACTGGAAGGTAGAAGAACCCAGCAGTCCGCTTTAACAAGACTGTTGCACACCAAGGTTTTAGAGCCGCTGATCCAAAGTTTGAAAAGGAAGAGACTGTGAAACTGATCACCAGCATCCTTATCCTTCCTTGGTGATGTGCTCTGGCCCTTGGGCAGGTTGCTTAAGTTCCCTGTGCCTCTCTTTGCTCTTTTTTTTTTTTTTTTTAATTCCTAGGATTATGGAGGAATAGATACGAAACAAAGGAAAAGTCACTGGTGTGTAGACATGCTTACTTGCTCAGGGGCTTACTATACTGAGGTAATAAATTTGTCCATGTTACTACTCAATCCACAGATGAAATTCAGGTCCTTTGTTTATTTAACAGGCATTTATGGAGTGTCTACTATATGTCAGGTACAGTAAAGGGCACTGTAGATAAAACCCCATCCCTTTCTGGAGCTCTATTTTATTCAGGTCTACAATAGATTTCTGAGGACTAAACGCACATTAAATGTGTGTATTTTGAAACTCAACCCCCAAGGACATGTATTTGGAAAGACAGCATGCTCAGAGCAAAGGCCTCAAGGCTGAAAGCCAGGGCGAAATGCTCATCTGAAGCCAATCATGCTGGCTCTCCAATGGCTTTCAGCCTCCAGACAAACAAATAACAAATGTGTCCTTTGAGCTGCCCAGTCTATGGTGTTTTGTTATGGCAGCCCAAGCAGACTAAGACAAGAGATAGGTATAGTCACTGTCATGAAGAACAGCAGTGTAGGATGAAGCTTGGAGAGGGCTGGAGATCTGTAAGTAAAGGCTCTTACAGGTCAAGGGGCTGCTTGGGGAAGTCTTATGTAAAAGATCTTAACAAAGTAAGGCACCAGAAAAAAGTTAATGGCAAAGTACTTCAGAAGCCGTGTGGCTGGATGAAGGGGATGGAGTCAGACAGGGACCGAGGGCCCATCTGGGAGGACCACATGGAAGAGGAGGACTTTATCTGTGATGGGATGCCTTTGATAGCATAAGGGCTAAGGGATCCTCTACTTAAGTGAGCCTCCTCCAAAATTCACATATTGACAGCTGGAGTGGAGGCTTGGATTTCTTTGTAAACACAGTTGTGTTGAAGGAATATGTAAGGGTTGCAGGAGTGCTTTTGAAAAACAGACACATATAAGGGGCCTACAAAATCAGCCTAAAGACTGGCACCTGTGGGGAACACCTGGGAGAGCAGAGCATGTGGTCTTGGTCAACAGGTGTACCTTGGAAGGAGGGCACAAGGTTAGCCAATGAGAAAACATCCTGGTGCATAATTAGAGACAGAGTTTAAAAAGGAAGGCCCGGAAACTCCAGGCGACTTTTTGCTTGGCATTGCTTCTCAAGGTTGCTCATCAATGCTTCACTTTGAAAGACTCTAGACAAGGTTGCTGCTGAGACTTGCGAAGACTTTCAGCAGAGGTTGGTTGGAGCCCAGGTGAAAAGCTGAGGCCCAAGACTGAAGCCCTGGAGAGGACAGCCACGACCCCAAGCAGGAATGCACCAATGACCTGCACCTAGGCCAACAGCTGGAAGAGACCTAGGCCTTAAGTGAGTGTGCTACAATATTCAGTTCCTAGGCTACGCAAGTACAGCACCCACCCCAAGGCAGCAAGCTTGGGTGAGCAGAAGAGGCCCTGAGGGGGTTCAGCTAATTCAAACGGAGGAGAGAGACTGCAAACCCCAAGTGGGGGGGGGGAGGTGGCAACTACAATCAAGAAGCAATAGCCGGGTGGCCACTGGACTGCTGTTTGCTGTGTTCCATGTTTATGCTGATTTGGATGGACTGCTGATTAATTCCCCTGAACACCTGTGCCTGAGAACATCTTCATCTGGGTCTTTTGTAATGTGCCTTGAGTTGGTTGGAAGATGTTTAGAGAAATTAATAGTTCATAAGGTAAGCTCACAGATGGCACAGTGGTAGTAAGCAATGGACCTTTGAGATGTGAGTAGGCCATGAGCACTTCTCCTTCATGAATAGTGGCTGGGATAAAGGTTCTTATAAAAGAGACTCCATGCAGCCTTGCACTTCTCACACCCCAGCTTTCCACCATGTAAGGACAGTGTTCTTCCCTTCCAGAGGATGAATTCCTCACCAGATAATTGAACTTTTATCTTCAGTTCTTTAGCCTCTAGCATTGTGAGAAAGTAAATCCTTGCTCTTTATAAATTCCCCAGTGCCAGGTGTTTGAGTATAGCAAATGGGACTAAGACGATAATGTTATTTATCTGTTTGTCCTCCAGCATGACGATCTCAGTTTTTGCCCATCTAAGTCAAATCTCCTGGGTAACTCATCCACTTTCTATTGAAATGGTTGGCATCTTTCAACGCCATCTCCTGGTCTTCCAGCTCCCTCTTCTTTTCTCTACACTCTTCAGTCAGCCCTGGTTGGCCTATCAAGAGAGGACCCTATGAGAATCCCTGGTTCTTAACTGGCCCTCCTCATTTCATAAGGATAAGAAAAATTCAGATATCAAAATCACAGCACCCTTAGTTAGTCATGACACAAAACACAATCAGGGAATGAGGCCAGGGCATACGGCATTCCCCTCAGGAACTTCCCCCTTGTGGCTTCCCTCATTTTTCCAGCCATGCCCACAGCTGGAAAGAGTGGGTTTTGGATTGCCCACTTCTCCTTTTGCAGAAGAACCCTGCGGTCTGGCTCATGATAAGTAAGGAGGGAAATGAGGGAATTCAGCAAATGGGATTCCTTCATAATGTATGCTCTCAAGCCTGCTGCCTTGCAACAAGATCCCATTTTGAGAACCAAAACCTGAGCACTGTCAATTTCTCTCTAGTATAATTATCCTAGTTTTTTCAGGCAAATAAGTAGCCTTAGCCATCTTGGCAGAGAGTGTGTTCTGACAAGTAAAACAAAATTACATCAGCTCTTCCTCAAATATTATGTCATTGTTACAGGAAAAAAAAAAAAGAGAGAGAGAGAGAGACCTGGCAGTACAGAAATCTTCTCTGGGGCTTTTTCATGCAAGTTTTTCAAAAACTCATCTCCCGCTTCCTGTTCCTCTCTCAGAGGTTCATTCATGTATGAAACTCAAGCCAGTTGTGCCTTTTATGTCTGGCTTAATTTGCCTTCTTAATTTATCCCACATATCCCTCCCTTGAAATCACAGGTCACCCTGGACTTCCTGGACTTGAGAGGCCCCAGAAGATAAAAGGCTAAGAGTCCCCACTGGAGAACAAGCTAGGCCATCCTCGATGTCAGATGCTGAGGGAGCTTGGCCCCAACTTCCAGGCCTGGCACAGATCATACTTGCATCCTGTCTGGTTCTTTCCTCATGAAAGAGCCCTACTGAGGAGAGGTGGCTTCACATAAAGTTAACAGGAGTCTTCTCCAAGATGGAGGAAAACTTTGATCTAGCAAAGAAGCCAGTAATGGCTGGCTTCCTGTTCCAGTGGGGAAGCAGAGATGGGATGACATCTAAAACCCAAATTCCACTGTGCAGAAGGAAACCAGGGATCCATCTCTGGAGAATGAAAAAAATCCCCTTGTCCATCAGCTTCTACTCACACTGTCCTGTTCCCACCCAGGGCCCCCGGTGAGCTCCTGAGGCCGGGGAGTCACTCTGAGTTGTTAAGCCACTGCACTGGCTTTGTAGCCTCAACCTCCAGATACACATCAGAACCTTTTTTTTTAATTATTTGTTTGTTTGTTTGTTTGTTTGTTTGTTTGTTTGTTTGTTTTTGGAAAAGACGTGTGGAGGTCGGGTGACAGCTTCTAAGAGTCAGTTCTCTCCTCCCACTATCTAGGTTCCAGGAATTCAACTCAAATCATCCGGCTTGATAACAAATGCCTTCTTCACACACCAAGGTATCTCCCCAGCCCCCACCTCCATCCACTGCCTCATCCCTGTCTCCTCTTCTTACACACTCTACCAGCTGTACTAGTAGCTTCACATCTCTGTACCCAGTATCTCCTCCTCCTCTGGGGAAGCAACACTAGAATCAAAGACATTTATGGAGATTTAATCAAGACACCCTTGGCTCATGCCCAGCACGAATAGTGCTCAAAAAATTATTTATTAGCTGAACATCAGTGCACCACATGGCCACATGGGTTCTGTGAAATCATACCACTTCTAAAAGGTCAGGAGCCCAAAAGACACCCTCCTCTCACCCCTATCCCACCCCTCTCCCACTCCTCCCCTCTCACCCCTATCCCACCCCTCTCCCACTCCTCCCCTCTCACCCCCCACCTCACCCCCACCCACCCCAATGTGAGCAGCAGCAACAGCATGCTCCCTAAGTGTTGCTTTCCTGTGTTTGTCACCTGTGACTGTACCACCACAGGATGGCAGCAAATCTTCGCCACTATGCTCCCCAGCGCTAAAAAGCCAGCTCTGTTGAAGTGAGTTATTTAGTTGGAATATTCCTATAAGACGGGCCCAGGGAATTAGTGCTCCGCTGAGGAGAATTATTTATAAACACATCACCAGAAAACAGTGACACAGAATGAGGCTCGGGAGCCCGAATGCAACAAAATCCCTAGCTTCCCCTGGGATCTGCTAGACTCTCAAAACTCAAAAAACAAATAATTAAATAAATAGAAACCTTACGTAAAATCGTATAAAACAAATCCCAGATTCCGGGTGTTGGCCCTCCCGGATCTTCCCCATCACTCAAGACTCCCTAATTACAATCCTCTGGGCCAGACAGATCCTATCAAGGAAAACAAACAAGTAATGATATTCATGTGATGAGTACTACAGGGAAAGGGTGAGACAGGGCATCTCAGGGAATAACACTATGACTCAGGTCTGTCTTCATCCTTCCAGATCTCTGTGAGGTAGTTAGTTCAGTGTGCTGCCCCAAGCACCACGGCACGTGGGCTACAGCAGGACTACTCTGTGCCTACGTGTTTCTGGGCCTTGGTTTTCAAACCCAATCTCCCTTGCACATCAGAAACACCCTCGTTTAGTTAAATTATAATGTTCTCTTGTCATGTGTAGTATAAAAATCTCCACATGCAGAAGGGCGAAGGATGTGTTAGAAGCCTATTACATGTCAGCATCTTACGGAAGCCCCATAAATAAACCTCATTTTATTTACTTGACTATGAGAAGGTGGAGGCTCAGACGATATACAGTTTATTCAAGGTAAAGTTGCTATTAAATCATTTCTACATCCAAAGCAGGTGTTCCCCTGATGTGGCCTACTCCAACCCTAGAAGCTAACTCCAGATAAACACTGAACACCCAGGACTTCATGTAAAATATCCTGTAGGCTTTGAGGTTTGCAGGCCCCAGGTAGCACTTCTGGATGAGAGAATATGAAGACAAATATATGAAAGGCTCATTTTGAGAACTTTTTCAATTATTTACGTGTATAGGCTTTTATTCTGTTACATTTCATGAATCACAAGTTTAAAGCTTTAGTTCCAAGCTTTTCCTGATCACTAATAACTGATAATTTTTCATGTTATGAACTCCAAGAGTTTGTGGACCTTTAGTTTCCAGAACTCATTGCTTTCAAAGGTTCATCTTTTAGATGACAGGTTCTTCTTCAGATAGTAATGAAGTGAATTTTAAAGATTTATTTAGGCATTTTATGTATATAGATGCTCTGTCTTCATGAACATCTACACACAAGAAGAGGGCATCAGATCCCATTATGATGGTTGTGAGCCACCATGTGGTTGCTGGGAATTGAACTCAGGACCCCTGGAAGAGCAACAGGTCCTCTTAACTGCTGAGCCATCTCTCCAGACCCAGTGCTGTGGGATTTTTTAAAAAGCCAAGTGCTTTTCTACCACACATTTTGCAAATTCAGTTCTGAATTCTGTGAGTGTGATCCTCTGGTCTACACCCTCGAAAAGCGTCCCACACTCTGTTAAGTTTGAATATGGTCACCACCAAGAGGTTTGCTTTATCTGCTCAACGAAGACCTGAGTGCATTCTGAAACTAACTCTTAAGACAGAGCCCTGCAGCAACCACACTGACATCTGGTGGCTGTGGAGAGGCCAGCATGTCAATGCCCTACTCAAAGCACTGACCCAGGGAAAAGGTACCAACCCCATCTCCAGCAGAAATCTACTCTTCCTAGATCACCTTGCTTCTCCACGTAACTGTGCTCAACAAGGTCATTTACAGTCTTACAGGGTCAGGACCATGCCCTGTCATGTGTTTCTGAGTAAGCTACTCAAACTCTGAAAGCTCCCTGTGCCGTCACAATAAGATGAAAACAAGTGCGAATCGGCATATCTTATTTTGTTTACCCTTCAATACTTCCTTCAAGGCCAAGTTCTGTCTATCGTTCAACACTTCTACAGCACTTATTAAGTGTTGGGCTTTTTGCATGTATTTTCCTGTGTAGTCTTCATGAAATCCTATGGGATGGTTATGTTGTCATTACTCTCATTGATAGGTAAGAAAGCTGAGGCTCACTGACTTGCTGTCAGTTGTAGAGTGAAGAGATGGTGAACTTGGAGTTCAATCCAGGAAAGTCTGATCTTACAGTCTTCAGCCATAGCCAGTCTTCTCCCTCATCTTTCCTGTGATTGCAGCCTCCCACCTGTGATGAAGACTAAATTAGTATGTGTCCACAGAAAGCCCATCCTCACCTGGCAGTTGGTGACAATGGCTGTGATCAGGTCAGGCTAGTAAGGGGGCCCACCCAGCCCTTATGAATATGCCATAACCCTACATTAAGGAGTAATAAACCTAGAAGGACCTTGTCCCAGGTGACTCTCAGCATATATCCTGGCCACTAGGTAAAGGCAGAGATGATACTGATGTTAGTGAAATTCTAAATCCTGTGGCACAGTGCTGGCACGGGCTTCTGCCCCCATGACTTAAACCCTCATTGGCTTCCCCAAGCTCAGGAGAAAGCCCGCATTGCTATAGAGTTTCACAATCTTCATCCTGGGCCCCTCCCTCTTCATCTGTGTCCCCAGCCCTGGCCCTTGTTGGGGTTGAAGGGGCAACAGGCTCAACTTCTTATCTCCTCTCAGTGGCACTTGGCTCTCTGAATCCCAGGCCTAACCACCTGTGCCTAAGTCACCTCCCACACCATCTAATGTGTCCCATTCCCAAACACTACCACCCTCTCTCTAATCATTCACTTTAGTAGGGGCAGCAGGTCCCTCGGAGAGTATTTCCAGATTGTTTCTTTTTTATGCCTTGACTTCCCAGGCTACTGCTATTGTATAGTTAAAAAAAAAAATCTTCCTCATTCCCATATGAAATTTTTCTTTAGGGGGTGAAAAAGTATTGCATTTCAGAATGTACTTCAATGTACAATATAAAATTTAGATAGAAAGATAGACAGACAGATAGGCAGATAGGCAGATAGATAGATAGACAGATAGGCAGATAGATATATAGACAGACAGACAGACAGACAGATAGATAGATAGCATCTATTTCAGTACTAAGCCCTTCTTTTCAGTGTTTCTCAGCATTGGTACTATTGGAACTTGGGATGAAGCAACTCATTAAGGAAGCTGTCTTTCTGGGAAGAATCTTCCCTGGGTCAAGAACCACTATAGCTAAAAGGTGGCTCCTAGTCTGATAGAATATAGGGTCTTTTGAGTCGGGCATGTTCATGGTGTTTTTGTTTTGTTTTTAATAGCTCATCTATAATACTATAGTTTCCTCAACCATCTATAAGTTCCTGGAGACTCTTTTGGATGTCAGAGAGCTTGACGTGCCCAACAATAGGCAGCATTGTCATTAAGAGCCTGCCCACCACAGGGGTGGGACAGGGTTACCAGAGGACTCTACAGAGACAGAAATGCTGGTCCGATTGCCAGATCAGGGAAGACTCATTGTGTTCTTCCTAATCAACCTTGTCAAAACAACAAAAATCTTTTTTTTTATATTTTCCATTCTCCACTGTGAACTTTAGACACACAAGCTGTAGATACCAGATTTGGATTGGGAGTAAATGACCTGAGATTTGAAAGGCTTAGAAGTTATGATGAGTATTCAAAATTGTTGACACTCACTCATGCTGAAAGAGTAGAACTCCTTGAACGATGGGTGGTCCCAGAATCTTCCTTTGCAAATGGCAATTTTTGTTTAATACTTGTTTTTCAAACTGAGTAGAAGAAATTTCTGTAATGAGTATACCATTAAGCTTTCTGGTTTGAATGACAACCTTTACTTACAAAAAGCTTTGCATCATCCTTTTCTACGTCAGCACATGGAAGGGTTAACTGTCATAGAAAATACATAAAACTCTAGTTCTTGAATACTCATAGACACTGGTCACTTTAATATAAAAAAAGAAAGAAAACCACGTCACTTAGAACGGTTAGCTTCCACAATCTACATATAAGCAGAACATTACGTTGTAAATGTGTTCACTTTCTTTTTCTCCACTACACATGCAAGATAATAGAGACAAGAAAAGTAGGCAGAAGATGACTCTAGGTAATTTCCAGGCATCATTACCAAGTGAGACTGCCGAGGTTTTTGTCTTTTTGACAAATTGAAGGAAGCCAGCAGAATAAATCTTGTTTCCGGAGAGCGTTTTCACTTAGCTGCCCTCTAAGTGGAGACACATTACTCCTAGAAAGAAAGAAAAAAAAAAATCAAAGTTCTCCAACCACCGGAGATAAAATGACAAATTTGGCTTCCAGCAATACATTCTTGACAGCTACTATGGTTTCAGAAAAAGAAAATAAGAAAATTAAATTTGACAGAAATGAAGGAGAAGAAAAAGAGAAGGAAAAAAATTTTTTTTCCAGTTAGCCATCTCAATGTCTTTGGAGAGATTTTAGGGCAATTCAATAACATCCCACTTCAGCGTCTCCTCACGTGCCTTATAGATGTGGATATCATTTTTTAATGGAGTTGCACCCTATGGGCAATAGGCAGGGCTTACATGTTAGTCCCCAGACTGACCGTATGATGACTCGCTCAAAACAATTTAAGAGCAAGACCGAGCCACGACTCGCCTGGAAATGAATTGCACACTTCTCCATCAGACATCGTTTATATCAACAATGCACTTCTGTGGAATGTTCACAAGTGTCTAATCTCCAGGTGTGGTGTCTGACAGAGGGGCCAGGTGGTTCCCTGTTTGGATAACTGCACTGTCCAATAGGTAATAGTTATTCAAACAGTTGATGTTACTTCAAAGAAAATTACATTTAAAGTTGGTTCTTTTTTATCCTTTTTTTTTCTTAGAAAAGAGAGAAAAAGATCCCAGGCTGACCTCGAACTCCCTGTGTAACGGAGGACAACCTTGAGTGCTGGGATCACAGGGACGTATCACCATTCCCACTTTACTATATGTAAGTCCTGTTTTATGCAGCACGAAGAAACAAATCCAAAGCTTCATGCACGGTGCCAAGCACTTTACCCGCCAAACTACACCCCCAGTCTTATAAAAACTAATTTTTAATTCTAAGCCAATCCCCAACTCTACAAAAGCAAGTTGATTATTCATCACAGTAGCCCACAAATGGCCAGTGGCTACAACATTGGGCAATGCAAACACTATGTAGAATTTTGCTATCATGGCGGAAAGCCTTATTTGTTGAGTTCTCTCTGAACATATGGATGGAGGAGGGTTGGAATTTGGTGAAGTGCTACAAAATAAATACAGCTAGGGGAGAGAAGTCGCAGTAGACATTAGAAAGCAGCCAGAAGGGAATTCAAGTGGAAAAATAGTTGCTGGTCACCTACCCTGTGAGCACTGAACCAAACCTTGGAAAACTAAAGAGGGATAGTGGTAAATTAAGAATAGGGGTAGAAGAGACAGAAACACTCATTACAAAACCCCTATAAAGCAAGTTACAGTGGGAGACATGACAAATCAGGAGAACGCCATAGAAGCGCTCAAGGCATTATTAATGGAAATCAGAGAGGAGGTCACTAAGGTGAGGAGGCTGTAGGTGAAAGGAGAAGATGAAAGGGTATGTTGAAGCCCAGGAGAGAAATGTCAGGGATTGGAGGGAACTATGAGAACAGAAATGCTGACAATAGGAACCCAATACAGAGCAAAGCAAACAAGGGTATAGAGTTCCAACAAAACGACTGTTTTGTTTTGCTTTTAATTGGTTCCCTAGCACTACTTTGTAAAATTTGCTTATCTTTATTTACTAAAATTATGAGATGTCATAAATGTACGAGTCAGGACTAGGTTCTGAGTCCTGGCTTTTTCGTCATGCGCCAGGTATATGACTTGTCTAAGATCTTTAAGCCTCCAAGTTCATCCTCAGCCACAGGACTGGGGACTGTAATAGCTGTTTTGGAGTCCTGGCATGAGGACTGAGTGGAGCGATTTTAACTGTGCCTGGCAGACTAGACACTCCGCAGGTGTTGCTTCCCTCCCTTTCCCAAAAGCAGTGGAGAAGGGTCTTGGTTCTGCTCCCATTCAACTCCTGACTGCTGCCTCTTGCTGGCAAGGCAAGGATGCATATGCTGGATTCTCCCGTGGCAGTGTGGATGTGTCACAGCTCGAGTTGAGCATAGCAGCGTTGCAGCTGGAGTGAGAACCACAACCATTTGGTAGGCCTTCCTTCATACTATTGATGTTAAGGATAAACATTTGCCAGTTGACTTTGCAGTCACAGTTTGAAAATGGTAGGAAGCAAGTTCTCAGGAAGGACCCTTTCATGGAGGAATAACAGAGGGTATTTTCTGTTTACACTCAGTGGTCAGCCTTGCCTAAACTGCATCCATAGGAAGCCTTTCTTCCTGAGCTTGACACTTTTACAATTCAATAGCATATATGTTAGGTTTATGAAGTTCTTTTTTATAAGACGTCATCTGCTGCCTTTTTGTTCATTTCAACTCCCAAGCCAGTGTATAATTTTCTTGAAAGCTGTCTTGCTTTACTCATGTGGTATTAAGAACAGCCTTATTCTAGCTGTAAGACGAAGAAAGAAACTGTTGTGTATCAGAAGTCTAAAATTCACCCAGAAAAATGGTCAGGCCAGGTAAGACTCACAACCCCATAACAGTGTAACATTTGGCGTCAGTTTGTGGCATGACATTTAGTGTTGCTATGGAAGAACCTGGCCTTCTTCATGCCAATCTCAATCAACACTGCATCCAGGGGCTGAGGAGAAAGCTGAGTTGGTAATGGGCTTGCCTTGCAAGCACAGAATCTGACAGTGGTCCCCAGCGGCTACGAAAAACACTGAGCACAAAGCTTCATGCATGCCATGCTGGTGGTGAGGAGGTAGAGGCAGATATGTCCCTAAGACTCACTGGCCTGCCACTCTAGGTAAACCAGTGAGTTTCCCAGCCAGAGAGAAACTCACTCTCAAAAAAAAAACGAATGCCACCCAAGGCAGACCTTTCACCTCCATTGGCACGTGCACCCACACATATGAGGACACCCACATGGATATACGGGAACACATATATACATCCACACACATAATACTGCATCCCGGAAACATGCTAGAAATATCCCTTAAAGTTCTGCAGCCATTTCCTGTTCTGAACTATCCTAAAAGGATTGAGTAAATAATGTGTCTCACTTTTTTCAGTAGTACATTAATTTTTCTTTTATAATGAATCTAATGTTAGGAAAACACAGAGAAAATCACAGAAGTGTCTTCACTGGCATACTGTATTATCCAGCCCTCACAGGAGGCCTACTAACTATTTGCTGTTTTCGCGGAGGCAATCACACTAATCGGGTTCAAGTTGTTCAAACCATTAATTTCTTGTGGCTGCTATAATTACTGCAAACTTCATGACCAAAGACAACAAAAACTTATGCTCTCACTGTACCAGAGGCCAGAAGTGCAAAATCAATATCAATGGACAATAATCAAGATGGCCGTAGGACCATGGTCCTTCCAAAAGCCCTACTGGAGAATCTGTTGCTTGCCTCTCCCAGCTTCTGGTGGTTGGAGCATTCTTTGGCCTGTGGCCACGTGACTCCAATATCTGCCTCTGTGATCTTGCTGCCTGTACTTTCTTTGTATGTATCAAATCTCATCCCTTCCTTCTTATAAAAATTACATTGTTGACTACACTAGGTAAGGTGGGGTAGTGGCTCCATCTCAAGGTTCTTAATTCAATCACACCTGCAAAGCTGCTTTTCCAACTGGAGATGAAAATTCCCAGAAAGAAGCTACAACTGGACCTTCTGGAATGCTAGCTGATTAGCCGATTAGAACGTCAGTGGCTGTGGGATGTTGGAATGTTGCAGGCCTAGAACCTAATTATAACTTATCATGGGCTATCTTTAGCCTCAAAAGTAGTATTCCTTGTCCATCTGTGTATCAGGCCTAACACTCGTGACTTAATGGATAAAATTCTTGGAGTATATGAATTTAACCAAATCATATTTTCTACCTGGAAACTGGTAAAAGTTTCTTTCTGGAAGGCCATCAGATGGCGTCTGAGACCCATAGCTGAGATTTCTCTGCCTTGCTATAACTGCCAATATACTTGAAAATATATTTGAAAATTTCCTTAATTAATGGTTCTTTGTTCTGTTACTATTAAAACTTCGTGAAAGTCCTTCCATAGTGGAGTGGAGGTGAGGTAACCTAAATCTATCCCATGGTAATTTATATTTGGTTCCCGAATAAACTATCTCAGACCCCTCTGAGGTGGGAGTTGTGGTTTGGCATCAACAGAACAAATGACATTTACAGGTTCCAAGGTTTAAAACTTGGTGTCCTTGAGGACTATAATTCAGGCTCCTACAGTAAGTTTCAAAAAATACTGAAGCTTTTCATCTTATAATTAATCACACACACACACACACACACACACACACACACACACACACACACACAAAAAAAAAAACCAAATTACTCACAAAAGCAGTAACCAAGTAGCTAACCACACCATGTTTATGTTGACAGAACTAAGAGGGAAGTAGCCTGGCAATTCTCTGTTCTCTAATAGCCTTCATCACTTTCTTCTAAAACACATGGTCTGGTTCCCTTTAAGGTCATCTTGGAACATGTGGGATGCTCCCAGGTGTATGAGCTGGTCGGTTAAATGCTGCACCTGATGATGCTGCCTTTCACTTCCCAATGGGCAAAGGTCACCTAATTCCCAGTCTACCTGCCCCTTCTGTCCTGTTGCATCAGGGATTCCAGCTTCCATGGTAGAGCAGCTGATGAAGGCTCCTTAACAGCTGATCCGAGGCCAGGATCTCAGGGGGTGCCTCCCACAACCTGTGCCTGAGCAAGCTGGCTTGGTGCCCCTGTGTGACAACTGGGTTACCTGACTATGGAACAATCACAAGTCCCCAGAGCCCTGGCTTTGCAAGCAGGCTTTGGAGCTCTACCTGCAAAGCAGAATTCTGGAGAATCCTATGTTCAATGCCTAGGGACAAGCCAAGAGAATATGCTGTCCAGGAGGGAGAGAAGGGCAAAATTCCCAGCTTTTGTTGACTCTGTCCTTTCCGACTCAACTGTCTCCCTCCCAAAGGCTGGCTCTTCCAGACACAGGCAAGAGGGTCTCCCCTGGGAAAGTCAGAGTGGAGCCATGGTAGTTTTACTTCCTCGAGTGATCAGGCATTGAAAATGATGACTAATACCAAACCTACCAGGAGAAGCTGAGTTCACAGCTCAGCACCTTCCTGCCCTTTGCCCTCTTACTCGCCAGTATCTGTTTTACTACAGAGAAGGAATCGGTTAAATTTCAATGTGAAACAACCACTTCCAGAACTTTCATTTGCCACCAGTAAATTGTTACTCAAGGAAAGAATTTTTAAAATAATAATGAAACATAACCCCAATTCCCCATAGTCTGCCTGCCACTTTTAATTTTTCCCAGAGGCCAGCATTATATTTACCAATATATTTTAAGCCAAGCATGAAAACATTAAGAATACCAATAATTTTATTATTTGCAGTGCTGACAAAAGACATAATGGAGCAATTAAGCACCATGTCAGCCTGGGCTCATTACACAAGTAAGGCCATACTCCAGGAAGGCTGTATTAAAGAAGCCAGGGTGTCCACGTAGCACTTGGCAAGAGGTACTGGCTTGATTAATAGCAGCTACTGCTATTATTAGCACAACATCGGGACCCACATGGAAACTCCATGCAGAATTAAGAAAGGGGGGAGAAGAAATGCACATTGAGAGGTGGGCAAGAAGAGAGGTGGCAGATAAGAGAGACCAACAGAAGGGTTTTCCTCAGTATAAATTTCTACCCAGGATGCACTGTCCAGAACGAGCCCTTTTATCTGACTTTTAGATATCACCAATTGAGCTAACATTGTCACACCTTTCACTCACGTCAGAACACATAGTCTAAGACTGGAGATGCAATTAGCCCTGCTTATTTTCTTCTCTTAATAAAAACGAAAGTCCCAGATGGTGAATCTCTTTGTCATCTCCTCACCCCTGAGATTCAACCCTGGCACTGTGGTTTCATGGGTCATTTACCTAGCTGTAATATTTGGAAAGTGTGGTTGATCAGGTAAAGCTTTTCTCCCTTCTCACGAGGCAACCAAGAACCCCTTGATCTTCATAGTGAAATGGGTAACAGTAACAGTTAAGTCAGCCCCCACTCTGGCCTGGGTATGCTGGAGAGAGATAAGTGGCTGGTGCTCCTGTCTAATTTCTCTCCAGGGGTGGGGCTGGGTATTAACCATTGATAATGTTCCAGCACTCGTTAAGCCAAGGGTTGGTCCGCAGAGGATTTAAAGAGTTTCTCAACAACAATATATACACTATTATGATAGATTATAAGCTATGATAAAGAACAGCAACATATAAAAATAGAAAGTCAAGACTGCCGCAAACCCCTGGTGCACACAGGTGCTAGAACTATATATATGCTTCTATTCAACTAGAGAAAGAGGTTTCGAGGCAGCCAAAATGGCACCCCAGGAACTGGACCCAAGAGGTCCACCTCAGACTGGAGAGCAAGGGATATTAAGTGTCTCCAGCATTGCCAGGAAGACACAGAGCATGGGCACTCAGTAGGATGGCGCTTGTCTGCATCGGGACAGCCAGTGTTGGGTGGGGCTTGCTCCTGTCCTTGCAGACTAACTGACCCCTGGTCCTCCTTAATGTGGCTCCAGGCACATACTGAAGATGAATCTGCAACAATTTGTAAGCCGATAGAGATGCTGGTGAAGGGTGGGTACAGATGCCTTTGACATCAGGTGGACAAAGGAACAAAAAGAACCTCTGTAGACTACCCATGGATGAAACCAGGGATTTCCTGGAGAAACACTTAGCTCCAAACATGTCAGCGATGAGGTGCTAAGTTCCTGGAATTCTGTATCAGGGGTCGTAACTCTAACACTCTTGACACAGAAAATGCTCGAAGCATATGTTACCAGTCACGCAGCAAGGTAAAAAATAAAAACAAAAAGTCTCAGAAATGCCTTCATGTGTAATAGCTGCCCAGTGAACCTGTCTGGATGGATTACTGTGCAACATCCCCCAGAGGAGCTAGGGGAGTTAGCCTGCAGCAGATGGCAACTAGCTGTGAAGGAAGGCATTGGAGGGTTGGAGGGGACAATTGGCAAAAAGAACGTTTTTCATTTTAAAATGGTTAAGCCAGGTGTGGCGGTGCAAAGCTGTCATCCTGGCACTGGAGGTGAGGCAGAGGGTGGAGAGAGT
Organism: Lophiomys imhausi; assembly: GCA_907164525.1. NCBI lineage: Eukaryota > Metazoa > Chordata > Mammalia > Rodentia > Muridae > Lophiomys > Lophiomys imhausi. The sequence goes on from CAJQZJ010011242.1 coordinate 224,270, forward strand.
TCAAAGCCAGCTTGAAGTAGATATTGAGAACTTGTCTGAAAGATGGGAAAGGAGAGAGACAGAGAGAGAGAGAGAGAGAGAGAGAGAGAGAGAGAAACAACTAGTTTTTAGGATAACCTGTTTGTGGGAGGGCTCTCTAATCTCTAACAAGAGGACCAGAAGGTTTATGTGTTGCCATTCTCCCTATGACAAGAAATTTAAGAGATGTTTCTAAACATCAAAACATTGTGATACAAGTTTGTATGTAGATGAAAGCAGCAATAAAAATCAATCCAAAGATATTGTCTAGTCTCACAGCGCCCTATTCCAGCCAACCTTGCTTTTGATACTCAGTGTACAGAAAGCCTACCACATATGAACTAATAGCACAACTATTTTTAAAAATTATGGACACTTGGCTGGGCATGGTGGTGGTGAACACCTTTAATTCCAGCACTCATGAGGCAGAGACAGGAGGATATCTGTGAGTTTGAGGCCAGCCTGGTCTACAAAGAAAGTCCAGGACAGCCAGGGCTCTGTTACACAGAGAAACCCTGTCTTAAAAAACCAAAAGAAAGAAAGGAAGGAAGGAAG
>CAJQZJ010011242.1:224852-254483 GCA_907164525.1 Lophiomys imhausi
AAGAAAGAAAGAAAGAAAGAAAGAAAGAAAGAAAGAAAGAAAGAAAGGAAAGTAAGAAGGAAAGACTCTACTTGTCTCTCCTGATCAAAAAGCATGGAGGAGGTGTCTGTTCCCCATGCTCTTGTCCTTTGTCGTAGTCTAGTCCCTGGAACCTGAGAACATGCTAGATTATGTGGCAAAGGGAAATTCTTGGGCTGTCTGGACCAACTAAATCAAATTCTCTGAATGTGAAGTTCAGGGTTGAGTGTTTTAAAAGCCTGACAGAGTATTCCAAGGCATGTTTCCCTCTTCTGAGTTGAAGGATCACATGGTTACATTGTGTCCCTGAAGATAATCTTCCCCATGGTAAAGTCTTGATTTACTGTTGGACCCTATTCTACCTTCAACCTTAATTCCCCTTTGCCATGTAACATGATAGAGCAAGTGCCTAAATCACTGTTCTACTGCTGTGAAGAGACACCATGACCACGGCAACTCTTATGAAGGGAAACTTTTAATTGGGGCTAGCTTAGAGTTTTAGAGGTTTAGTCTATTATCATCATGTTGGGGACCATGGCGGCAGGCATGGTGCTAGAGCGGTAGTTGAAAGCTACATCGTGATCTATAAGCTGAGAGAGAACTGGGCCTAACATGAGCCTTTGAACCCCCCAATCCTATCCCCATTCTCATGAGACCCCTTTCACCATCAACACAATGGGCAGCTCCATTGTTCTATGTACTAGCTTGAATTTCCTCCACTGGTGACCTCTTTTCACCCAAAAAATTCTTACATGACCATAGGTATATCAGCCTGCAAAGTAGATTTACAAGTCTAACCCCTATGAATAATAAATCATAAAGAAAATTATTTTTAAAACAATTCTTTGACATGCATATGATTTGTTAAAAAATAAAGGCAAATTTTCACGCTCGTGAGATGGGTGTGCTTTGTTTTTATGTGGAAATTATGGCTGAATATTTGATTCTGAAGTATGTAGAATACCTTCAGTTTTTTTCAGAGTTGTTTAATAGTTTCATTACATGATCGTCCACCACAGCTCTAGACCTGTGGTGGGACCTGAAAGAATAAAGCCAATAAATGCAGTGTACGAAAGTCTATGCAATAGCCAACTTTATTCAGAGCGCCAGACAATTTAAACTCTGAGGGTTAAGAAGAATCACATGAGTAAAGTGGACAATCACAAGAACAATCTGCATGTGGCAAAAACATGTTTTTCCATAGAGTCATATAAAGGATAGTTTAAACATTTAGTTGAATAACACCAGCAAGCAACAATGAATAATTTGAAGTAAATTCACCTCTATCTGCTACACCTGGGAGGAGCACGCAAACACATTCGAAGAACAATTTTGTGTTTTGGAGAAACTGAGGTCACAAGGTTCTTGTCTGTTTTCTTGGAGTTTTTGCACAAGCATCCAGAATTTTCCTCACACAATTCCACTCTTGGACCATGTTCTGACAATCCTCAGTGCTGAGAACATTGCTTTACCCAAATGTAGTGTAAACTGGTAGATGTATGGTTAGGACTATGTCAGAAATTGTTGAAAAATCTGTCCTATTCCTAAGCCAATATTCATTTGATGGTTTATTATGGGACTCAAGCCAGCAACTCAAATATCATTGTTAAAGTCGAGCCTTCTAACACAACACATCCGAAGACACAAGTAGAGTAACAGCTTTTGTTTGCTTGCTTTTCATAATCTAGCCATTATGTTTCTCTAAGAGCAGAACACTTTACTAAGCCCAGTTAAAAACAACAAAGTTCGTAACATACAGCAGTCTCTGACCACGGTGTTTCAGGCATGTTCACCAGCATTCTGTGTCTTGACAGCGTGCACAGTGCTAAGTGCACCTACTCTACACTCAGAACCAAGGCGTCCATGAAGCCACACTATGCACCATGGGCAAATGTGCTGCCAGAAGCAGCTGGGATTAATTATGTGCTTGATTTTGAATTGGTATTTGTTCACTGTAAGTCCAGAAGTGTTTTACTATTGCCTCATTGTTCGCAGCCCCTCATTTAGTTCCATGACCTCATAAGAGATAGCAGCCCACAGTTCAAGAACTTGTGTCCTGTGGCACAATGTGATGACAATATCCCTTGCAGCTAAAAATCAAACAAGAAGGATCAATGAGAAGGTTCAGTAGGTGAAGACATCTGCCACCAAGCCCAACAACCCACACTGGATGCCCAGGCTCTACATGGCAGAAGCAAAGGACCACACTTACATAGTGGTGTACACTCCCCCCCATGCCTTATCAATCAATCAATATAAAAGAAAATAAATAAAATAATAACATAAAATCACCTTGAAAACCCAATAGTTGGCACAGCCCAGAGATGACGAAATGAACTACAGTCTTTATGGGGTGAAAAACAACCAATTCTAGTATTCTGTACCAACCGAAACAGGAAGGAAAAAAAAGAGTATTTGTCAGTTTAATAGCTACATACCAGAAACAGAAGCTACACTGATTTGACATGTAGAACAATGAGTACAATTTGTGTACCCTGGTGAAGTTTAAAATGATTCACTGTCTCCAAGACCCATAGCTTTCTTGTAAAGGCCAATTTGATGAGTTAAATGTAAATTTGAGAAAAACCCCTTCACTTTTTAAAAGCCTTCTGGGAGGCGCTGATCTCTCACTTGCTTGGGGTCATATTGTTTTTGTTTGTTTTCCTATTGTGACAGGTGACAGTGGTTCTAGTCCCACTTGTCACTTAATCATTAACAGTCTTTACCCCACAAAGCCCACGCTCCTGCTGTGGGTATGTCTGATCTGAATGCGCATTCAGAAGTTGGGAAAACAATCACAAGATGGCTTCACAAACCTGCAGAAATACATTGTCACTTGCATTTTATTTCCCACTTCTAAAGAAGCTCTGTGGTGTTCTGGGTCTCAGGACATAAATATACCAACATACGCTCCAGGACTTGATCTTTCCCTTTTCACAGGGCAGAGTTCAATATCAAATAGCTTCAGCTTTACTTGAGAAAGTTGCAGTAGGTCCTCTTGGCAGGAACTCAAGATCTAGGCTTCCCCTTCGTTCAATGGCTCTAGGTTTATAAACTTCTTAGGTCTGAAAATTGGATTAAAGCCTTTGCAATTTCACTGTTACAATTCAATACGTGACAATGGTTTGCAGATCCACTTTTTTGATCATTTATACACACACACACACACATGCATGCATATAGATATAATATATGAACTTCAAGTGTGCCCTACTGGTAAACTGGATATCTCTTAATTTCTAAAACCGTAATAATCAATTAACTACCAATGAGGCAAAATGACAATCTGTCTTGCTGCCAGAACTGTCTGACCCACTGGTGTTATACTTAGAAGGAAATTGAAATGTCAGAAAGCCATCACGCAAGGGGTAGAGTTCAATTTCTTAAATGCTTTCTTCTGACATTAAATATTTCTTTTTTTCTTCTGTGCTTCAGCATCTCAACAGACCCACTGAATTTCAGGAATATATCCTATCTCTGCTCCTGAACTCCATAGGACTTTACTGCAATACTGCCCCAAGAATGTGCCTCCCACCCTTTTGTTCACAATGCTCTGGTCAAAGGGCCACTGTGGTGGGTTACTGGGTCAAGCATGACATACCTGTACAAATAACTCTCCTAGGTATTTGGAATTCTCCCTGCCTATCACAATTTCCTTCTAAGTACGTCACGTGTTGGTTCTGTGTCCTGTCAATAAGACAGGCTGAATCACGACTATTTTTCAAGTTGTACCGACTAGAAAAATGAATTCAAGGTCCTTCAGAAATGCCTCCTCACCAGTGAATCAAGTTAGATTATAAGTTTTGACTCTTTCTAGATAGATAGATAGATAGATAGATAGATAGATAGATAGATAGACGGACGGACAAATACAGGTACAGATACAGGTACAGATACAGATAGAGATACAGATACAGATACAGATATAGATATATCTTAGTCTCTTGGGGGTTGCTGATTAAATGAGAAAAATCCTGTAGTTCCTTGGGAACATAAACTTATGCTTCTGAGGTGTGTTAGGGTTTTACTCCGTTTCAAGTCTAGAACAATAAAAGTCTCCAGGCAACTGATTGACTAGGATCATCAATGACTAGAAGATACTTCTCTTGGCAAGAGAGAGTTGATGGGATTTTGTTGATTTTTTTTTTAAGATTTATTTATTATGTATACAGTGTTCTGTCTGCAGGTATATCTGCAGGCCAGAAGAGGGCACCATATTTCATTATGGATGGTTGTGAGCCACCATGTGGTTGCTGGGAATTGAACTCATGACCTCTAGAAGAGCAGCCAGTGCTCTTAACCACTAAGCCATCTCTCTAGCCCCCTTTTTTTTGTTTTTTTGAGACAGGGTTTCTCAGTGTATCCTTGGCTGTACTGGACTCACTTTGTAGACCAGGTTGGCCTTGAACTCACAGAGATCCACCTGCCTCTGCCTCCCAAGTGCTGGGATTAAAGGCTCGAGCCACCACACCCAGCCAGGGATTTTGTTGATTTATAAACTCCCACTTGACTGAATCCACCCAACAGATCCCATTGCAGCTCTCAGAGTCCCATTCTTTCCCAATCAATACCTCGACTTTTATATGACAGACCTAGAGACACGATGGATTCCACTTGTCTTCTAGTCATCAACCCATAGAATCAAACTGCATTTGCTATTAGAGTGCATCTGTCTTGCAGATAGGTCAAAGGAAAGATCCTCCTGGAGAGTCACAAAAGCTCTCTGTTCTCTCCACCCTTCTGATTACCCTTCAAAACAATAAATTTACAATCCTTACCACATTCTTTCATAATATCTCTCAATGTAATGAGAAACAACCCTTCACTGCCATAGTCTTTGTATCCCTCATACTTACCATCAGGTACTCAGCCCACCAAAATTTTGCCTTCACAGGATACTTCATTCCAAGTGACCAATGGATGATAACTATTTTGCCTTGGCCTGCCAGGCACTGCCAGTATTTCATGCTTTAATCAATGCTTCCTTCACAACAAAAGAGGTCAGAACAAACACATTTGGAGATCTAATAATTTCTTTAGCCTGTTGCCCCCAACCTTCCGGGTACCAACAGAAGTATAACCATAGCTCTACTGAAAAGGACATAAACCATTCTAGCAAGTTTGAGAATGAATTGAAGTGCTATGGGACATTTAAAAACTGACTTAACTATCGGAAGAGCTTAGGAAATAGGCTAAGGTTGAGATTTCAGAAATAGCTCCCACAGCTACATGGAAGAAATGGGTCACCAAGGTGATGGTGTAATGTTAAGCATTCTAAATGTTAATTGGTCCTGTTTGCTGTCTGTTACTTATATTGACAATGATTGGTTAAATAAAATGCTGAGGCCCGAGATTGGGCAAAGACAGAGAAAGGTGGGACTTCCTGAAATTAGAATAGGAAGCCTGCACTTTAGACGGAGGATTCAAACATTCCAGCCAGCAGCAGGAAGAAGAAAGCATTCCAGCCAGCAGCAAGAATAAGATATTCCAGCAAGGAGCAGCAGGAAGGAGGATGCATGCCATGGGTTAGAAAAAAGAACCTCATTCCACATGGCCAGGAACATCGGCATATCGTGGAGAATGGCAGTCCGAGGGGACGTATGTATATATGGGATCATATTTGGGTAATAGAATTACCAGCTAGCTTAGATGGGCTAGGATTGCACAACTCAGGCCAAGGCTTGTTAAAATCCATCCTGTGTTTCTGTGTGCTCTTTTATAATGTCTGGATAAGAATTAATGGCTGCCAAACCAATTCATATAATATAAATACTGTTTAAATAGTTTAATTAGCCATATTTCTTTTTACAACAAGGATGCTCTTAGCATTCTCAAGATTAGGAATCTGCCAGCTCTTAAACCACAGTCTCACTGTCAAAGTGAGGAAGTCACACAGAGCGGAAGCTCCCATGGACAGGAAGTTGGCTTCACACCGGGCCAGACATTTTATTCTCACCTGCAAAATGATCTCTATGGGCTGTCTCTCGACATCCAGGATACAAATACCTCTATAAATGATTTTTTGTTTGTTTGTGATTTTGTTTTCTTTTTGTTTTTTTTTTAAAGGGACAACAGTGATGATGACCTTTTTTCATTATTTATTTATTTATTATGTATACAGTATTTGCTCTACATATATTTCCCCCGGGCAGATCTCAATGTAGATGGCTATGAGCCACCATGTGGCTGCTGGGAATTGAACTCAGGACCTTGGGAAGAACAGCCAGTGTTCTTAACCTCTGAGCCACCTCTCCAGCCCTTCTTTTTGTTTTTTGAGACAGCGTTTCTCTGTGTAGCCTTGGCTGCCTTAGACTTGATTTGTAGACTAGTCTGACCTCCAACTCACAGAGATCTACCTGCCTCCACCTCCCAAGTGCTGGGATTAAAGGTATGCACCACCACACCTGGCTATTTTACTTTATTTTATTAGAAAAAGAATAATAGAAGCAGCAAAATTGTGGCCCTTATTTCAGTCTGTACTCTCAGACTTGCATTCATACAACATCATAGTTAGAATTAAATCCAATCCAGAAGCCTGAGGGCAGGGAGTCTGGAAACTGGAGTGTGGATTCCCCTGGCTCTTCAATGCAGAGAGGCATGTTAGAAGGCAGGTAAGATGGACACCAGATCTACTAAACTGGCCACTAAACCCAAATTCTGGCTTCTTACCTTGAGCAATGAGAAATATCCTATGTAAGGTAACTATTTGCAAACCTCTTTTCACATTCACCACCATCTATCTAGTGTGATCCTTTGAAAATTATGGATCAGGAACAGTTATTTGTTTCTGTTTGCTTGATGTCATCAAAAAATGTCTCCTTTACCCTGATGCACTACAGAACATTTTCTGTTTATCTTGATGAGATCCCCAAGGGCCTTCTAAACCATCCAGATACCAGTAAGTGATATTTGGTAGCATTATCATTTGAAATGAATTGTACCATTTACTCATTTCTGAAAACTGATATGGGGAACCAAAATACCCTTTTTTTTTTTCCATTCACTTCCAAAAACAGAGGGTTTACTGTCTTAAAGAAAAGCACTTTCATGGCCTCTTGCCTTGAAGTCAATAACATGCCATACAGAAGAGTCCCAGTGGGGATGACCAGTCTATCTTTTTCAAGATATCCTCTTTCTTATCTTGCGTTCAGTTGTCTTGAAACTCCCAAGGTCTCTGGAGTAATTACCCTGTCTGAAACAGAAGATCTTTGTAAGTGTCTCTCAAAAGAACAACTGGCCCAGAGAACAACTGCCCCCTCCTTCAAAGTCTGCTCTCAACACCAAGCTCTGTTTGGAGTACATAAATATTCATTTTAACCAGAGCACCAAGGATTGGGCAGAACCTACCCATTGCACAGCCCACCTGTCAACTGAGAATTTGGAAGATCAAGTCACCCTATTCCTTGATCTGCCTCAGTCAAGACTCCTAATCTGGAGAGACTAATTGAGACTTGCAAATGACATAAGACACTAAATAGCCGTTTTCTTTTCAAATCAGTCCCACCCTATTACCTATCATGACAATGACTGAAAGGGAAAGGTAGTTAAGAAGAAGGATAAAAGGGATCCGTTTTGGGGGCATGATCTTGCCAAGGTCCATACAGGCCCAGAAAAAAAAAATTTACTCACAAAGTTAATTTAGGAGGCAGCTTCATCCCAGTAATGAAACATATATTGGCATAAGCAGATCAGTCTCTCTCTCTCTCTCTCTCTCTCTCTCTCTCTCTCTCTCTGTCTGTCTCCCTCTCTCCCTCTTTTCTCTCCCCTCTCCCTCTCCAAAAAAGGAAAGGAAATAGAGACAATTATTCTAGTAATTCAATAGTTCCCTCTCCACCTGAATTATTGGAATAATTGCCTCTCACTGGTAGAGACTGGATTACAGGTTTAGTAGCTGTTCTGGGCTTGGATCCTAAGAGCAGACATCAACATCATGGTACAGTTATCTTCTCTTTCAGCATTCCTGCTGTGAACTCCATGCTCCTCCACAGTATACGTACAAACACTCTTTCTTCTGCCTTTAAATGCACTTTGATCCCCGCTTTCCGTCTAATCCTAAATCCTTTACTTGTCTATAAAATACAGGCAGGTCCCAGCTGGTACTCGCTGGTATGACTCCAAAAAAAAAAAAGTATTTAATGTGGAAAAAAAATAACCATTGATAAATATGTCATTCCTACTGCTTTATAAGAAGTCAAGGAAGGAATAAGAGAACTCACACAATGCTAATGTGCATGAGCACATAAACACACACACACACACACACACACACACACACACACACACACACACACACACACACCAGAGATTTTTTGCTGGAATTCTGCCTTTATACTTATGGTGTCTTTCAACTCCATCCCCCCAATACACTCCAGCAGAGGATTTCTGAACATTACATTCTTGCTTTTGTGACCTAATTTCTTTTCTGTCTTGTATTCTTTCCCCCTCCCTCCCTTGCTCTCTCTCTCTCTCTCTCTCTCTCTCTCTCTCTCTCTCTCTCACACACACACACACACACACACACACACTCACTCACACACACTGACACACACACTGACACACACTCACACATACATTCACACACACACTCACACTGTATTTCCAACATGACCCAGCAGTCATAAATGACACTAGTTCAGCTTTAAGGCTCCTTAGCAATGTGACTTTCAGTCATAGAGTCATCGATGAGCTGCTGGGCAAGTTCTATCCCCTAGTTAGTTAATCTATAAAATGAGAATAGTAAAACATTTACAGAAAATCACAGTTTTGAAGGGCTAAATGTTAATGAAGTGCTTAGAAAAGGATGTCTGAAGCAAGGTGCTCTCCAGTCCACATCAGTGTGTTATGGACACGCCTCTGGGTGGTGTATTGTGTTCTTAAGTCCTAATACTAAGTGGTAGCCATGTCCATGGCTCCAATGCGGGTCACTCTGTGTCACTACCACAAGCCACTGAGGAAACAAACAACTTGGAAAGATTTATTTTGACTCATAGGTTCAGAGTTTTTTCAGTCCATGACCAGCCAGTCAACACCATTGCTTTTAGGGCAATAACAAGACAGAAACATCATGGCTCAAAGAAATGGCAAATGAAAAAAACTGATCATCTCATGGCAGCTAAGAAACAAAGAGACAAAAAGAAAGGAAGAGGGCAGGGACAAGATACACCCTTGAATGGGTTCCCTCAATGACCTGCTTCCTCCAACCTGACCTCACCTAATAATCCATTCAACTATGAAATCATCAATGGATTAATCCATTGATGAAGTTGCATCCTCATGAGTCAGTCACCTTTTAAAAGCCCACTAGCCTACAACCAAGCCTTTAGGGACTTTTTTTTTTTTTTAGATTCTAACCACAACAGTTCTCTTCAGAAGAAGAGATATTCTTTCTTTATTAAAATACCAGAGCCAAGCTGGGAAGACAGTTCGGTGGGTAAACTACTTAAGAAAACATAGGTAGCCAAATTTGGATCCCTAGAATCTACGTAAAAAATTGGATGCAGTAGCTCATATCAGTAAACCTAGCATTCCTCTGGTTAGAGGGACTGTGCCAAATATCCTTGTGTATGCAGCAGGGAACAAGAGACTCTGTTCTCAAACAAGGTATAAGGCAAAGACCAACACCCAATGTTGTCCTCCTACATATACATACCATGGCACATGCTGCCCTACACACACACACACACACACATCAGAGAGAGAGGTTTTGTTTTGGGTTTTTTTTAAGGGGAAAACAGATACCATGGTCAATTAGATGGTCATTGTCCTCAACATTGTCCTCAACTGTAACTTGTCACAGGCTAAAGCCATCTGAGGGGAGACACTTCAGTCAAGGAACTGACTAGATCCGAATGGCCTGTGGGGATGTCTGAGGGGAACTGTCTTGATGAGAAATTACACAGGAGTGCCCAGCCCACCGTAAACACTACCATGCCTGGGCAGGCAGTTCCGGGCAGTGTAAGAAAGAGTACCTACTGTGTAAGTAGCTGGGTACACACCTTCAAGTGAGCCCCAAAGTAAGCCAGCAAAGCAGCCTTCTTCTGTGGTTCCTGCTTCCAGCTTCCTGTCCTGACATCCTCAATGATGGATTATGGCTGACACATAAGCCAATAAATCCTTTCCTTTTAAAAGTGCTCTTGGCCATCAGATTTGTCACAACTAAAACAAAGGAAATGAGAACACTGATTGCACCAAAAATGAGTGTGCTAGAAGTCAGTAAACCCTAACCCTAACACTGAGAGAATCATGGGCTTGAGATGTTGCACAATTAGAGAGAGCAGGAGACCTTAGATCACTAATGAGGCCAATGTATTCCAGTTGGCAGTAATCCACAGCTGTCCATGAACCCGAGAAACAGGATCTAAGGTTGGCACAGACACACATAGATGACTCTCCTCATTTCTTTCCTCCTGGCGTATTTTTCTCTTAAAACTGATCTCCTGAGCCAGGAGTTCTCAACTTTCCTAGTGCTGCAACTCTTTAATACACTTCCTCACATTGTGGTGACCCCTCCCAACCATAGAATTAGTTTTGTTGCTACTTTGGAACTGTAATTTTGCTGCTATTATGAATTGTAATGTAAATATTTTTGAAGATAGAAGGTTGTCAAAGGGGTCGTCACCTACAGGTTGAGAACTGCTGTCCTGAGCGGTAAGTTACAAACTTTAGCAATAATAGGAATCTGAGAAAATTGTTAAATGTAGTAATATCTCTTTAGGAATTCTGACTCAGTAGAACTGGGGGAGCTCTCATTCATTGCACCCGACAAGGGGCATATTGACGACAAGGTGGATGCTTCTTTATAGTTGTGTGATGTTCAATCTGCCTACCTGAATGTGGCACCATGGGTAAGTCTCGTGTCTGCAGATCCATACTGAAGATAAGTTGGGTAGCTTATCTATGCAATCTGAAAAGGAATCCAGCTAACAGTCCCTACAGAACCACTGCACACCCCAGTCACTGTTTACAACAGTATGCACAGCTGGCAATGACTGTTATAGAGAGGGGGAAAGTTAGGTGGAGAAAAGCCCAAACCATTTGTGCCTCATTATATGCAGAAAGCTTTAATAAAAGGCTTGACGTTTATTCTAAATATATGTCCCTTCTGAGTGCTACTGGCCATGAAGCAATCCGAATGCAGCCAAACACAAAGAGTGCAGAATAGATTGCTGATGAAAAAGTTACAGCACCCCAAGGCACTGGCTTTGTGCTCACAGTTCCTTGACCCTCATTAAAAATGCTACTTTCCAAGCTCCATTAATTGGAAGGTCTCAATATCACTAGGGAGTCATGGAAGACTCCACAGGCCTCTGAAAAACAAGTGCTTGTAGAGAAAGGATTTATCATCCTGCAGGCAAGCTCAATTCAACAAGTTTTCACCCGAGCACAGCTGAGCACAAATGGGATGTAAAGAAAGGAGAAGATCCAATGAGAACCTGCCAAGGAGACTGGTAACTTTCATGTGAAAAGGAGGCACAGTCGAGACGTGGACATTAAAGGACGTTGCTGAGAATGCACGTACAATCAGAGCTCAGAAGACCACACAGATGCAAAGGAGGGATAACTTGAGGCCACTTTTGAAAAAGATTTGCAAGGAGAGGCTCATGTCTGTGTTTCTGCCAATTGTGTCTTGCATTTGACTTGGCTTTTTGTCCTTTTCAAAAACCTCTGAACCTGACATGTTATTCCCTCCCCCCACCAGGGCACTTCATTGCCAGAGAAGACTATATCATGAGGGCTTTGAGGTTGTGAGTGGCTTTAATCCATTGATTGATTCAATTCTTTAATAGACTAGTAGGAGGTGGTGGACCTATGGAAGGTGGAGCCTGGTAGAAGGCAGTAAATATTTGGGGCCTATGTATCGTGCCCTCCCCTCTTCCTGTTAGTTCTGCACTATGTTGAGCATCTTTGTCATGCCATCCCCACCATAACACACTGAAACCATGAGCTGAAATTACACTTCCTTAGCACACTCATGTAGCTGGCTGGTTTTATGTCAGTTTGACACAAGCTGACATCATCAGAGAGGAGAGAGCCTTAATTGAGAAAATGCCTTCATAAGAACCAGCTGTAAGGCATTTTTTAAATTAGTGATCAATGCAGGATGGCCCAGCCCATTGTGGTTGATGCCATTCCTAGGCTGGCAGTCATGGGTGCTATAAGAAAGCAGGCAGAGCAAACCAGTAAGCAGCACCCCTCCACGGCCTCTGCATCAGCCCCCGCCTCCAGGTTCCTGCCCTGTTTGAGTTCCTGTCCTGACTTCCTTCCATGATGAACAGCAATATGGAAGTGTAAGCTGGATGAACCCTTTTTCCTCCCCTACTTGACTTTCAGGTCTTGGGGCTTCATTTCAGTGATAGAAACCCTAAGATAGCCATACAGCAGGTCCAATGTTATAGGTCTGGTGGCATATGCTTGAAATCTCAGATCTAGGGAAGTGGAGACAGGAGGGTCCTTGGTCCTCTCGGGCTAACCAGGCTAGCTTAATTGGTGAGCTCCTGGACAATAAGAAATACTTTCTCAAAAGACATGTTCTTGAGGCTGAGATTCAAAGTTGTTCTCTGGCCTACAGACATGCTCACACACGCACACACACACACACACACACATATACATACACTCTCTCGAGCACACACACAGAAGCACATGCACATACCAGTACATACAACATGCTTGTACATCCTCACCCCTCCATGAACATACATATACACACAGACACACACATGAGTGACAAAAACCATTCTGATATAGAGACTTCCTTGTGCTACTACATCCCTGAAGTATTCTCACTCTCACGTCCTTGAGCTGTCATTCTTTATCTTGTTCCTAGATCCCTGTGGCCTTATGTCACCATTCTCTGCTTTTCCTGGTTTTCTGTTTATCTGCTAAGTGACTGCCTCTATTTATTTCTTACTGATTCTAAAGTCAACGCAGAAAGAGTGATTTGACTATAAGCCTGCATTGAAAGCTTAGACAGGCATTCTTGCACCTCTTCCTATGTTCTCCATGACCAAGATGCATCTCAATATCTTTTCTCACCTTGTGTGTCCAGTCATGATAAGGAAGGAACCAGAGTCACCAGATCCTCAGAGAGAAGAGGTGTCATCCTCACCGATTCATTCGTGTTCATTGAGGCAGGTGGCATTGCTCCTCTACGAGAAAAAAAGAAGTTACTTTAGTCTCTGTAACTAAATAGTTTTAACTGTGAAGGTACCATGGAGTTAGGACTCCCTATGTGCTGTTTCTCAAGCTGTGGCCCTTCTCCCAGCGACATACTGCATGGAATGTGTGGGGGGATATCTTGAGTTCCAGCCTACATTGCTGGATCAGAACCTGGTCTTGTTCATATCTGTGTCTTGTTTGCTTTCACAAGATGACTGTTAACCAGAGAGGGGTCTCATCACACTGAACCCGGAGGCTGCCAGGCAGATGGAGACCTGGGTGGCTTTAAGCGGCCAGGAGATGACGTCACTGATGTACTTAGTGTGCCCTCTACTACATACAGCCCCAGACTCTCAGCTCAGGTAACTCTGTGTCACCTAACCCTCCTTTACTCTACAGATTTCAGGCAATGTATTTGTTGGTGAAGGTGAAAGCAAGCAAGCAAACAAACTGAGAAGAAAATCAAGAAGTTGTAATCCAAGAGGTTCACCAAAGTAACAAAGTTGACCCCCAACATAGACCAGGACAGACAGCCATTGACAGTACACTATGCTTTTCTGCTCTTACCTGTGTGTATTCCTTAGAGCACTGGTTCTCATCCTTCCTAATGCTGAGACCCTTTAATACAGTTCCTCATGTTGTGGTGACCCCCAACCATAAAGTTCACTGTAAGTTTGCTGCTGTTAGGAATGGTAATGTGAATATCTGTGCTTTCTGATGGTTGTGTGACCCCTGTGAAGGTCATTTGCTCCCCTAAGGGGCCTAGACCCACAGGCTGAGAACCGCTGCTTTAGACACTTCCCTGTAAATGTCCTATTTGGGTTCTAAAGCCAGTTTACCTCTAGAAGCATGAAGGAGTAATCTTGTTGCCTGATTTCCACTAAGAATATAGGAGAATTTTGGTTATATGCTATAAAAACAACAATGCTTTCTTACATATGCAAAGTAAATTGTGATTTCAAACATTCTTTAATTATTTCTCTTATTTTTTTGAGACTATAGTATAATTACATCATTCTTGAAGGGCAATATATCATTGAAAGCTTACATTGTTAGAGAGACTAAAATCACCATTTTGACAGTAAAAAGATAGACAGCAAACCAAGATTTAGCTACTTCAGCAAACAAATTCTTTTCAAATACACCAAAGTCTCAAAACTCAGGTCAGGAGATATTCTTCTGCCAGGATGTAAGAAACTTACAAAACCTTACTCTCAGGGTGGGTTTTCAAAGTTCAGCTTAATCCCCATATACATAGTTGATGGCCAATTTTTTTAAATCATTATTTGCCAGGAAGAAAATTAGCTCCACTGATTCACTGTGTTTGAGTTTATATATAAATTAATAAATAAAAGTACCTGTTGGTAGACTGGGGCCTGGGAGGCATGTCATGTCTTAAATCACTTCCTGGATTTGTTCAAATCTGCCTGTCAAGCAAGGTTTGTTCTCAGCCATAGAGACTTTGACCACAAATAAAGTCTCCACCATCTCCTTCCACACTAGGAAAAGGCTATTTGGATTCAGCAATGAAATAAAAAAATCCTGTTCACATAAATCCAGGTCTTGTTCTCTCACCCCGAGACATCTCCAACTAAAACCATAAGAAAAAGAGCTTTGTTAATTAAAACGATGAGGTGTGAACATGTGTTGTTCAAGAATATTGGTACGTCCACCTACATCTCCAAACTATAAATATTCAAGTAGCCTTAGACTGTATGTATGTGTTTATTGGCAATGAAAGCTTCTTATGGTCAGGGCTCCAATGCCATCATTTTATCAGGCAATAAAGTACCTGGTGGGGATGTGCCTTAATTTTTATAGCTCCTATTAGCTCTTCGAGGGTATTCATCACCATTCCATTCATCTTATTGAAATGAAAAAATGTAGGGAGATCATAACGCTAACAAACTAGGCAAAGGAATTGAAGTCTGGATAGAGGAAATAAACTTTATAATCAGGGTAGTTAAAGGTTAATTTCGAATCCTTACATTCTACCCCACTGATGATGTCTGCTTTGGACACTGAAGAGGACACTGCTCGGAGGACAGTTCACATTGACCTCTGTTTTAGTCTCAGGCTCCTAGCTGTACCGTGGGGAGCGGAGTTCTGAAGTTTCCTTTTAAAACCCTTGACCCCAGATCTGGAGTGAAAACTGATGAGATGCCTCACTTCTCTTCAGCTCCCAGTCCTACCATTCTCTCTCCAGCAGAGGGAAATATGAGCATGTCCTCTCTGCTTCTTTTTGTTGATTCCACCCACAGACTTGTAAGGGCATTAGGGGATTAGAGGGTTGCTGGGACTCTGGGCCACACCTTCCATCATCTTCTCACTGGAACACAGGCCCTGAAGAAAGTCACCTGGAGGTGAGGGACATAGGATGGCTCTCTTTACAGTTTCTTCTTGCCTTCTCCAGGCAAGAGCTTCTCCTTTGGAAGACAGAGCACTTGACACTACAGAAGCCTTCATCCCCGCATCTTTGAAACTTTATCAGCCCAATACCTCATGGGCACACACACATTAGGGGTACTTTTCTGTCACCACCACCTCCCCCCACACACATACTTTAACACTAGTGCTGCCATTCTTTCAGGATGAACATTCCAGGGTCCAAAGTCAGATCAAATACATGTTTGCCACCATTTCTAACAGCTATGCCTCTCCTGACAACTGTTTCCACCATAATTCAGACATTAATATTCACAGATAAGGATTCTAGGAGACTGTTCCTGGACTATTGATTTACTCATCTACTGCTCCATCTTCGTTTCCAAATGCATTGGCATTCCTGCTGAGCATCACCGTCTTCATACTTCTTTACCTTCTTCCTACAGCCTGTGGTACAGGGACGACTTAAGAGCACAGATTCTGAAGCTAATCCATCCGAATTCCAACTTGATTCCACTTAAGAACTCTATTACTTTAGGCAAGTTACTCAACCCTTCTGAACCTCAGCATCCGATTCTTAGAATCAGATAATACAGCATACACGCTGCCAAACTGATCTGAGGATTAAGCTGGTTAATACAGACCCATCTGGCATGTACTGAGCATGAAGTAAGTGTGGCTCTTATTACTGTTGTTACTGAATGTGGTCCAAACATCTAAGCCCAGCATCCTTTGGCTATACAGTGGATTCCCCAGAACTGCACCTTTGAGACTGGAGATGCTATCCTGGGGCTCTCTGACTGCCCTCAAAACTAGTCAGAACCACAGTTAAGGTGGTAAGCATGGTGGCCTTTCTTTGGTCTAACAGAATGAAGATGTAACCCTACAAGAAACACAGAAAGCTGGGAAGAAAGGTAGTTTCCTCCCTTCTGCTGTTCCCAGGAACACGTGGCTATGCTCTAAGAAGCCGGAAGGGGAGATCTGAACTGATTGCCAAATCAGTTTTACTCCCTAATATAGCATAGTGACAGGTGAGAGTTACAGCCCGTAGCCAAATTTATTTTAACTGGTAGCATTATCTGGGCCGGCCAGGTCAGCCTTGGTGGGGAATACTTTGGGAACAATCATCTTTGAAGCCTGGGTGGAAGCCTCCCCCGGCACTGAAAAGACAGTGATGGCATGGCGTGTGGCGGGTAGATCTGATTGGAACGTCATCGCAGAGGACTACAGACTGGAAACTGTGAAAGAAAGAAGATAGAAGGGCAAAGGAACAGGAAAACAGACCGTGCAGATGCTAGACGGATTAGGAGTAAGTCTGGAGACCACTCGTCTAAGAGCAGTGAAGAATGGAAGTGAAAGTAACTAGTACCAGCGACAGGAGCCACAAAATCTGGCTGCCAAGTGCCCGGTGCCTTCTGAAGACTCAAATACACAAGACAAATAAGGTTTTAAAAATAAAACCGCAAGAACAACCTGTCTGTTCCCAGCAATACAATTTGTAAACATTTGCTAATGGGCTTAGTAAAGGACTGAATGGAAGTAGGTGGCAGATAACAACAGTGAGCGCTGTCCATACAGATTACGGAAGCAAGCATTAGAGTCTTCAGTCATAACATGTGGCTGGGAATGAAAGTTACTTGAGACTCCCCCTGCCTCCCGTGTTCTAGTTTGTTCTACTACTTGGAAACAAGGAAGGTTCAGTGTGGTTGGAACACCCAGACAAGCCCGGCTTGGTTCCCAGAGGAAGCGGGGCTCTTCAGTGATTGGTTAGTTCCAAGGTTAGCCAAAGGGGTGGAGCCCCCAGCAATGTCTACATTTAGAGAAAGCTTTGGGGGCATGTGATAAACTTTGCAGATATGATACTCTGGAAATTACCAAACATCTGGCGGGTAGTCACCTGTGGCCGCACCGCAAAGCTGTCGTCCCTGGCAGCCACACTGCAATGCAGAGAGACAGAGAAAGAATTTACACGAGCTATGTTTTCCTCTTTGTATGTGAAGAATGCGCATGATATTGGCTTCTTCTCACCTGGACTCAATACCAGATACTGGATTCCCAGGTCAGATTACTGTTTAGGTACCCTGCCCCTCGACGGAAATAAACGTACCAGGAAATACCAGAGTGAGTGCACTTTTCTTTTAGACAATAGTTTGCAAAAGCTGAAAAAAAAAGCCTCAAGTCTTGGAACTTTTAAATAGATGTGGATTTAAGGTGGACAAATGGATTTTAAAATAAAGATGAATTTTAAATGGATAGATGGCGATAGATGGATGGGCTTGATGAAACTGGAGGGCTGACCTTTAGAATGAAAAATACCACTTGCTTTCTTACGTTCCTCCAAAAGTTTTTGCATTAGCTGTTTTGGGGATGTTTGGGTTTTGTGGTTTGTTTGTTTTAAGTTAACAAAAACAAGCCTCAATTTGAATGAGGAAGCATTTATTTTGGCTCACAATTTGAGGGAAATACAGTGTGTCTTTGTGGAGAAGGTATGGCAGGGTTTTTGGTGGTGGGAAGGCGTGGCTGGACCGCCTGGGATCTCCTCGGATCTCCGTGGATCAGGAAGCAGAGTGAGAAGGCCAGGGCTCATCTACTTTCATTTCTTCCTCTTTTGTTCAGCCTCCACTCCTAAACCTATGGAATGATGCAGCTCACCTTCCAGTTGGATACTCTCTCCTCAGTTTACCAACTCTAGAAGGGCCCTCATTCACGCCGTGGCCACAGGTGTGTCTCCTAGGTGGGTGGTTCCGAATCCAGTCAGGTCGACAGGGGAGATTCACTGCCATAATTCCACAAAACCAGTACTCTGACCACTTCATAGAGACATCAGCTCTTCCCAGTTGTCCAGTTTCCTAGAGTAGTAAAACAGCTGTGAGGTAGATTTGTTTTAGGGCTTTTAAGACTAGAGCAGTAACAGACTTTGCAAGCAAGCATCAGTCCCAGCTCCTCACTCTTCCTTGTGGCCATTGGCTCCATTTACAGAGCTGCTGCAGAAGCCTGCCTAAGTTCAGGTTCTGGCTAACTTTCCACATGCCTTCTCAGACTTTCTGCCTTGGCTCCTCTCTGCTAAACCCACAGAATTTGCATTTTGCTATTTTCCATATGTACTACTGGGTAACCTGGCTCCAGATGTTCCCGCTCCAAATGCAGAAACGTCTGCCCATACAAAACCACAAAAATTCCAACGGGCTCCACCCCCGACATGAGGTACCTCCTAGGGTTCTGTGGTTTCTTCTGGGAGGAATATCCAAGGTATAAAACCATTGTCCAACTCCATCATTTGAGCTTATTTA
Organism: Lophiomys imhausi; assembly: GCA_907164525.1. Taxonomy (NCBI): domain Eukaryota; kingdom Metazoa; phylum Chordata; class Mammalia; order Rodentia; family Muridae; genus Lophiomys; species Lophiomys imhausi. The sequence continues at coordinate 243,704 of CAJQZJ010011242.1, forward strand.
ATAACTTTTCTCAATGGAGAAAACTTGTTTACTAAAACCTCTTGATTTTTTAAAATTAACAAAAACAAACAAACAAAAAACCTCTGAGAGGTTTCCTCCTTCAATATTTTTACTGAACACATTTCAAATAGATGTTAGGAGCCAGGAGTGGTAGCGTACGCCTTTAATCTCAGCACTCGGGAGGCAGAGGCAGGTGGATCTCTGTGAGTTCAAAGCCAACCTGGTCTACAAAGTGAGTCCAGAATATCCAAGGAAACACAGAGAAACCCTGTCTCTAAAAAACCAAAAAAAAAAAAAAATAGCTGTTAGGGGTAAGCTATGATTCTCGGATTCTTTCCTGCTCTTGGTCTCTCACCTCCATTACCACAAGCTGTCACTACATGCCAGGCTTTTTGAATGTCCATGTATAGTTCAGCCTCCGACTGGAGAAGATGATTTCCTCCAAGACACACAACTGGGAAGAAACCCAGAAATATGCACCTGACTCTTCCTCCAAACCCATGTTCTTAATTGCTTCCCTTAAGTTTAGCCAGGAACCATAGCTCGTGCACTGAAGGCCAAAACTTAAAGCCACAGGGATTTGTGAGTGGCCAGAGGGAAAAGCCAGAGGTAGTCTTCTGAGGTACTTCTCAACAGTGTCTATGTGAACACAGCATCCCCGGTCCTTTACTGCAGCCCATTCAGACTCTCCTTTAGCAAACATGGACCACTTCTTATCTTAGGCTCACTGCATATCAGTGGACAAAACAGAAAAAACAACAACCCTCAATCTTCAGTTCCTACATTAAGGGATGTAGGAAGGAACATGAAACAGGAGGAAGGCAATGATTATAATTTTTCAAAATATGTTAAGCAATAATGACCACTACAAATGGAAAAAGGCAAAACAAAGGAGACTGTAATATAATGGCCAAATGGTGACTCCCTGGGAAGGTGACTTCTGAGCCAACTTGAAGGAGCGGGCTTGTTCTTTCATCAAGGTATGCAGCCATCTTCAGGATGAGTGGTCCAAGTGGAGAGACAAGCTGGCTCAAAGTCCCTGTGGCATACCCCAGGTACAGTGCTGAGCCCAGTTTGGGCAGAAATGATAGTAATAAGAAGTGTCAGCGGAGGCTTACAATAACCGCAAGGCCAGAAGTTAGGGGCTGTGGTACATACATAGGTCTTATGGTAGATTTCCCAACATCTGCTAGGACCTCAGAGTCTCTCATCCATCCCATTGTTTTCAGGCCTTCAGAGGAAAAACAAATAGTAATATAATCAATGTGACAGTTTATCAAGCTATTCCCGTGCCCCACCCCAATACCTGGCACTCACCTCAGGGAAGTAGTGATTAGAAACTAGAAAGGGTGAAAATCCCAATGGCTCGTGCCATCTGCAGCTGCAGCCCGTGCATGCTTCTTTCTCTGCAGAGCCTAAGTCTCTTGTGTCTTCCTGTCTATTCAGGGAAGCATCAATGCCAGGTGTCTCAGACGCTGGTCCTCAGGAAGACCTCAGGGCTTTTGCATGGTGCCTGAGACCCACCCTCTCCCTGTAGCCCTGTCTGGGTAATTTTATTCCTTGGATCCCAGATCCTCTAGGATTCGGATCTTGCCTTGGCATAGTGAGCTCCAGCCTGACATATGCTCCATGTGATCCTGATGCCCTTGCAACATTCCTTAAGTGTCCGAGTGGCCTGTCCACCCAAGCAAATCATTCTTTCTCTAGGAGTTGGATTCCCTTTTGAAGTCTGAAGAATCTTGCAGACACTGTTGCTGGTTTGCTGGGCTAGACTTTCTTCTTTGGTGTATCCTAACTTACTCTGAGCTTACTGGGCGTTATCTTAGTCACTGTGAATTCCTATCTCTGATGTTATCCCTGGAAGCGTATGACAAAGTTTCAGGGAGAGCTATGATGAGTATAGCAGGGGGTCAGGGGGGAGGCACAGATTCATGACATAAGCAGCTTGTCTACACTGATGCTGTTTAGGGTCTACCTGAGGTGAACTTGAGGGGCACGGCTCAAGGTGGATCTGAGACTTGTGGCTGAACTAGGGAGTCCTGGAGTGGTTGATAAATAGACCTGACAGATCATATACCATTCACAGAACTGACAGGTTATGTTTCAAATATCCTTACTGAAGTTACTATGTAGGATATATTTTCTAATACCAAAATTCACATGTGCTTATTATTTTTAAAATTCAAAATAATTCTGAATCTCATAAGATAGCAGCTCCTTCCACTTTACTCTTTTCCAACTTGCTCTTTCCTCCTGCTCAGCCCCCCTGAATAGAGGGTCACCCACTCTTACAGTTTGCTATATAAAATTCTTCCTTTAGATAATTGTAATACAATTACAACATTTCTCCCTTCCCTTTCCTCCCTCCAAGGCCTCACATATACCCCTTCCCTTCAATTCATAATCTTTTCTTTCACTAGTTATTGTATGAATAAATGTATATTATTTGTGTATATATATATCATTCCTAAATATAACCTGACCAGTTAAGTATTATTTTCCCTATGAATATGCAAATTCATATAACTTTCTCTATGTACACTGCTCTGCAATTTGCTTTTGTTTTTGAAACTAAACAGTGTAACACAGCCCCATATTATGGGAACATTGACATTTATATCCATCTCTCTGTTTCTTAACAACTGTTTGATTTGATTGTCTGAACACATTCTGTTCCTAATTAGTTTAATCCTGATGAATAAGTATTAGACAGGGTCTTCTCCACTTTTAAGCTATTACAATCTATTAATTAATATTCAGATGCATGTATCTTTGAACAAAAATGTAACTAAACAGAAAAAATTCTAGGATGTGAATTTTTTTAGGATAGCCACCTTGAAACTGCCCTCTCAACTCTTCTATTGACAGTTTATTGGTGAACAAAGAGGTTTGTTTTGTGAATCTTTTCGCCCACATTTTGTGAATCCAAGAGAAGGAGACAGAATTGCCAATAGGAGTTAATCAATTCAGAGCTGAAGCGCATCAAGTCTTGAGCAGGTTATTGGGCAATGAGCAAATTCGAAGCCAAGTTGGGGCCCAGGCGTGATCCAAGATGATGTACAAGTCTCCATTGTGTATGGCGACTATAGGGCAGTTTCTCTTCAGAAATGAGGATGTAGGTGAGGAAAGGGGGACTCTTAGGTGTAGTAAAGTAACTGTGTCGGGCTATATGGGCGTGACTGTATATAAGTCTCAGTCCTCCCAGTATTTTGGTGATACGCTACCAGTATCATCAGTTGTCACCCTTTCCAGCAAGCAAAGAGGAGCTTTCTGTTTCCTGTGTGCTGTCGAGGTAACACAGCCACATACTGGTGGAGACTCTTTGTTTAGGCAAATGCTAACTTTATTGCTACACTCACGTGAGGGAACATAGCTAGTACCCAGAACACACAGCCACAGCCAGTTTCTTTGAGAGTTGAATATCAACTCTTTTTTTTTATAGTTTTGGACTTTTATAAATATATTTTATGTGGGACAAAAAATAGGATGCCAGATTTTACTATTAATATCTTAGCAAGAAGTGGAAGAAAGATCTTGGATAAATTCAGATTTTTTTTTTCATTAATTCCACTTCTATTTTGTAAGTGAATGAGAATGCTCATTCCAAGATCTACCACCAGAGGGCACTGATGCAAAACCCAATTCGTGTCACAAGGTATCTGACTTTTTAAAAATTATTGAAATGCCCCTCTTTGAATAGAATGCCCTCACCCCCTTTACTTGAGCAAAACTTTTAATACAAACATGTCACACTAGAATTGACTGTAGGCACAAAGTATGCTGCACGAAATCATGATACAGATGCGTGTTTCTAGATTAGTGTGTGTAAATGTTGTCTTATTAAAAATAGCCATATATAAGCCAGTTATAATGGCACACGCCTTTAATCCCAGAACTTGTGAGGCAGAGACAGATGGATCTCTGTGAGTTTGAGAACTTCCTGGCCTACATAGAGAGTTCCAGTACAGTGAGGGCTAAGAGACCCTGTCTGTCTATCTATCTGTCTATCTGTCTGTATGTGTATATATATATAGCTGCTACTGCTGTTTCCATCAATCCCAGAGCTTCTACAAATGTCCAATGTGGACTGAAGACTAGTGACCCTCCAGGAATTCTCCAGGCCTTCAGGACCAGATTAGAACTGTTCAAACACCCATTCTGTCAAACTGTACAGCCTGCTGGTATTGGTTTCTGTAGTGTGAAGACAGCAGTGCTGGACTATGCTGCCGATATTGAGCAAGCTGACCTAATCAAGGCCCTGCTAATCTCTGTTCCTTCTGTTGGGTCCGTTCCCCTACAGAACTCTGACTGATGCAGCTTCCAAGACCTGCATGGTGAAGCTGATGAATGTGCATAGGAAGCAGCTTCTGGGGGCGAGGGTGGAGGTGAAATGCAATTCGCTTTGAAAGATCAAAAGGACTTTGCAAAACAAAGAACTGTTACCTTCATTACTATGAGGGTAACCCCTCATATGTAATCAATATGACTATGATTAGATGTATCGGAAGTTTGGAAGGTTGCATAGTCGATGATACGCACAAACTGTAATCCAGTCTACCAAAAGAGAGAGAGAGAAAGATAGAGAGACAGAGAGAGAAAGAGATAAACTTCAAAGAAACAGAAAGAAAAAGTAACCAAACGGAGGAACAGGCAACTCTAGAGTTTCTGAGCTGGGACAAGGACTGAAAAAGAGCATTGAGACACACTCACAGGTGGGCTGGTCCAGGACCCAAAAGGTAGCCAGCTACACATGGGTGAAGAATGGCAGGAAGTGAGTGACACAGCAGCAGGAGCCTGGATCTGCTAACAATGTAACATTTCAGAAGGGAAACGCCTAGCCCAGAAAGCACCCCTGAGATGTCTGAGCCCCAAGTGGCCTTAGCCCTGGAACCAAAGAGAAGGACAGTCATTGCTTCCTTCCTGGACCCTATGCCATCTCTGTATTTACTTCCATCACAGTTCCTTGAAATCAGGGACTGTCTTCGTATCTGCAGTTACCAGTAGCCTGCTCAGTAACTCTTCACAGCCTAAAATTGAAAAGGCCCTGCACTCCACTCCACCAGCTCAGCCTTGCCAACATCTGTCCCGAAGAATCAACGTCAAATGCTTTGGGCAGCAGCACCCCCAGAGCCCTGGGACATGTGCATTCTTGTTGCACAGGCAGTGGGAAACAGAGGCCTGCTGCTGCTCCAGCAGGCCAGACAGAAGCTAATTACAGCAACCTGAACCTGCCATGACTAACATGCTTATTTAATTTCAAATGTTTGTTTGTTGACCTACAGAAATCAAATATAGCGGCCTCATGGGCCAGTTCTCTTCTGGGGCCCTGGGAATAATGTCTGGGACCAGAGTAATTACGCAGGCCTGAGTCTAGGCAGGGCTTGGGTTGCCTGGCAATACCTAGAATGGAATCCACTTGGAAAGATGTCAATTTTGTGGGGGAATGTGGTTCAACTTGGGCATGACATGAAAGGCAGGAAGCAGGCCACGGGAAGGCCATGGCCAGTGAAGTTCACAGCGTGGTTAATTTGTGGTAACAATGATCACTTCCTTCTCCAAAAGCCTACTATGTTTCATGTCCTGTGCGCAGCATCACCTCTCTCCCACCTGGCTTTGTGAGACACGTGGATCTTCCCCCTCCCCCACCCAATTTCAGGTTAAAAATAAAAACACTGAATTTCTAAACATTAAAAAAAAAAACTGGCCTGTGGGCATGTTGTAATAATAACAGAGGTTCAGTACCCCTATCTCAAATACCCCAATTTGAAACTTTTTCAGCCCTGACATGATACCACAACTGGAAAATTCCACACCTGATTTCATGTGATCACAGCAGAGATACAGACACACTAAAAGTATTCTGCAAGATGATCTTCAGGCTATGCAGACAGGGTTTACAGAATACATAATTTTGTATTTAGATTTCAATCTCATCCCCCCCAAGATGTTTTATATTGCATAATATTTTATAATAACCCCAGCCACCATTTTTAAATATGAAATAATTTTGGTCCCAAGTATTTTGACTGAAGGATACTTGACCTTCATTTGTGGAAATTCTTCAGGCCATATACCATAACTTTTAGCTGAGCACTTATATAAATCATTTGGTATTGTGCTGGGCCTCATACTAACTCTATGAGGTAAAGGTTATCATCAAGCCTACTTCTAAAAGGGGGGACTGAGATTCGGGGGTATTAAGTAATTTATCTAAGGATGAGAGATTCAACACACTCAGCCTTACTCCTGCAGTCAAGCTTGGAATCCCTGTGCAAAGCTGGCCCTGTGGACTAGATTTTATGAAATCACACAATGTGAACTAAGATTCAAACCTAGCCTGTCTGGCTTCAAACCCTTCCTTCTTGCCAGCTCAGGATTATTCAATTCTCCAGATGCTACTGTTGTCTGAGAGACACCAAGAGTTTCTGAACCTCAGCACATCTGAGGAAGTTACTCTAATCCAAGTGGGATCCAAGCAAATCCTGAACAGATCTAGAAGGAAACAGGCATGAGAAAGTCATGGATAAGGCTACCCCTGAAACACATCCCGGACATCACACAGGTATCCCAGTGCCCTGATGGGAGTCCATCCAAGCACACAAACCTGGAGCAGCCTTCAGTTATTAGAACGATGTTAATGACTGCTAATGTCTACTGAGCATCACTTAGGTACAAGACACTGTTTAAAGCCCCAACACGAGTTTTCTGATCTGTTATGTCCCCATTTTATATTCAAGACAACTGAAGCTTGGAGAAGAGCTGGAAGCCCTGAAAGGTACTCATGGTCTGAGAAGGGACACCACCAGACACTGGAGTAGATCTTACCTAGAGCCCCCAAGCCAGATATTGTCTGCCACTAACATCACAGGGTGAAGGGAACTCAATGTCCGGTTCCTTAAACTTTGTCATTTACAAAATGAGACTATTGATTCCTTTCCTTTATAGTAGATATGAAATACAGTAAGAAAGTTCTTAAAAAAAAAAAAGAATGAAAGAGCCTGGTGTGATCACATATGCTTTTGATTCCAGTACTCAGAAGGCAGGATCTCTGTGAATTTGAGACTAGCCTGGTCCACATACAGACCCTGTCTTAAAACAAACAAACAAGAAATATAAAGGTTTTTAAGCTGTCACTAAACAAATAGGCAAACCTTTTTACAAAGACACATGTTGGTTGCTTATTATTATAAGCTTAACCCACAAAATGTAAAATGGAAATGTGAGCTTTACACACACATACACACATATGCACGCAAGCACACACACACGCACCCCTTTGCTAGCCTATCATTAAAAGAAGAGTCTTCTCTGTGAGGAAGTGTGTAATTCATTCCCAGTAAGGAAAAAAAAAAAGTCCACACAGATCCAACAGCTTCGAGCAAAACTCAGGAAACACGTTAAACTCACATTTGTTTAGATCAGAGTCACAAAGTTAAGAGGAAAAATGTGCTAGAAATATTTCTTCACAGTCACTTCTGAATGTCTCCATGTACCTAGCTTCTTGTTATGAATAAAATGAATGTGAACTAAAGCCCACAAATTTAGCTGTTCTGTGTGATGGGTTTATTACTCCATACGCTGCTAAGACCCCAGGGATTGCCATTTAATTAAATGCAGAGAAGTATTCATGGATATATTTCTAATTTACCGTTTCTATCTATGCCAAGAGTCTCAGAGGTCTCATTTCCGTTTAGAAAATTCTACTGCCACAAAAAGAGGGATTAATGAAATTACCTGACTTCTATCTTTCCTAAGACTGAAACCTACGTGAACTCTGGGTTTGGGGCATAGGTCAAAAGTGCACACTGTCTTCAGGGAAACCCTCTTCCTCCGTGGCCCTGAACACACGCGTGCGCACACACACACACACACACACACACACACACACACACACACACACACTCCACATTCTTTAATCTTAAAATTTCATACAGAGATATCGCAGGGCTATTGGAACTGCAGAGCTCCAGCCTCTTAGGACCACATGTCTCCGTCCCCTCTGCTGAGTCTTCTGCTGATAGACAAGGTCCACGTTCAGGTCTGGAAAAGGCCTCTGGGTCTGTTATGGGGGGATATGCTGGCATTGTCAGCTCCAGGAGACAGTTTCAACTTCTGGTCCTCCTGCGAGCTTTCTTGTCTTTGTACAAAAAGGTCAAAGGCATATCTAGTTTCAGGGATACAGTGTGGAACAACTTAAAGCAGAGCATGAGCCCAGGCACCCGTCTTCCCACATCTATCCTAGTTCCAACAGTCTCCCTCTTATTCTGAGGAAATAAAATCTTAGGTTTTTGTTTTGTTTTTTGGGTTTGGTTTGTTTTGTTTTTTTTGACGTGTTTTTATTTTGTTTTGTTTTGAGACAGGGACTCACTATGTAATCCTGGCTGGCTTGTAATTTCCTGTGTAGACCAGACCGGTCACAAACTAATAGATTCTCCTGCCTCTGCCTCCTGAGTTCTAATGAAAAGCTTTTTTAAGAAAATATTTTTATTTAAGATTTTCTTTTTTTTTTAATTCCAATCCCCAATCACCCTTCCTCCCCTCTTCCCAGTCCCACCCTCCCACTGTCTTCTCCACACTCTCCCCTACCACCCAGCACCGCCCACCCTGGCGCACCAAGCCGCATCAGGACTAAGTGCCTCCTCCTCCATGGAAGCAAGATAAGCCAGCAATGCCAGGAACGGGAGTTCTCAAGGGAGCCAACGTTGTCCAAGTCCAGGACAGACCCCTTTCCGATGGTTAGGGGATCGATTTGAGGACCAAGCAGCCCATCAGCCTCTGTAATGGGCCTAGGGCCAGTCCCTGCAAGCTCTTTGGGTGGTGGTTCAGTCTCTTTAAGATCCCTTGTGTCCGAGTTAATTGGCTACATGGGTCTTTTTGTGAAATCCTTGGTTCCTCCAGCTTCCTCAAACCCTCCCCCAACCCTTCCTCAAGACTCCCGGATCTTTGCCTTATTATCTGCTGGATAAGGTTTCTTGGACAGCAGCAACGCTGGGTTCCTGCTCAGATCCTTCCCTCCACCCATCTCCAATGTCTATTTTATCTTCCCTGCTTAGAGGGAAGCATTATCCCTTGAGCTTTGCTTGATAGCCATGAAAAGCTTAGTTTTTGAAAGGGCATCTGAAATCAAACAAATTTATTCTTTAACATTCTATCAACCAGAGTGTCTCGTGTAACCGGCCAGCCGGCCTACAAACGTGTAGTTACTATTGTTTCAAATGATCATCTTTGAGGGTATTCTGATCCTGTTGCCTCACCAAGTGGCCTCAACACCATGTGGCTTCTGTTCTTGGGGTCACTCTATCTGCACCCCACCTCTGTTTCCCACTGCCTTTCTTCAGAAGAGGACGTCATCACATCTTGCCTGGTCTGCCATCGTCTCCCAGAATGATGTTCTCCACAACAGACAGAGAGCTTGGCACGCGGCCACAACACTCACCCTAGAAGACAGATTCAGGTTTTGCCATTCTCAGAAGATTGCAGAAGTCCATGACTGCCCTGAACACCCCTTGATTTGCCGTTGAATCCCAAACACCAAATGGTGACTTGCCATCTCCTTGCCCAAACTCAGCCTCCAGTGCCCTCACATCCCTCCCTGTGATTGCCAACATTCCAGGCCTGAGACCAGAGATGCCAAATCACCTGACTCGGCCTATCAGAATCCTACCTCCATCTGTTTGAACACTACCTCCTTCCTGAAGGCGGTTGGAACCCCAGCCTATCCATCTCTTCCAACAAACATATTCTGTAGGTATGGGCTATCCTCTTCTATATCCACATGGCCCTTGACACCGTCCACAAATGCCACCCACTCCTTGTCTGCTCGTGAACTACCTAAGTACAAACACCTTATTGGATCGTATCCAAATGTATATTCTTATAACATTTAGGACAATATCCTGAGCGGAATGCTCAGGACATATTAGTGAGTGCAACCATGGAAGTAGACAAAATACATTTATTCTGTTTTTGAGAAAAATTGGAAGATTTTTAGATTGTCATATTTGTAAAGAAAAGATTAAAACAAAGCAGTATGCTAAATGGTTTGTTAAGACGTAATAACATTCCAAATAAATCCCTTAATCAAGTGAGCCACCTTGCCCATAACTGAGTGGGAACCAGTAGATTTGACATTTCTAATGTAGAACACTGTCAGTGTGAATGTGGCCTTTTAATATAGCCCACCCTTTTGAAGCCAGCTTTGGAGTCCCCATCTTCAATCCTTTGTCCTTTTCCTCTGTGGCGTTTCTTTATAGGCCTTTTTTTTTTTTTCCTTTTAAACTCAAGTTGGTGCTGAATTTTTGGCACTTACAAATACATCACTTTAAAAAGAGAGGACAAAAGTAATAAGCAGGTCCAGATCTGTGTTCTGTGCCCAAAAAATATGCAATTTCTCCATTTTAATCTGATCCAGCCAAATGGCCAGTCCAATGTGCAACATATGTCCAGCCAACTGGTTGGAGTCCATGCATTTAGTTCCTTCTGTACATTAATGAGATTGTGGCATTGTTAAAAAGAGGCAAAAAATGCTAATTTGACATCTACTATGATATACTTTACAGTTTGGGGGCTTTCTGCATTTTAAGACATTTTTAATTACTTTGTTGTGCCGTGCCAATGAGGACCATATGCCCATTCTTGTCCCTCCACGGCTGTCTTCGAAGTCACCTGCGCATTCCCAGGCTGTGCAGATGACAGAGACCTTGTTTACAGTAGTCTCTACTGGAAAAGAAGAAGAAGAAGAAGAAGAAGAAGAAGAAGAAGAAGAAGAAGAAGAAGAAGA
>CAJQZJ010011242.1:262869-290665 GCA_907164525.1 Lophiomys imhausi
TGTGTGTGTGTGTGTGTGTGTGTGTGTGTGTGTGTGTGTGATTACCATTTCTAGGACCTAGCTTTCTCATGTGTGGAATAACAATTTTAAAGGATTTGCTTGTTTTGTGTTTTGCTTTTGATTTTGCTGGCCTCTGTGCAGCTAAGGATGGCCTTGAACTGCTGATCTCCCGCCAAGATTACGGGGGGGGGGGGGGGGTTTTTGTGGTGTTGAAAAATCACTCAAAGCACCGTGTTTGCTAGGAAAGCAGTCTACCAAGTGAACGACACGCCCAGCCCCTGAGTACTTCTTTATAGGCTATAGTGTGATGTGTGAGTTCAGACAAGTCCTGGCAATAGAGTCAGCAGCATTCACAAGCACCGCCTCTTGAGAAGTTACGTGCGAGGCCACTGGAGCCTTGCAGAAAAGTGAAACAACTTTGCCCAAGGTCACACATTTGAGGAAAGGGCGGCGAGTTTGGGGCCGGCTCCTCGTATCTGGAAGGCCGCGTACTTTCCACCCTGCCGCGCTATCTCGGGTTGTTTGTCCCGGATTCCTTCTGAGCCACCTGTTCCCATCCTCACGCCAACCACGCGAAGAGAAAACAGGATTCCCCCAGAGGGACTCCAGAGAGAACCGGCACGGCGTGGCTAGCCCGACTCGGCCCGCGGGGAGAAGCCGTTGCCCGGCTGCGTTGCCTCGGCTCCGCGGCGGCAACTGAGCGACGCCGGAGCGGGGCGGAAGCGCGGAGCTGACCGCGGGCAGGTGCGCCCAGCCCGGGCAGGACGCGTGCGCAAAGCCCCGCGGGGCGCGCCCGGCCCGCCCTCCGCGGCCGGGTGGAATCCCTCCCAGCTGGGCAGGAAGGCAGTTGTTGGCTTCCTGGTGGAACGTTCCACTTGAAACGGTTCCACGAGGGCTTTCTCGCCTCCGACTCCGGGAAGAACTGTAATTAACACAGCAACAAACGCCCACGGCGCTAACTGGCAAAGGGAGTGTAACACGAGCCCGCTGCTCCAACCGAACTGGGCCAGTTGCTTCCCCTTCTTGCCTCCCCATTCGGTCTGCTGTGGTTCCGCGCTCATCCAAAACTGGAGCGTTTCTTACAACACGTCAGTGGCTGGTGTTTGTGTTTTGAATTGCACAGTTTCACAGCCGGCGCTGGGGATGGTGCTCGGCAGGCTGCTGGTCCTTGCTTTCTGCGGGCGTCTCCAGTGTCAGGTAGAAAAGTTCAGAGAGAGGCTAGAAGGATGCGAGGGAGGAGGCAGCAGGGCCCCGCCGCCTCCGGTTGTCTGTAGTTGGTCTGTAGTCTCCTTCCGACCGAGACAAGTAGAACCGGTCTGCCGGCTCTCCAACCGGAGAGGGTGGGGCGTCCCAACGCACCTGGCGGCAGCTCGGGGGTGCCCGGGACCCAGAACTGGGGCGATGGAGGAAGGGACCGGCAGGCTCCGTGGTGGGGGTAGAGTGGGGTTAGTACTAAGGTCTGCAGGCGTGTCAGCAGCGGTTACGGTGGCCAGGTTTCAGGGAGTGTTAAGGTGTAAGTTGTGATGCTTTGCTTAATACTTGCATCTGCCAAATACGGCCCACTGCCCATCAGCTTCGTGAGAACTAATTTCGGACAGAATCTCCAGGCTGGCTGTAGAACTCCTTCCTGGCTTCAGACTCTTTAACAAGATTCTTTGATCAGCGACCTCCCCTGTCAGTTTACTTGGTTCAGCAGTTGCCGGAAAGCATCTGGAGGTGGGGTGCAGTTCGAAGAGTGTCCAGCATGCATGAAGCCCTGAATTTGAAGATTCCCCACCACAGCATAAACCCGGTGTTGTAGCCTAGCCACTTCCTAATCCCAGCACACCAGATTTGGAAATTGGAGGATTCTAAATTCAAGGTCTTTGGCCATCCAGTGTGTTTGAAATCAGCCTGGCCTTCGGAAGATCCCCCAAAAACAAACAAAAAGCTACTGTACAATGGGCAGTTGATTTTTGGAGACACTAACCTTGCTAAATGTCTGCATCTATGTGATGCTCAGAAGTAGCTTTCTGGTGATTCTCAGGGAAGCTTGCTATGCAGTCCAGCCTGGAAGCGCTCAGAGGCTAGATACGGAGCCAAAACCCAAATAAGAAAATTAACTAATCATGAGGTATAAGAAAAAAGTTACCCAAGGCCAGAATGATGGTCAGATGACCAGCTTAAACAGTGTGTGCTACATATTTAGTACATCACTGTTCGGAGTAGCTACTAAATAAAGTGTATGTTTATAAAGTCATATGTGCCTATATATATACATAGGGAAAAGTATATACATATATATAGTGCCTCACATAGTAGGTGATTACTGTTTATTGAGTTAATAGTAGGATCCCCTTATAGTCTCCTAGAAAGAAGAAAAAAAGCTCTGTGCTTTAGACCAAGTCACATGTAATTCTTCCAAAATTAAATGTTTTACCAATAACCAAGATCCGGTTTCATTTGCGGTTTAAACCGTTAATTATGTACATTAGTGATCATAGGTACATGATGAATATTAGGAGCCTAGAGGCCACCATAGCTACTTCAGGAATTCTACTATGTCCTCCCAGTCAGAATAACCCCATGTACCTATTAAAGGCTCCTAGTACCCTCCTAGATCACAGACTATAACTTTTATAAAGCTCTTTTGTTATGAGTTATTGATTTGTAAGCTAAATATTTTCAAGCTAGGTTTCACTCGGTGAACTGTAATAGCTTCAATTTATTCTGTCAAGCACTCAGGGTTCCTTAACTAGTCACTTAATCACATGAATTGTGCAGAGTGTGTACCAGAGAAAAGCAGGGGTGGGTATCCCTCATCACTTGGTTATTAGGAAGATCATTACAATTTTAATTGTAATGATCTTCCTTCTGATGATGAAGGAAGATCATTACAATTTTAAAATTTCATTTTTCCATCTGCTCATTTCCACGTATTCATTTATTTTTTCCATTTATTTTGATGGTGAATGTCACCAGAACAGAGGAGTTTTTTTTCCCCTGCTGTGTGACTGCTGTGCCCCAAGTGCTTAGGATAGACACTGGAAATCAGCAAGCACTCAGCAAGGACTTTTACTTGATCTAAATGGAATTGAACTGAGTTGGTACTTGCCTCAGCAAGGATTATATCCAACATGGACACTAATACCAGTGTATGTCCGATGCCAACAATCTTTAACAAGCAATCTGCTTATGCTTCATCCTTACTATTAAAATTAGTACTGTTGGGATGATGGAGCGAGTGGCAAACAATGATTGTAAGGAAAGGAGAGTGGGGAAGTCATCCAGTAGCAAATAGCAAAGTTATGATGGGGAGAGACTAGACTTTGAGCAAGTAGGAAGGCAAGCTAACAAAGACAAACTGAGAATACCAGCCTGGAACATCAGTAGCTAGCTATAAACTAGACGTTCCTAAGCGGCAAGAAACTCTAGTTCTCTGTCCACTATAACAATGGCAGCTAATACTTTCTGGCTGCGTACCACAAGCCAGGCACTATCCCAGTTGTTTACAATGTCCTAGTTCGTCCACTGACTTCAAGGGAGGTACTACTGTTGTCTCCATCACTCAGATGAAAAGCGGAAGCACACAGAGCTGGTACTCAGCATGCCACAACTCAAAGATCCAATATTTACAAATGGGAGGAGTGAGGGGGAAGGACTGAACATGTGAATTTGAGAGAGAGAAATATCTAGCCTGCCAACCTGCCTTTTGTTCTGCTGGACTTAACACCAGTTAGTTCACAGCCAGGATCCCATCAGCTTGGCCTGTGGATCACCAGCAGCCTCAGGGATTAGGCAATTCTCCTCACTGGCTGACTGTATCAGGACCCTTTTGAGTCTCTGCACATGGCAGCCAGGACAGAAATGCCAGGAAGCTAATGCTCCAAACCCTTCATCAATGAAGAATGGCAGCCAGTAGTTAACACTCTGCTTCCTCCCACCAACCTGCAATCTGAGGGGGACTCCTGAGTGTACCTGTGGTGGCCCAACCCATGCCCTGACACACACTTGTTAGCTTTGCCCCACTCCCTTGCCTCATTTAACTGTTTTCTGGAATCACCTAAACAAACTCCTTGTCTTAGGGTCCATTTTTGGGAAACCCAGACCAAATACTGTGGAACCAGGATTTAGCAAGAGGGCCCCCAAGCTAATGATGTTAGGTTCCTTACATGCTAAGGAGAGCTAAATGCAACCAGAGCTGAGCAAGTTTACAATGCTTATTGAGGGCCTGAAGCATTTCTGCATACACCTCATTCCAATCTTCCTTTCCTTACCCTCCATCCATATTAGCAGACAATAGGAGGGAGAGGTAGAACTGAAAGAAATGCCTGAAATCCCTGAGTCCATTCTACAGCTTTTCCTTCCCTACCCATCACAAGTGAAACTGTGCAGGAGCAAGACATTCCAATCATAGTGTCTACTCAGTGGGGCCAAACTCCAAGTGCGTCCTCTCCCCAGCCCACAAAGAGAGGCCTCTGGACACAGGCCACACAGTGGCCTCCAGCTTCCAGCAGAACATCAAAGTCACATGCCCGGCTTCCCACATGTAATGTCCGTCCCTCTCTCCATCACCATCATCAGGTAAACTGGGCAGAGAACCTGCAAGTCTCGGAGCCCGCCACCCTGTGGGTCAAAAGGAGGGGTGTACTCAATACTGTGTTTTGATCAGCACTGGGTTGTTCTAATGGTGTTTTGTCTCTTAGACTGAATGTAGATTATGGGTTCCTCTTGAGATACAGGCAGACACGGGAGTGGAAGACTATGCCCAACAGAGCAGCGCTGGAGATAAGAGAACAGTAATACCCAACCAAACCAGAGTTTTCAGCTTTATAGGCTATTCTCGTTTCAAAAGCAGAGTTCAACAGAGCCTATCTGGACATTTTATCTAGCAAAGATGATGAGCTGTCAAGTGCTAATGAAAAATCATGAGGAAGAAGCTGCAAGCTTTCTTTGTTCCCCACTATTAGATAACAACCAAACCAAACTTCCTTTCTCATATCTTCAAGAGCAGCAAATAGCTAAACTGGAGGAGCAATCAATTCCCAAATGTAATCCACATGACTACTTTATCTGGTATATTTATGCAGCATTGGGCATCTTTGCATTGAAAGAATTCAAAATCTATTTCAAATGGGAGTTCAGCAAACCAAGATCTGATGAAATTCCCCAGGGGGAATATTGTTGGTAAATTTTACAAATAGTATTATTGGTTTGTAAAAGTCACCAGCAGGTTGTTATGGTTCTGATAGAGCCAGACACTACACAGGAAAAAAGAAAGAAAAGAAAGAGTTTTCATCAGCAGCAATGTTGAGAACCATAAAATTGTGGGCGTTCAACCCACTGTGATGCAATCAGCTAATCTGGAACTGCTTAAACTTTTGGCATAACCTCAGCACCAATGGCTATCTTCTGCTGATGTAAACTAAGGAATAAAAGACCAGCAGGCCACATTGCCAATGGATAATAATAAAGGAATCTTTTGCTCTTCCCTTTTAACTTTTCTGATATTTTTTCCAATCATGCAATGAAAAAGACTTAAACACCATATTAAATGAAAATACACTATAGAAAATGTGTAGGGGAAATATGAGTACATTCATTGAAGACCATCAATAATAGACTTTCTTTTTTCTTTTTCTTTTTTCCCTAAGACAAGGTTTCTCTGTGTAGCTTTCATTGTCCTGGAACTCTTTTGTGGACCAGGCTGGTCTCAAACTTAGATCATCCTGCCTCTGTCTCCCAAGTGCTGGGATCAAACGTGTGCACCACCATCACCTGGCTGACTATTTTTTGTTTTTGTTTTTGTTTTTTCAACTTCAAATAGAATTTAATTTCCCCACACAGACAAAAAAAGAAGTAATATACACTTTTAACACTAAACAGGTTAGATATTTACTCCAGGAGAAACTGTAGAATATCAAATCCACAAATTTACAGACTCTAGTTCTATTACCATCGTGGATGGATAATCACTGTTCCGTCTGGTCTCCTACTATCTCAACCCCTTTCCAAGGCTGGGAGAATATGACCACTAAGCCCACCTCTCATGACTAATCTGAAAATGCCAAGTCCTGAACTTCTCAGCATCCCCATGGGTGGACTCACGCACTCCAGCGGTCTCCATTATCTCATGTATCTTGGAGACTGGTGGTACTGCTGGCAGCAATGACAGCAGCTGTGGTGGTGGCTGGCGCGTTGACGTCAGGGATCTCAGCGGTGCAAACTTCATATCACAGCGTCTCTCCGTATCACAGCATCTCTCCGTATCACAGCATCTCTGCAGCACGCTGGGGCATTGGTCTCAGCTTGGAGCTTCCACACAGATTTGTGAGCTGTCCAATATCTTACAGATAAAAATTTCAGTTCCTAAGGTTCTCTAGGTTTTTTTTTGAATGATATTATTCAATGCTATCACTCAAGATACATTAACAACTGTAAAATGATTTTCAGCAATTATATCCATTATAATGAAATGAAAATGAAGTTTCATTTTATCAAATGCACTTTGGAATAAAGATCCTTAAAAGGCAGTCCATTTACCACCATGAAAACTAAGAGATGACAGCAGTAGTCCACAACCTGTATTTTCTGCAAATCTAATTATGGGAAATGGAAGTGACAACTTCCACTTACAAGCCATTCCTAATGATCCATAACATTTTAAAAGCTTCCTAAGATTTTTTTAAATTTAATTACATTGTAATTGGTGGAAAAATGATCATGGTAGAGACAGAGGACTCTAAATTCTTCTCCAAGGGTAGAACTTGTTTACAAAATATGTATGCCTGTGTCTGTCTGTCTGTCTGTCTGTCTGTCTGTCTGTCTGTCTCTCTCTCTCTCTCTCTCTCTCTGTGTGTGTGTGTGTGTGTGTGTGTGTTCACAGAGGCCAGAAGAGGGTGTTAGATCCCTTGGAGATAGACTTATAGGTGATTGTGAGCCTCCTGCCATGGGTGCTGGGAACCGAACTTGTGTCCTCTAGAAGAGCAGCAAGTGCTCTTAGTCATTGAACTACCTAAGGACAGTATTTAAAGCAGACTATATAAGAGAGGCTTGACTAAAAACTTCAGGAAGGTGTGCAGGACTGCATGAAATGAGCGAAGGTTGATTTTGCCAGATGTCTTTTTACAAAATGTCTTACACTGTGTAATTCATAAGATCCCTCTTGGAAAAAGTCACCAGAACTCTGTCTGGAAACAGTTTGGTGAAACAATCCTCATCAGTATTATCACCATCACCACCACCATCATCCAACCAGATACAGCACTTCACCAGTGAGTTATAGCACAAGACAGGAGTTAAAACAGAAAGAGCAGCGGGAGAAATGCTGCTCATTAGAGGACCATGGTTCCCAGCACACATTCCTAAGTTACGTTTTCAACAGCTGCAGTGAATTGTGATTTAGCACCTTGTAGATAACCTCTCAGTGTTTTGTCAAGAGCAATCAGAAGTTCTTTTCATCAGCCATGTGAAATACATCAGTATCATCCCCATTTTAAAGACAAACACAGCAATGGATAAATTTGCAGAGAGTGAAGATCACTGATATAATCATCATGTAAGTCATTTTCCATTTTCAACTATCATGTTTAAAATATAAAATCGTTTTGTAAATTTACCTCATTTTAACATCCCTCAAAAAGCAAATAGCACAGAGTTGCCTCTACTTTACAGATGAAAACCTGAAACTTACACGCAGACATAAACACACTGCACATAACAGCAGTGGTTGTTAGTTTTGTACTCTTGGAAGTCCCATCTCAACTCCGGATTCAGGGTCCAAAAATAATAAATCATAGGGCTGGGGAGGTAGCTCAGGGGATAAAGGGCTCATCATGCAAACGTTAGGACAGGTTTTAGCACCCCAGAACCCATATAAATGCCAGTGGGAGTAGCAGCCCTCCTGTAACCCTAGAGATTGAAAGGAAGACTAGCTAGCTAGTCAGGATGGCTAGCTAGACTAGCTGAGCTGGTAAACTGTGAGTTCACCCAGAGATCCTCCTCTGCAAATAGGTGGAGAGCCATCGAGGAAGACAGCCAACATCAAACTCTGCCCACACAAAGCACATGCATATGCATCCCAAGGCCTCACGTGCCCCCCCCACATACACACAAAACTAAAAAAGAATTAATCTGGTCAGACAACAGGCAACCCTAGAACAAATCCCCTTCCAAAGGAAAAGGAAGCAAGCATCAGCGGCACACATTATAATGAGTTTTGCAAAATCCATTCTAATCATGAATAGCTCTGAGCTCATTTCATTAGTAGCAAACCCAAGGACCACCAAGCCACTCTCATAATAACGAAGATCATTTCCAGCAGAAAGATGGCATTCGGTACCCAGAAAAACAAGCAAAACTACCAGATTCCTTGATGACTTTAGGAGAACCAGTCTCCTGGAGAATAAGACAAGTTGATTGGCCTTGGAGAAGAGTAATGCAAAACTAGGCAATCTCTTGAAGCAAATTTGACCAAAACAGAATGAACTTAAAGCCATTTACAAAGGTTTTCATCATACAGGGTATTACTTTATAGAAAATGCAAAAATTAACTGTACAAGAATGTCTTTTTTATTCTCTGTAATTTTGCTAGACTTTATTTTTTCTTTTTATGAGAAAAATGTCAACAACTGTGTATTTTATTTGTAATTTAATTGAATCATTAGGTAAATGTTAGCAAGTACAGCAAAATATGAATAATAAAAAAGAAAAAGCTGTCAGATCATAGTCTGACCTCCTTTTCTTCCTTGCTGCATGGATTTTTGACTA
This sequence comes from Lophiomys imhausi, assembly GCA_907164525.1. Lineage (NCBI taxonomy): Eukaryota > Metazoa > Chordata > Mammalia > Rodentia > Muridae > Lophiomys > Lophiomys imhausi. The sequence goes on from CAJQZJ010011242.1 coordinate 271,618, forward strand.
TATCAAAGCAAAATAAATTGGAATTAGTTGCATGCTATTTTCCATTCATCTAACTGACAATTAAGCTAAGTGAAGAAAATTTGGCCTTGAAGTATATGGAATTATTCAACACTAAACAAAAAATAGCTCAAGCTACCCAGTGTGTCTTTAGTCACTAATTTGCAAATAATGGTTTATTAAATTGGAAAGGCTGCTTTAGAAAATTTATATTTGAATGCACGTTGTTTAAAAAAACCTGTCCTTTCATTGCAAGCATGTTATAATAACTGATCAAATGTTTGTTTTCTTTAGTTATATCTTATTGAATTTTTCATCTAGGGAAGGCACCAGTTGGAGAAGCCAAACATGAGCTATGACAAAGTTCTGCAAGAAAACAAAAATGAAAACAAAAGCAAAAAAAAAACAAAACCTGAAGGCTTACACTGAGGTGATTCCAGCAGCAAGGACATCCAAAATCTAGTACAGTAACACCATAGTCACCTCCATTTTGTACTTTCTATGAGCTTTTGTTTGACTTCACCTAAGAATCAAAACTAGAACCTTCCATAGTTCCACCCTAAAGTGATTTTATTCCTAATTGAAAGACTCCAACTTTGAGCAGAGCCGTAGAACTGGAGATCCCCCTCTTTGCAGGAATTCTGAGAACAGTGCCACTCTGTCACCATGAACTTGTCTTCTGTGGGCAGCCCAGAATACTGGGCACCATTTGTGGAGACCCAGAAAGAGCCTGTGATTGGGACAAACCCCAGGAGTGGTGAACAGCAGAAATCACCAATGGTTGTGCACCAGGACCGTGGAGTGTAGCCAGCTCTCTGATTCTCCTCCATAGCCCTCAGAGCTGCCACATGGGTGCCAGTTGCTCACATCCTTAGTTTTACCTTTCTTCTCATTAATCTCTGCAAACCAAGTTTGTTAGAAGTAGCTGTTAAGTCAGGAGTGAAGGTCCGTCTATGTACTGCTACCTACTGAGTTGAAGAAGACTCACTGTGACATGAGGCACTGGGAAAGGGGCAAAGTTGCTGCTGGAAGTATGGTACCACTATCACTATCTTTTTTTTTTTCACTATCACTATCTTAATATTAAGGGCTATTTACTTTTCGCCTGGGAATAATAGTGACAACTAACAGTTAATTGGATAGCATACCCATATTTAAATGACTATTTAAATCTCAATACTCATAACAGCACACCTTCAAGTAGACATTATTCCATTGTCATCAGGCCATAAAACTGAGGCGAGAAGAGGATAAGTAACTAATGTACTAGGATGGAAACCTCATTTCTCTGATATCAGAGCCTATTCATTTAACCATATCTTAATTAAATATGCACAGTGACTTAGCCTAGGTTCATCAGCAAGCAGAGTCTGAGGCAGAAGGTAGTAATATTTAATTAGGAAGTATAACCCCAGGGAACAACAATGATGGGATGAGACAGGGAAGTGAAGGGGGTCAGACAGGGAAGTTAGTAGAATGGATACACAAATATGGAACCGTAGCACTCACTGCTGACTGTTACTGAAGACTCAATTTACAGCCTTTGCTACCAGGAAGTCACTTCAACTGCATCTTGTCTTGTGGGTAAAGAAAGCAGGATTTAGCCCCTGATTCCTACCCTCTGACTCTCAGGGACTAATCCTGCCATAGATCTCCAAGTTGTCCTTAGGTTTATATGAACCCACTGGAGTCCATTGGTGGAGATGAGAGGTGTATGGGGCAGAGGATAAAGGAATCTTATACTTGAAATGAGGTACAGTGTGTGTGGGGGAGGCTCTACATGAGGGATCTCATGTAAGTATCTCATATTTTGTCTCATATGTGAAGTTAAAGCAGAACACATAAAAGGAAAAGAGGAATAACTAGGGAAAGAGAAGAAGCAGTTGGAAGGAGTTAGGAGGGAATGAGAAGGGAGGGAAGAAGGGAAAGGGGAGAAAGGAAGATTGACATGATCAAAATATGATACATACACATTTGGAAATGTCACAGAGAAGGCCATCATTTTGTATAATTAATATATGTTAATATATTTTTTAAAAGCTGGGGCAATGAAAATTTGAGAAAAACTAAGCTTAAGTACTAGATAAGAACAGCAATTGAACCACAGGGCACTTCAATTGGGTTTTACTGAGCAGACAGCTTGTGGCTACTTCCAAATATATTCACTCTGAGGGTTCACAAGTAACCTCCAACTATTTTCCAGAAACAAGACGAGCAACTTCAGATAGTGTAGAGTCATGGTTAAGATTAATGTGGTAACCACAGCATGATTAGATGAATACTTCTATGACACTTGTAACTCAGTTAACTTCTCAATAACTGTTTATAGTTTAAAAACAGAAGTGGGGGCTGACAAAATGGTTCCGTGGATAAAGGCGTTTGCTGCCATGCTTGACCTGGGATCCAAACCCAAACAGTAGAAGTAGAGAACCTACTCCCTCGAGTTGTTCTCTGACACACACACACACACACACACACTGTGACATGCACATGCTCCCTCCCCAGATAAATATAATTTAATTAAAAAATAGAAGAGGAATCTCTCACAAGCATGCTCTGTCATGTTATTAGATTTCTAAATGTAGCAAAAAGTCGTAAACCATATGAAACCACAAAGCAATGGAGCTTGGAAATCACTGGTTACTCTGGGGAATCACCCCAACTCTCCCACAGAATTTAGAGTAATGTAGTGATGGATATATTCACACTAAACTGAAGGCATCTCACTGAGTGATAACACGAATAATATAAACTAGCAATATTCATCTATGAGGGCAACTCAAAACCACTCTGGGAACAACTGGGAAGTATTCCTTAATTCTCCCCCTCAGTGTTCTGTCAGTGTCCTAAACATGGACCGTTGCTGCTGACCTTTTCATACATGTAACTATGGTATGTGCAAGTCCCCTTATCCCATACATGTGAGATCCTTGAGGGGGTGGGATAGTTTCATGGATCCTTGGATCACTAGAACAGCATTGCATGCACTCTAACGTGCAGGAGGTACTCAAGAATTATATCAAGAGGAAATGAGAGGCCTGGAGAGTAGAGGTCTGAAACATCAAGGATGGGGGGAGTAGATAGACGAGGAGATGGGGAAGAATGTTCAGTCAGATCTGAGCTGGCTGAGTTTATCAGTTGTGAAGTTGTTGGGAGCTATGTGGCCAATTGAGTGAGTTTATCAAATAGCATATAATTTGGGAGGAGGAGGCAATTCTTAAAAAATATTTATTACTTCAAGTTACCTCTCTATCACAGTCCCCTCCCTCAACCCCTCCTGGCCCCACCCTGCCACCCTTTCCCCCTTCTCCCAGAACTCATAATTCTTTTTTTGAATAATTAGGCCAAAATTATGAAATTATGTCTACAGTTGAAGCAAGGGATTTTTCTTGCCCAGTGACAGGCTTACCACTAATGTAACCATCTCCAAATGGAGATTCTTTGATGCTAATCTTCTACTTTGAGTAGAATAGGGGGTGCTGTCAGGAGCTAACATGTCTCAGTATCAAAAAATCTTAAGTTAAGAAACCTTCTTGGAATGCCATATTCTGCAGATCTGTTGAGGTTTTTGAAGACCACCTCTCTATCTCCAAATATTTGGATATGCAAATGTTGCCTGTCTCTTAACAACTTGAATTCCAGTTAACTTAGAAAACATCTGTGATAAACTATACTAGCACCTAACCAAATGACATGTTTGAATGAATATTAGTTTGCATCTCTTAATTATTGTAACAGTTTCTGACAGTTGCTATCAATGGGCCACAACTTCACATTGCATTTTTTCAATTTTTATATTTGTTTTTAATTTTTTTAATTTATTTTTTATTTCTTCAAGTTATATCTCAATCACAATCCCCTCCCTACTCCCTCCTGCAGTCCCACCCTCCCACCCTCTTCCCTCTCAACTCCCCATCCTCTTCATCCCCCTTTTTTTAAAGTTTAAAGTATATTTTTCTCCCCCTTTCAGTCCAACAAATGGTTCTTTCTCTTATAACAATAAATACAATACAAAACAACAGAAATAAATAGCCCACAATTATGAGAGTTATATGGCTTAGCATACATTCCCAGTGTCCAGTCCATATGTATTTGGCACCTGACTTTAACATTCTACTATCTAACCATCTCCATGAGTATAAAGTTCTATATCTAACTCAACTTTCATACTAACTTGCATTACAATTTTAAAAACATCTTCTTAGATCCAGAACGCCCTCTTGATTCCTAAACAACTCAAATTTAACTATGAGACTCTAGCTATCTATTCTTCAACCACTTCAGAGACCTGAGAGGGATAAATATATCTGATTATATACGAAGTGCAGGGCCCACAGCTTCCAAAACTAGGAAATGACATACCAGTGGCTGCCTGGACAGTCCCCATTTTCTCTCCATACATTACAGCACCAATCTTCAGCCATTTGGCCCCGTTTCTCTGACAGACATTGATTGTAGAGCAGGAATATATGAAGGACTTGCCTACCTGGTCTTGGCAAAGCTAGGCTGTCGACTTACCTGCTTCCAAGTTTTGTCCTTTTTGGACAGCATTCTGTCTACAGATGAAGCAAGGGGTTTTTCTTGCCAAGAGATAGGCTTGCCACTAATTCAACCATCTCCCACTGGAGATTCTTCGATGCTCATCTTCTATTTGGAGTAGAATAGGGGGTGCTGTCAGGAGCTGACATGTCTCGATATCAAAAAATCTTGAGTTAAGAAAACATCTTTGAATGCCATATTCTGCAGATCTCTTGAGGTTTTTGAAGACGCCCTATCTATCTCTTATATTTAGATAAGCAAATGTTGCTTGTCTCTTAGCAACTTGATTTATGATTAGCTTAGAAAATAACTGTGATAGACTGTCATAGTACCTAACAAAATGACAAGCTTGAATGACTATTAGTTTGCATTTCTTAATTATTCTGAACAGTTTATGACAGTTGGTAGCAAAAGGCCAAAACTTTGCATTTCATTTTTAAGCATTACTAGGGACAATACCTTTAAAAAGCATTACCCTTACACATTGCATTTTTAAGCATTACCTAGGTATAATACCTTAAAAAGGGTTAACCTTAATTTTGTATCAACATACAAAGATCAATACTGCTGCAGCCAAATATAATCTTAATTTTGTATCAATACACAAAGATAAAAGAGCATATTCAATAATCTGTCACTTTTTCTTTATCAATCCTATATTTTGTCTATATCCCATTTTTTTTTTTTTTTGGTTTTTCGAGACAAGGTTTCTCTGTTTAACAGCTCTGGCTGTCCTGGACTCGCTTTGTAGACCAGGCTGGCCTCGAACTCTCAAAGATCCGCCTGCCTCTGCCTCCCAAGTGCTGGGATTAAAGGCGTGCGCCACCACCGCCCAGCTTATATATCCCATTTTTAAAAGAGTCTTTTCCCTATCCTTCTCTACATAGGAGAGAAGGAAGGATAGAGAAAAGAAAAAGAGAAAAATCTCTGGGTCTAAACTCCAAAACCTATTTAAGAAGACCATTTAACACTTTGTAACCAATGCCCCTAAATAACAACAAACATTTATAACCCATCAAATAACCAAAGGGGGCAGGGAATCATCCACCCCACCTTCTGGGAATGGGATTTCTCTTAATGCTGTCAGAAAAAGACAAAACTTAGAAGCAGGTAAGTCAACAGCCTAGCTCTGCCAAGACAGGGTAGGCAAGTCCTTCAAAATTCCTGCTTTACAATTAATGTCTGTTAGAGATACTGGGCCAAGAGGCTGAAGATAGATGCTCTAATGTATGGAGAGAAATTGGGGGACTGTCCATGCAACCAGTTGTCTGTCATTTCTTAGTTTTGGAAGCTGCTGGCTCTGCACTTCCTGTATATTCAGATATATTTATCCTTCTCAGGTCTCTGATGTGGTTGAAGTCTAGATAGTTACAGTCTCACAGATAAATTTTAGGTTGTTTAGGAATTAAAAGGATGTTATAGGTCTTAGAAGATGTTTTTAAGTTGGTAATGCAAGTTAGGATGGAAACCGAGTTAGGTATAGAACTTTAAACTCATGGAGATAGATAATAGAATATTAATATCAGTTGCCAAATATATATGGGCTGGACACTGGGAAAGTATGTTATACCTTATAATTTTCATAATTGTGGCCTAATTATTAAAAAAAAGAATTTTGTGTTCTGGAAGAAAGGGGAGAGTGTTGGAGGGTGGGGCCAGGAGGAGTGGAGGGAAGGGACTGTGATGGAGATGTAATTTGAAGTAATAAATAAACATTTAAAAAATTACTTCCTGCTGATTTGGGATGTAGGAAACCTTTTTGGGACCCAAATAAGAATGGAAAAATGGTTAAGCAAGTTAATAGTAACATTTGATGTTCAGTCCTTTCGTGCTCAGCTATTTAAATGTCCTAAGAAGTGTGTAGTCAGAGCATAAACATCAGAGCTTTGCTGAAGTCCTGGCTGGAACAGTCTGTGGGGCTGAACCATCTTAGTTAGCCATTTTGAGTTGTTCCGTTGTAGATTTTGAGGAAACAGCTATTGTGGAAGTCTGCGAGGCTGGATCATCTGGGCTACTTGTCTTCTTTAGGTGTCTGGTCCCTTTTCTTCAGAGGTTTCAGTTGTCCAGTTGTCCCTGGACTCCTTAGATGGATGCTTTCCAGGATGCTTATCCTGGAAAGATAAGAACATAACAGAGCCCTGTCCTAATCTTAACTCTGTGGCACAACTTTTTTTTTGGGGGGGGCAGGTAATATCTTTCCTAGAGCAAATTGGGTTTTTTTTGACAATATAAAAAGTATTATCTTTCAATTGAGAATAAAAAATTATTTTAATATTTTAAAACTAAACATATCTTTAAGTTTATATATTTTGAGATCACAAAGGATATTCACTTTGAATCTCAGCATGCCTTTTATGAGTAGTTTTTAAACTTAAATCATTGCAAATTCTATGTGCCTGCTCCTGCCTTCCAAGTATTGGGATCAAAGGCATGTACTTCCCAATTATTGGAATTAAAGGTGTGCACCACCACCCCTGGATCTAAGTTTCTCTCTATTTGGAGCTTACTCTGTGTCAGGCTGGCCTTGAACTCAGAGATCTGCATGTTTCCATCTCCAGTGAGTTGGGATTAAGGGTATATGCTTTTCAAGTGATGAGATTAAAAATGTGTGCCATCACCACCCTTTTCTTTGTAACTCTAGAATTTAAAAGACAACTAATTCTATAGTGATCCTCCTGTTCCTGTTGGAGTTAAATGTACTGGCTAACACCACTCTTCTCAAATATTTTACCTTAGCTCAAAATTACTTCAGCTCTTAGAGGTTTAGAAAACCAGGTTGAACTGTAGTAACTCTTAATTTACTTACAAACTTTTAAGCCTCTTAACTGCCTTTTTAAAAGCCAAACAATGAAAATATCCTTTATATATAGGAAACAAACTTACAAGCTGATATCCAAGAGTGTGTGAGCTATGTGGCACCCTGCAGTCTAACTTTCTAACTTGAAATTAAGACCTTTTTCCTTTCATGCCAGTAGGCCTTTGGTAAATTATCATTTGAGAATTTTATATTTTATTTTTATTATAATTTTTAAGCTTAGTTGCCCCCCCTTATTAAAATTTATTTGTTTTTTCAAGTTACCTCTCGAACATATTCCCCCCCACACTATTCTCCTTCTCAGTACTCTCCTTCTCCTCAGATGAGGTGGGCCCTCACATATCAGAATTCCTCAGTTCATCATTCATATGAGGGCCAAGAGCTTGAAGGAGGCAAATTTTAACCAAGTCTTGTAGATATTGTTGGATTCATATGATCAGGATATTGAAATTTAATAGAATATTAAGAGTTAATTCCTTTTTTCTGAGTTTCATCTGAGATCCCAGCTTATTAATAATAGGTTAGAAATATTTGCAGACTTTGGCCAAAAATGGTGGAACACACCTTTAATCAAAGCACCTGGGAGGCAGAGGAAGTCAGATTGATGCTTAGTGAGACCCTGTTTCAAAAATTAAAAAATAAATTGTCTTAGTTACTTTTCTGTTACTGTGATAAAAAAAAAAACCATGATCAAGGCAACTTAGAGAAACAGTTTAGTTTGGCTTAGAATTTCAGAGTTAGAGTCCATTATGACAGAGCGATAGAACACTGAGAGCTCACATCTTGATCCCCAACCTCAAGGCAGAGAGAGCATTGGAAACAATCTTTTGAAACCTCAAAGCCCATCCCAGGGATATATCTCCTCCAACAAACCACATCTCCCAATGCTTTCCAAACAGTTCCATTAACTAGGGACCACATAGTCAAACATTATGGGCCTATGATGATCACTCTCACTTAAACTACCACATAAGTAAATAAATAAACATTTGCAGATTTGTAAACGTATCTTTTATTTGCCAGAAATAATTGCTTTCTTGGAGGTTTTCTGTTGAATAAGCTCACACTATCTTGTTCTTTCTGAACTCTCACTGGCTGGTTCAACTCAGCTGTTCTGGCTCAAACTCCTCTCCAGGCTGACTGATTCAAACTGGCTTCTCTCAGTTTCTGACTGAATTGCTGTGCTTGGCCTCAAACTTACTCTAGCAATCTGTTCTAATCTTCTGGCTCTTCATTCTCTGGCTAAATCTGTCTTCATCTGTTTCTAGCTTGTTCTCTCTGCAACCTGTCTCTGTACAACTGTCCCAGTAAAACTGCCTCTAAACTACCACCAACTGAACTGCCACAAATTCAACTCCACTGCACTGCCTCTCAACTGAATTCCAACTGTTGACTCTCAACTGATTGCCTTAACTCAATTCATTTCAATTGAACTGACTTCCCTGAGCTCTTTTAAATCACCTCTTTCTTGTGCTGTTCTCATGAGAGTTGGGCATATCCTATCTCTGACTCATTCTGTCAAATCTTTCTCTGATTCATCACTTTATCTGTCCCTCAATTTTCAAACATGGTTGCTTCCTTCTACAAACTAACCTTATGTACATCATTTAGGATTAAAAGTGTGTACTAAGGGTACTAAGGACATGTGTGTATTCCAGCCAGAGGGACTAAAGGTATGCTGAATTAAATTCCTCTACACGGGTTCAAAACAGAGAGTTAAATTCATATACAGGACCTATCAAAAGACAGGTAAAAAGACAGGCTAGTCCTATAGCCTTTAGCCTACTATCCATCTATAGGCCACAAAAATAAAGAAACTTTATCAAAGTTTCTTTAAAGAAAATTGTCATTCTCAGAGTGGAGGTGGGGTAGAAATATCATTTCATATCACTTTTCTAGGAAAGAAAGGAGATTGACAGTCACCACCTTCAAGCAGAAGGAGGAACTCTCATGAGGACTGTAATTGGCAAAATTCTAAGATGGCCATTCTAATGACCCACACCCTTTCCTTCTAGAATCTTCTTCCCTTGAGTGTAGGTGAAACACACAGCTATGATGGGATGTTGTTTCCATGATGTATTATATGACAAAAGTATTCTTGCAGATATGATTAAAGTCATTGATCAGTCAAGTCTGTCAAAGGGAAAAATACATGGACCTTAGCCAGTCAAATAAGCACATCAAAGCATGTCTAATCTATGGGACACATTCTTGCTGCGCTCGGAGAAAGCAAACAGCCATGTTGTGGACTGCCTATGAGGATCACGCTGCAAGAAATTGTGGGTGACCTCTGGAAGTTGAGAGTGGTCCCATGTGTTAGTCAACAAGGAAGTGGGGACCTCAGATGGAAACTTCAGTCATACAGTTGAAAGGAAATGAATTTTGTCAACAAGGAATGGACTTGAAAGAGGACCTCAATCTTGGAATATCAATTTGAAGCCTTTATCAGAGGCTTTCATGAACTCCACTCAGAACTCTTAACCCATAGAACTGCAGATGAATGTTTGAGCTGCTAAACGTATGGTAATTAGTTACACAGCAACAGGGTATGAAAATGGAACACTAGGGAAGTGTGGCAAGAAATCCAGGAGGCATATATTTCTTTCCATTAGGAGTGAAGAATGGTGGAGGTCCTTGCCTGATTCCTGCCCTGAGATGTCTGATAGGAACCATTATCTGAAACCACCGTCTGCCATGCATGGGGGAAGACAGAAGCTAGCAGGGCCAAGTTGTGCTGCAGAGGTAGTTGGGAATGAGACTTCTTCAATGCACCCCATCTAGAAGAACTGCTTGCTGGAGTTAGGTTTGGAAGTGTCCATCAGAGATGAGAGTGTTAGGAGGCCAACAGAAGGTGAGTTCTGATGAGAGTATGCACTAGAAGGTAGTAGTGGGAGTACCTCTGACAACCCACAAAAGTTCTTTACAGAGAAACAGTCATTGAGAGACATACACCTTGGACAGTGGACCCTGATGACTAGCCAATATCTGCACTGACCATTTCAGAATTGCCCACTTTCGGGCACACTGGAAACATTCAGACACTTTTGGTTGTTCATGATAAGGCGGGTGTGGGACTACAACTGAAGTGTAGTGGATACAAGTTAAGGATACTGTTAGATATCCTTATCTCAAAGGAGAGCCTACACACAGAAGAGTTCGTATCCCATTGTATGGATCGTACTGAAATATCTGTAGTCCCTCTTCAGCTTGCTTCAGGTGAGGCAGAGGCAGCAGAGAGAGAGCGCTGAAGAGGAAGCAGAGATAAGGAAAGACCTCATTGTTTTGCAAACCATCATCCATCAGCATCTCAGAGAGGCCAGCTTTGAACATAATGACAGGTGCAAATATTCAGCTTTTTAATACCTAGAATGAAACATCTCTGTTAGCTAACTACACCTGACTAGCAAAGTTATGGGAAATTATGATATCAGAAGGCAGAGTAGGGCTTATAATCGAGTGCTTGAGCCTGCTGGAATAGAAAAGCAACCCAGAGATGGCTTGAGCTCTTCCTGCTGGACTGAACTGGTTTGACACCGTGGTTACAACAGTAACCAGCTCAGAAGGAAAACGGCATAGCTGAAAGGTACTGCACTCAGAGGGGCCAGCAGTTACAATGGGGTGGATGGCTCAGTGAGAAATCAGGAAATTTTCTGCTGTCTCAAATTAAGGTCCCTAATAGCAGAATCTGAGGCAAGGATCTTGTATGTGCCAGAGAGTCAGTAAGGGAATGTGATGAGGCAAAAAGCCTTTCAATTCATTTCTCACAGCTGCCATAATAAAATGCCATAAACTGAATGGCTTGAAATAAGAAACACTTCTCAGTTCCTTCTGCTAACGTGGAAATCTGAAATCAAAGTGTCTACATGTTGTTCCATCTGAGGGCACTGATGGAGAATCTGCCCACACCTTTCTCCTGGCTTCTAGAACTAGATTCTTCAACAGTCTTTGTGGTGCCTTGACTTGTAGATGCATCGCTCTAAACTCTACTGCCATCATATGTGGCACTTTCTCTGTGTCCCTCTGTATTGTACACAGGTGCCAATCATGCTGGAGTAGAGAGCTGGTTGACTAAGTGTATCTGCAAGAACACTATTTCAAATTACATCGCATTCCAGGTTCATAGCAACGTATTTGGTGTGTGGGATGTCACTCAATCCACGACACCTCTTAAGGTAACAGAGCAGGGGAGAAATTAGGTCAAGTTAAGAGGTTAGTCTAGAGCCCAAAGAGCATCAAAGAGTCCTCCCCTAATAAGGGAAGAAATGAGCAGATTTCTCTAGCTGTTAACTGGACCAGCCATTGGCTTTGGGCAGTCCCAAAAAGGACCCTCCCAAGGTTCTAGGTTGGATCTCAGCAGTACAGACGGCTGGACTCTGATCCTAACTTTCCGACTCAGAACTCTACAGTAGCGCCCAAGAATTTGCATTTACAGCAGCTTCCTGGGCAGTTTGAATGTGAAATGACCTAGCAGAACTCATGTGCTTGAACTTGGTGGAGTCATGTTGGAAGTTTGTGGAAGCTTAGGAGACAGAGCCTTACTGAGTCACTGGGGGAAGGCTTTAAAGTTTAAAGTGACAACTTCACTTTATCTCTTGTCTCCTCCCTGCTTCCTGATAGTGGATGCATTGTTATGAGTCATCTCATGCTCCTGTCAGCTATGGTGTCTTCCCCATTGTGGCAGTTTGAATGAAAATGGCTCCTGTAGGCTCAGGGAGGGGCACTATTAGGAGGTGTGGCCTTTGGGGTGGGCGTGGTTTTGTTGGAGGAAGTGCATCACAAGTGGGCAGGCTTTGCGTTCTCAAATGCTCAAGTCACATGTAGCGTAACATTCTTCCTGTCTGCCCATCCAGAGCTCCTTCTACCATGTCTACCTACGTGCCTGCCATGCTTCCTGCCATGATGGCAATGGACTAGACCTCTGAACTATAAGCCAGCTCCAGTTAGATGTTTTCCTTTGTAAGAGTTGCCGTGGTCACGGTGTCTCTTCACAGCAGTAGAAACCCTAAGACACCTACCATGATGAACTATATTCATAACCCCAAGCCCAAATTAAACTCTACCCTCCTTAGATTGCTTCTTGTCACTTATTCGGTGAGAGCAATAAGAAAGGTCCACAGGATTGGGCTGCAATCAGCCTCGGGACCAGGATGCAGGGAAAATCTCACAACAAAATCTCAGTTGTGTCATTGACTGACACAGAGCAGGCTGGAGGTGGAGATGCAAAAGCAATCTGGACAGGGCAGCAACCGCACAATAACTGTACCACCCTTATTCATAAGCCCAAGTAACAGAGGCAATGAGCCCTTTAGGAGAAAACCAGACTTCTGTTGCAGCCAAGAAGAAAAGAAACCATTATGGAAAAAAAAAAAGGTTGTGGAAAGAGAAACAGTATTAACCAGGTTATTTGAATAAAGTGGGCTTCCTTTTTTTTTTTCCAACCACCAGTAAGACAAATGGCACATACAGGAATGTTGAGGGTGGTTTTAAAGCTACGGAATAATCTGGAGCCCCTCACCTCATCTTATGACCGAATTGGGTACTAATGCCCAGTCACTCTTTTTTAAAAACCCTATGCAGTCACTGGGTGACTCTCAACTGCATCACAGTTCCACTGTCCTTCAGGATCTGAATAAGGATACCTACTATGGTACAATCTTGTTCTTTAACTGATGGAGACAAAACTTTATGGCATCTTTAGCTGAGGCTAGAGTTCAACTCTATGGTTCTTCTAGTCAGAGAGTTATAGGAGATTGTATAAAATTGCAACAATTTTACTGAGCCTAAAAAAAATGTCCTGTAGTTAGAAAAATTATCCTAAATGCATTACATGAAAGACAAATTGAAATAGATAGTTCAAAGAAAATGAGTAAAAAATAAGGAAAAGGGGATTGCAGAGAGGATAAGCTTCCTAGATGTCCACACAGGTTGCTGGAAGCAAAATCCAGAAATAAAGTATGTGTTGATTTAAAGGCATCAGACTAATGGTGAACATCAATGTTTAGAGACTAGAAGAACACCTGAAGGCTAAAAGCAAAGACAAGGAAGGTTTAACAAGAACCAAATGGAAAGTAGAGAAGTCTATGTGAAGCAGAAGGAAGCTTCAGAAAAGCATTCCCATAAGGGATCCACAGATTTTAAGTTGAGAACCACATTTTTTACCTCCATCACTACTAAACCTGAAATGAAATTCTGGGATTGTGAGCTATATATCACTTAACGCATATATATATATATGAGGGGGGATTATATATATATAAAATCTTTTCTTTCATTTTAGACCAGGCATCACTTAAAACAAGGCTAGAGATAATATGTAGCAGAGTGTGATCTTGAATTTCCAATCTCCTGTCTCCACCTCCAGAGTATTGGAATTACTGGTGTGTACCACCATGCCTGATTTTATACAGTGTGGGATTGAACTCATGGCTTTGTATATTGTGGGTATGCACTTTGCTGACTGAATTACACCCCCAGGCTACTTAAAAAAAATAAAATAAAATAAAATGTGTCTCACTGCATAAACGTGGGAAAATTCTGAGTATATTTGTTTCTGAAGTATGGACTAGTTGTCCATACTTCTAAAAGTATGAATAAGAAAATGCAATATACTCATGACCCCACCATGGAAACAAAGCCATAGAATATATAACTTTTCTTCATTATAACTGATATTATAGTTTTATCACCCATGTCCTACTCAATATCAGATCGTAAACATCTCCAGTAGCAAATAAATTTTTCTGATTTACAAAGTCAGCTTTGTTTATGCACCTGATACCTTATTCTGATAAATACAGGGTTATCAAGAAATTTCAGGGTTTTCACACTGGTCTCAGCAACCAGAGACAAAGCCAGCTGTTACTATGTGACAGACATCCCAGAGGGGAAAGTCTGAGAGAGCACTATCTCCACATTGGTTAGTATCTTGCAACAATCTGTCTTTTGTTTTATTTTCTCAGACCAGGTTTCATGTATCTCAGACCATCCTCACACTTGGCTATGTGCTGAGGATAGCCTTCAACTCCTGAACATCCTGCCTTTACCTCCACAGTGCTGAGCTTGCAGGCCTGCATGACCGCATCCAGCCTGTGTGATGCTAGGACTAAAACTCAGCTTTGCGTATGCCAGACAAGCACTCTACCAGGGGGTACCTCCCCAGCCCTCTGTGTTCTAGAAAGGCCTATGGACTTCTACCCCAACTCTGTAACACTATGGAAGCCATCTTAAGTGAAACTCTTGAATAGTCCCTCCTACCTGTAAGTGCGAATAGATGTACCTACCATAGATATATCTTTCAAAAAGGATGGCACATTAACAAGAGCAACTTATGTTCTTTGCTAACGTACTGATAATGGCCAAAGTAGAATAACAGAATAAAGCAAAGTAACAGAAATGCCAAAGAAGAGCTGGTGGGAATCCCAGCATCCAGCAGTAAACACTGTTGATTTTTCACAATACTACCAATATTTTAACTAACTACAAGAGTGTAGTATGCTCTGAAGAGCAGAGGTTCCCCTGTCAGTGTTCTGGTCTGCTTTTCATTACTAAACCAAGTGCCCGAGGCAACTATTTACCTACAGAGTAGTTTATTTAGCTCACAGCTCTAGAGGATCAAAGTACAAATGGTATAGCACATGCTCTGTGGTGACCCTGCCCTTAACTGAACTGGGTCACCTCCTGAACTGGATCACCACTGGTGAGTATTGGATGACAGTGACAGAACGTGTCTTGGAGCAAGTCACACCTTGAGCCATGAAATAGAAACAGCTCGATGAGGGCAGGTTGCTCCTCATATACAACAGCCTCAGAACTGAAGAATTTCTCTGAGAGTACCCCAACCCCAAGGAGCTAAGAACCTGTTTCTAGACCTCACCTCCTTAGGGCTCTACAGCATGTCCATATACCACCACCCTGAGCATAAGCCTCTCAGGGAACACATACCATGGCAGTTGGCCTGGATTTACACCCCAGCCCTATCACTCTGATCCTACCTAATGTCTCTGCACCTCAGTGGATAGATTTTAGCACGTCTGTAAAGCAGTTAGAAAGTATCTGGTTCGTGGTGAGTCTGGAGGGCCCGCTACCTATTGCTCTTCAGCACATGCAGGTCCAGCCTTCCTGACTTGGGACACTTTTTAAATGGTCAATATAAATCACACCAGCAATTTTGCATGTCTTTCCACTCAGTGAGAGGAGATATGGCTCTGCAGTCCTCTCAGTAGGACTTTGTTCCCAAGTGTCTCTATGCAGGAAGCAAATGATTAGAGATAAGAGTTTGCCCCTCAACTTGGTCTGTAAGTGCAAACTTGTATCTCAACTGAAGAAGCAATACTGCCTCTCAGTGTTCTCCAGCGCAGTACAGTTTTGCTCACAGTTTTTTGAGGCAGGGTCTCCAGTAGCCCAGGCTAGCCACCAGCTCACTGTATGGCTGAGGATGCCCTTGAACTCTTTATCCTCCTTCCTCCTCCCATCATTCCTAGTTCTGTGATACATTTTTTAGTGATTTTCTGGAATTAACTTCTTTATATTTAATTTTTGCATTACATCCTGATATCTAAGATAGTATTTTGCTGTATATTTTTGTTTTCTGGTGCTAATGTAATAAATTACCACAAACTTGGTGGCTAAAAACCACAGGACATATTTTTTCACAGTTCTTGAGGCTTACAAGCTCAAAACTAGTTTCACAGAAAGAAGGCAAGGCAGCAGTGGGACTGTAGTCTCTCCAGAAACTATTATTTACTCTTCTAGTTTCAGGGAGCTGCCAACATTTCTTAGCTTGTGGCTACATCACGCCAGTCTCTGACTTCATGCAGACATTGCCTTCTCTTCTTTTTTCCTAAGTCAACACTCCCTGTGCTATTCTCTTGTAAGAATACTTGTGACTAACTTCATGACCTATTCAGATAGCCTCCCCACCTTTAATCTCTGAGAAGTTCCTTTTGTCCTGCAAGGTTCTGGAATTAGAATAGGAACAGATTTGGTGCTGTTACTCAGCTTGTCAACATAGGCATTAAAGCTGCGAGGGAGAGAGGAAGAAAAAGGGAGAAAGGGGGGAGAGAGACAACATACATGAGGACAAATTATGATTTGCTTTAGATACCATCAAGTCATCTGGGCTATGCTCCTAGGAACAGCCTGAAGTTCATAGACAAGCAATTGTTTGCAACTCAGTGGACTTCTGAAATCTGCTTTGAACATGCCAGGTGGATCTCCAATTATAATACTTCCCAAGCTTTAACTTAACAAAGAGAGTCCCAGTTCCCCATCCTCTCCATGTGTTGTTTTCAGTAAATACACATTAGGTTGTGTGAATAAAGACAAATTCTCCAGTCTTGTTTCAGAATCCATATATCCCCTCCCATTTGTCTCAGACTACCACCCCCACCCACCCTTACTAGCTTTTCAAATGCTTTAGGGAATAGTTTTTGCTAAGATATGGAACTTGTGAATTTTCAATAAGATTGAAGCCAGTCAGTCCAAACTGGTTTTCCTGGTGCTGCTGAGGAAAGAGACCACCCTTCCTCAAAAGACAAGAATTGTGTGTCTCCAGGAATTGTCAAATTGTCTCAAAAGGAAAAGGGAAATTTGGATAACGAACTTCTATGCATATAATAATCAGGCCTTTTTTATTTCTTTCCCTCTAAATTAATAGAATTGGATGTTTGAAGGTTGGTGTTAACAAATGCTAATGCATTTGGAGGACAATATCCAGACAATGTCCAGAAAATCATCAGAGAGTGATAAAGTATCCAGACCAACACAAATAGCCCTATAAATTGTGGAAAGTTCGAGTTCTAGACTCACTTGTTTTAATCAGCATGAAGGATAACAGACAGGTATGTAGACCTTGCAAAATTTTCCCTTTGAGAAAATTCCCTCAAGTTGGCTGTCTAGTTGAGGAGACCTTGAACTAGCTTTTCAAATGCTTTAGGGAACAGTTTTGCTAAGATATGGAATTTCTGAATTTTCAATAAGATTGAAGCCAGCCAGTCCAAATGTATCCCCATGTACACATCTTTTTTTCTTTTTAAACCAACATACCCAGGTTTAGGCATTGGCAAAATTTCAGGTGAATATTCAGTGATAGTGAGAAAGTGTTGTTTTAGGAGCAGACAGACCAAGGTCAGGTACATGTAGACAAAGGGAAAAAAGCCCGATGGATATGTGCAGCCCAAGTCTTTCCCGAGAAGCCTAGTGCAACAAAGGCAATAACTAGCCTGGTCAGAAGTTGGACAAATCTCTGGGGAAGTCAAGGGGATGAGGGAACGAGGTGAGAAACGGAAGTGATGGGCTCTACCTTTAGCTTTCCCACCTTCAAGTTCTGTTGCTTCACAGTTGCACTTAAATGTGGTAAGACTGTTCCAGTGAACTTGAGCTTCATTGTGGGTCTCAGAGGAAAATTCCAGAGCCACTCAACTTCAGACAACTATTTATATCAAATGCTCTACCCTTCCTATCTCAGAAATAGAAATCTCCTGGTGAACAGTGGTGGTATATCTTAAGTAACATCTCACTTCCCTTTGCTAAGTATGCATGGCTTAAATTAGATCAGAATGAGTCTTCATTTGACATCTATAAGTCGCTTCTTGCATTGAAAGAGGAGGCGATCATCAGTTCCTAACCGTAATTAGCTGCTGCATAACAAGCCACGTAATGAATCAAAAGGACAACTTTCTTGTTTCTCATGATTCTGTCCATTGGTTAGAAGTCCTTTTCTTTTTCACTGGGCGTGGCATTACACGTCTTTAGTCCCAGCACTCGGGAAGCAGAGCCAGGCAAGTCTCTATGAGTTCAAGGCCAGCCTGATTTACAAAGTGAGTCGTGGGAAGCCAAGGATACACAGAGAAACCCTGTTTCGAAAAAGTCCTTTTCACCCCACGTGGTATCATCCGGAAGACTAGCAGAGCTGAATGATACAGAATATCATTTGGGGGTTGGCAGGTATGAGCTGTGAGTTCAGATGTGCCTACAGTTAGGGAATTTAGTTCTCTGTGTGGTCCTCCATACATGACTGTAGGGTTGCAGACAAAACCAGAAACTGCATATTTCTCTCCCCCCCCCATATAATATATTTTGACCATATTTTCTCCTCCCGCAACTCCCTCAAGATTCTCCCCACCTCCATACCCACCCAACCTTATGATCTCTCTCTTCCTCCCCCCCTCTCAAAAAGAGACAACAAAAAGGATCTAAGAAACAACCCCCCCAATAAAACTACAAAATCAAAAGTCAAAACAAATAGGCAAATAAATAAATTTTTTTTAAAAAGCTAAAATAAAGCAAACCAAAAACTCCACACACACACACACACACACACACACACACACACACACACACACAAATACTGTTGAGTTTGTTCTTGCTGATCAACTGTTCTTTGTTACAGGCCCTACCCTGCATTATGGTTGATACAGCCAGAGAGACTCCATTAGAGAAAAATGATTTCCCTTCTGCCAGCCAGTATCAGAAGTTGCATGTCTAAGACCCTGTGGTTTCCTTGTTGCTTCAATCATGTTCTTCTGATCCAAACAAATCTCAGGGCATCTCAGATTCCGTAGAGTGGGGAAAATACATGTTTCTTGATGGGAAAATAGCAAAGATGATGAAATGCTGGCACTGGAAATCCCTAGGGTAGAGAGCGCAATCTCTCTCTCTCTCTCTCTCTCTCTCTCTCTCTCTCTCTCTCTCTCTCTC
>CAJQZJ010011242.1:290675-321713 GCA_907164525.1 Lophiomys imhausi
CTCTCTCTCTCTCTCTCTCTCTCTCTCTCTCTCTCTCTCTCTCTCTCCCTTGTGTGCACACACGAGACAGAGTAAAAAAAAGGTAAACTGAACTGCACTAACCAATCTGAGTAGTGATATAGTTGATTTACATGCTAGAACAAATTTCTTACCTACTCTTTGATAACTGGTAACAGTTGACAAATCTGTAGCTATCCCTTAGGCTACAACGGGTTACAGAGGCTAGGCACCAGGCAAACTATATAAGATAACTTAGTAAAGAAACCCATCGTTTTTACTCTGGATTCCACTCCCCTGATTCAGGAAGTGTTTTTTTTGCATCTAATTGTACTGGTCCCTAAGTTTTAGCTACTTTGAAACCTTCCTGAACAATACTGATTCAATGTATTTATTTGCTTACATTGTTAAAAGTTGTGTATCTGTTTAACTATTGAATTAATTTGAAATTTGCTCCCAAGTGAGAAAGTGGTAACTCTCTAAATGTTAATTCCAAGTAAAGACATTTTCTGCCACCTGCAATTATCTTGTTCAAATATATTCAACAAACCTCAGTTTTTTCAAGATATCAAGTAATAATAATTACTAAGTACTTAAGGTATTTTAGGAAAGGAATTCTATTAGGAAAAGAAACTCCAAGAGAGGAAGAGGGAGAGGGGAGTTTTAGTTTACTATGGCTACCATAACAAAGAATTGTATCCTGAACAGTTTAAACAATGGAATATATTTTCTCACAAATCTGAAAGTGAGATCAAAGACAGTTCTTTTCCCTAAGTGTCAGACTTTTAATTTCTTTTGCATGAATTAAGGACAAACTTTTGATTTTGTTACTGATATCTAGCCTTTGGTTTTGGTTAGATCATATCAATCAAATGAACATGATTTTTTTAAAAATCCCATTTGTGTTATTACCTCTATTGGTCTCTTAAAAGTTTGAGGAAATGCTGCATTTGGAGAAAAGTTAGAGAAAAGTTTCATTAGGAAATTTTTTTTCATATTTTACATCATGTTTTTAGATAATAGCTCCAGAGAAACATCCACATATTACATCATTCAACCTTCTAAAGCATAATCCCAGCCGCTTTTAGGATATTCAAAGTTGTGCGTCCATTAACATTTTCTCATTCCATAATAGTTCCCTAAAAGAAATTCCATTCCCCTCAGCACCACCCCCTAGTCCCTCCACCAACCTTCACAACCATGAATCCACTTTTTCTCTCTGGATTTTCCTATTCTGACTATCTCATATAAGTAAAATCATATAGGTTATATATATATTCTTTCCCTTACTATTTCAAGTTTCATCAAGTTGCTGCAGGTACCCTTCTGATAGCTGAGTAATATTTTATTGTGCAGTTCTTGCTTTGATTTTAAGATTTTTGTTACTGCCAAAGATTTGTTTTTCCTATTAGTTCTCTAGTTCCTATACAGGCAAAGAAAACCATCTTGAAATTCTACTTCAAAGTTTTATGGAGTCTTTGTAAGCCTTGGTTGTGCTACCTACAAAATGAAATGCTTTTCCCTCTATGCCATAAGGTCGTAGCTTCTAAGAGTTTGTTATAGTTTGAGTGGTAAATGTCCCCAAAGACCCATTTGTGAAAGGTTTGTTTGCTAGCCTGGGGTAATTATTGGGAGATAATGGAACCTTCAAGCAATGGGGCCTGTGTAAGAAATGTAGTTTACAGACTGGGCATGCTCCCTGTGAGCCATGGTCGCTCACATTTAGCTCAAAAACAAACCATCTTATTGCCTTTGAGGTGAGAATTGTGTTTTATGTCAGCACTTTGGAAGGAATATTAAGACTTCAGCCCCCACCTCTCTCTTACTTCTCAGCATCCCTGAAATGAGCAGCCCATCCTACCATGCGCTCCTCTCCCGTGCTGCATTGTGTCCTACCACAGACCCAAAGCAACAGGGTCAAGTGGCTATAGACTTAAACTTTGGGAATCATGAGCTGGAACAAATCTTTGCTTCTCATTAAATCTTCCTCCCAAGTAATTTGTCACAGTGATGGAAAGCTAACAAAGTCTCCACTCAGCCCCAGGATTATTTCCTTTAATAAAGGGCAGTGTGAAGACACGTGCTTCAATTTTATCTAAGCTGAACATATTTTCTGGTAAGATGTAGAAATTTAATGTTCCTTTGTTTTTCAATCCCTTGCAAAGGGATCAAAATTCATACAACAAGGCTTGTAAGCAACAAGGCTTGGCAATAAATGATAAAGCCAAAGTAGCTGTAAAAATATCCAGTTCTTCCAAAAATTATACTTTGAGAGATATCCACATCACCTCCTCATATTTCTGAAATGAAGAAAGATAAGTGTTTCTGGTATTCCACTCTTTGGCTTTTAACGAAGGAGTAACTTATTCATGCAAACACGCACCCAGTTAATGTGGGCCGCTTGGATTTTGTGAACACATCTGGCTCAAAAACAGAAGATCCACCTGCAGACTCCCTAATCTACACACACAAAAGAGACAGGCCACACCCATTACACTCAAAGCAAATTCTGCCTTGCATCTGGTGTAGCTGAGCTTGGAAAGGGGTGCCTGTTATCAGCCCATTGTGGATTCTCGCCCCAAAATTCCTTTCATTCAATTCATAGAGAACTCTGAGTGTGGGAGTGGAGAATGTAGCTGCCAGGAATATTAATCCATCGTTGTATATTTTATTGTGCGCGGGGGGGGGGGATGGAATAGATGAAGCACAGCTGGGTAACAAGTAAATAAGCATAGAACATCTGTGTATAAATAAATGAAAATAAAAGGCTTGATAGATTATACAACAAATGGCCAACAGTGGTGGAATGCTTTTGTGGGACACATACGGCAGATAAATTCAGTGGAGTTCCTGGGCATCCAGAACATTGGAACATGCTAGCACGTCTGCCCTGAAAGATGCCACGTCTTGTCTCTCTCCCCAACAAAATAAAGACAAAGCATAATGCACCTCCTTGGATTTAGCAGCATCTATGTTGTTAGAGTGAATCTCAGTACAGCCTGCTTGGAGTAGAGCCAGGGAAAGAGATGTTCCTTAGCTGTTCTTAGCATAAGAGTGTCAGCCCAGTAAAATCTGAAATATCTATGACTGAACCTGGAAAAAGAGACCTTCAAAGAATCACAGATCATGATCCTAGCATTTCATTAGACCATATTTGCCTTGAAAAGCCATTATTTTCCTTCGGTGAAACAACTTTTGGGTTACTAATGAGCCCTGGTAGAGAGTTTCACCGCCTACCTGTATTGGTTGTTCCTATAACAAATTACCATAGTTGTAGGCAGAAAAATGGCCACCCAGAAATATCAAGCCCTAAGGACTATGCTGTAAATGTAAGTTATAAGAAGTGGCCTTTGCAGATGTAATTAAGATCCAGATCTTGAGAGTGGTTGGTTTTTCTGGATTATGTAGGTGGTCCTTAAGTGGAAATTTTGAGAGGTCAATGGCGACTTGATAAAAGAGCAAAAGACATATAGAACAAACCAGACAAACCCCAAGATCAAGGTAGAGATTGGAGTGACATTGCCCCAAGCTTAAAGGAATGGCAGCAGGTGGCAGTAAGCTGAAGTAGGTGAGGAAGAGACTCTCCCAGCCTTGTCTACAAACAGTTTTTAGCCTGGTCACACTGATTCGAGTCTCTGGTCTCTACAACAGTAATGGAAGAGATAAATCTCTGCCTCCCTGAGCCTCTTAATCCACAGTGACTTTTATAGCAACAGCAGGAAACTGAGACAGTGGTGTAAAACAATAGGGATTCACTCCTGTTCTGTTCCAGAAGTCTGAAGTCAGTTTTCCTGGGCTGAAGCCAAAGTGTTGAAAAACCTGATTTCCTTCTGGAAGCTGTGAGAATAGTCAGTCCTTCTTGGGTTTTGGTCACTATCCTCTGGCTTCTGGACTCTTTCTCTTCCTTCAAAATGTATCATTGTAGAGGCTGTTTCAGTTATTACATCACTTATCCTCCCTGGCTTATCTTCTCCTGTGCTCATCAAGAATGTTGTTGTTGGGCCAGGTGTGGTGGCGCGCTCCTTTAATCCCAGCACTCAGGAAGCAGAGGCAGGTGGATCTCTGTGGCCTTGCATGCACAAGCGAGTTCAGGAGAGCCAGGACTGTTACACACAGAGAAACCCTGTCTCGAAAAACAAACAAACAAACAAAAAAGCATGTTGTTGTTACATTGGGTCTGTCCCGAGAATTCAAGGTAGTTCCCCATCTCAAAGTACTTAACTTCACCTCAGCAAAGTCTGGGGACTCAACATAAGTATATTTGAGAGCCATTATTCAGACTAACATATATTCTGCAGTCATTAGACTCCAAATGTCTATGAAACCTGATCTTCCCATGGGGAGCTAATGTGCGACCCAAACATCCCAAAATTCTTTGCAGCTGAACTTCATCCTCAGAGAAAGTGATGACATTCAAGTCATTGTGAAGACACCGGGGTTTTTCATATACATGTGGTTTACAAACTGTAATCGTCAACTTTAGCTGTCAGCTTGACATACATCTTTAGTCATCTAAGAAGAAGAAACCTTGCCTGAAGAATAGTTTCAGTCAGATTGGCCTGTGGCCACTCAGTGGGACATTTCCTTAATTGATAATTGATGTAGAAGGGTGCATTCTAAATGTTAATTAACCTGCTCTTAGAAGCCTGCTTGCTGTATACCGGGTGAAGCTATGCTACCTTTCTTGTTAACCATTTTCTCTGATTGGTTAAATAAATGCTGAGGCCTGAGTCTGTGCAAAGACAGAGGTAGACAGGACTAAGGTGCTCGAGCTTCTGAAGCAGAGAGGTTGATGGATAGAAGAAGCCTCCAAGAGAAGAAGCAAAGAGCACCAGGAAGGAGGACACACACCACTGGTTAGAAAAAAAGAACCTTATTCCATGTGGCCAGGAACATCGACAGAGTGTGGAGAATAACAATCCTGGGGACGTATGTATATATGGGGTCATATTGGGGAATAGAATTAAGAGCTAGTTTAGATGGTCTAAGATTCCACAATCCAGGCGAAGGTTTGTTAAAATCCACCAGGTGTCTGTGTGTGCTCATTTATAATGCTGGTGGGTTAAGGATTAACAACTGCCTGCCAATTAAATATAATATAAATACAAGTAATACAAGTAAATAATTTAATTAATTATTTCTACAAAATGGCACCCATCTTGGGGCACCATTTGCAGAAAAACAGGTAATTAAATGTAATATAAATACTAAGTAATAATTTAATTACTCATTTTTTTTCTACAGAAGGGCCCAGCCCACTGTGGGCATTACAATCCTTAGGCAGGCGGATCTAGGCTTTATAAGACAGGTAGTTGAATGTGAGGCTGGGAGCACCTCATAAGCATCATTGCTCCAGGGTTGGGATTTATAGGGGGTGAGGGGTGTGTTTGTTTGTTTTGTTTGACAGGGTTTCTCTGTGTATCCCTGGCTGTCCTGGAACTCACTCTGTAGACCAGGCTGGCTTCAAACTCAGAAATCCACCTGCCTCTGCCTCCTGAGTGCTGGGATTAAAGGCAGGCACCACCAACACTCAGTTGCTCCAGGGTTTTTGCTCCAAGCTCTGCCTCCAAGTTCATACCCTGGCTTTCCTGGTTGATGAGCCATAACCTGCAAGCTGAAATAAACACTTTCCTCTCCAAGTTGCTTTTAGTCATGGTGTTTATCACAGGAACAGAAACCAAACCAGAACATACACTCCGTGCTTTATTCCAAAGACATTGCCATATAGTTCTCAGTCTTCAAATAATTACCTATCAGTGATAAGTTTTTGACTCATCTTTCAGAACCTGTATGCCCCTTCTGTAAGTAGACTGATCTATAGTTCAGTCACATTTGTATGTGCTATGAAGAACAATAAGGCAGAAAAACAGTGAACAGAACTTTAAGCAATATATGGATTTATTGTCTTTGTTTGGACATAGAATGCCTGAAAGTCTACATGAACTTTAGTCCACAGGCAGGGCTAACAGATCTGGCCAGATAGTCTAGGACTTGAAAGAAATAAGAATGGAAAATTAGTAAAATCGAAGATACCACATGTATAACGGTGGCACAGGTCATATTTTCCAGAGTTGGCCACAGCAACATACTCTTTACAGTATGACACTGAGAATCCTCCACGGGTTTTCATTTTCCTCCTTAAAATCCATAACTATGGCAGGAATAATGTCATATGAATTCTAAGCTATAAAGGGTAATATAGCTTCTTTCTGGTACTCATGGGATGTCCACCTTTGGTGTCTCGTAACTAGGCTGCAAGGTAGCCTATGAAAAAGACATACACAGATGGTCTAGCCTCAGACCCAGCTGAAGACCTGGAGTTTATCAGTATAGACCTCTAGGCATGAGTACACCAGCCTTCAGAATAATCCATCCTTCAGGTTTACTTACCCCAAGTGCCAGTGTAAATATGCTGACCTCAAGTGACCTACTTATGTAGAAGATTCATGATCAAAATAAATGATGTGTCAAACCATTAAATTGGGGGTTGGTATACAGGATTCGAAAATAGATAACAAAAAAAAATCCCAGAATTGTCTGAAAGGGTAAAGTGATTTGTTTTCATTATTGGTGCTAATCAGAGGCCAATCATGACAGACCCTTTTAGAAATCTGCTAGATGAGTAAAGCTTTCCTGGGCTACCAGTCAGACCTTCCTGCAGCCACCCTGTGTTTACTCAGTGTGCCTAAAGGCAGATCATTGTGGTGGAAGGGTGTGCTCTCCTTCAGCAAGGCTGAGCTGCTACTTCCATGGATACTATTCACTCTTCCAACAGCAGAAACTGGCAATGAGTCCCCACCAGCATAGTCATATAAGCTGGTATTTGGTAGCCACTTGCCTACAACAAAAGTCTTCCACCTTAGAAAGATAGGACTTATTTTTCCCAACAGTCAATTTGTCCTGTTTCTGCCAACACTGCCATCCATAGACTGCTAAATGCCTTGTTTGTTCAACCACTGACCAAAGAGCTAAATGTACAGAAATATAAACACGTGATAAATTGATGCCTGTGACAGCTACTGACATTACAGTGTATCTTATCACCTAGAAGCAGTCAGTCTTGTAAAAGAATGGCTTATGGAAAACTCAGAAAATAATACTGTATTAGGCTTGAATGTTTTCCTGCAGGATGATACAGGCAGAATTAAAAACAAAAACAAAAATACCCAAGGGACCAAATTGGAGCAATAAGGACCAAATTTATCCTCCCAGTTGTAACAAGAACAAAAATTCGAGCCGGGCGGTGGTGGCGCACGCCTTTAATCCCAGCACTTGGGAGGCAGAGGCAGGCGGATCTTTGTGAGTTCGAGGCCAGCCTGGTCTACAAAGCGAGTCCAGGACAGCCAGAGATATTCAGAGAAACCCTGTCTCGAAAAACCAAAAAAAAAAAAAAAAAAGAAAGAAAAAGAAAAAAAAGAAAAAAATTCAAGGGGTTCCCTGAGAACAGAAAAAAAGTGAGGTAAACCATGTGACAACTCCCAACCTGCTACACCGACAGTTTCCAGGTTGCAGTGCAGGAAGAGCCTCCTGACTCCCTGAATAAAGGAAGTAGAACCAAAGGTCCCATAGGACTGAAGTTACAGAATTCATAAGGTAGTATTTGTGAAAGAAGAGGTTCACACGGAAATCACTCCACAGACCTACAGAGGTAGCTTAAGTCATGATATGTGTGTGAGGAAGCTCCTAGGTCAAGCAGAGAATCTGAAAGAATTGGAGCCTTGTGGCCACAGAGCAGTGTTTCTCAACCTGTGGGTCGCAACCCCTTGGCAATCCTCTTTCTCTAAAAATATTTCCATCACACATCATAACAATAGCAAAATCATAGTTATAAAGTAGCAATTACAATTATTTTATGGTTGGGGGTCACCACAACATAAGAAGTATATTAAAGGGTCACAGCATTAAGAAGGTTGAGATCCTCTGATCTAGGAGGACTCAACCAGACTGGATAGACAGAATCCACAGAGAACATGTGGATATCTTATCCCTCAGTAGTGGGAAGTAGCTAGCCTTACACTAATTTGAATTCAACAAACACTCAAAAGAAGCCCCAAAAGGATCTAACAGTGTTGGAAGGTGTTAAAGAAAAAGAACATTTCCTAGGTTCCTTCGTGACTAAGATCCTAAAGGTAAATTTCAATTTGCTTTGTTTTGGTTCTCTCCCAATCGAATGTATTTTATGTGATCTGAAACATGGAAATGAAGAAGTATTTTTCCAGTGCTTTGCTTGATGCTGGAGATTAAAAAGACTTTATTCTCCAGGTACATTGCTGTAGCCGGAGAGGAACCCTATGGTATCGAAGCAGTATTAATGTGGCAGAGTCTTCCTTATTCACCTAACAAAGTCTACTGAAACCAGCAGTTAGAGGGCCAGTCTCATCATTTTTCTCTTGCAACTATCTCAACTTCTTGAGAATAAATCCTGTTAAAGGAATTTTTATTAGTCAGTTATTGATACGTAACAAACTACCCACTCTAAAACTTGGTGTTTTAAAGCAATACTTACTTATCTCACAGTTTTATCTAGACCAGGAAATTTGGAGCAGATTAGCTTGCTGATTTGTTTGTTTGTTTAGTTAGTTTTTTTAATACAGGGTTTCTCTATGTAATAGCCCTGGCTGTCCTGGACTTGCTTTGTAGAACAAGCTAGTCTTGAACTCACAGAGATCCACCTGCCTCTGTCTTTCAAGTGCTGGCTAGCCTGATGACTTAATATCGGAACTTCTTTTGTGGTTCCAGCTAAGTTGTCAGCTCGAGATACAATCATGTGGAGGTCTTACTGAGCTAGGAGCTTCTGTTCCCAAGAATGCTCACTGACAAGGCCATTAAGAGGATGCCTCAGTTCCTCAGCTACTATTGACAGTATGCGTCAGTGTCCCATGTGGTTGCTTGACTGTCTTACAGGATAGTAGCTAGGTTCTCTCAGATCAGGAACTCCAAAGAAGAGAATGGAGAAGACACTGCAATGCTTTGTATGGCCTTCTATTTCATCTCTGCTGCATTGCATTCATTAGAAGCAAATCACTAAGTACAGCCGACTTCCAAGAAGTAATTCAGGTTCAATTTTTTGAAGGGGATTATATCAAAGAAGTTGTAGACATGCTTTAAAACACTACACAATCTTTGGTGGTATGAAAGCATATTACTTTGTATAGTCTTAGTGTAGTTTGCTTGTAGTATCTAAAATACCTCCCTATCATTAGGAACAATTTCAAACCCCAAATTAGGTAATCTCTTCGCTCTTGGAAACTGATTACATTTCTTTAATCTTTCTTCTATCATCTTAAGTTTTCTTCTTCAATGGCAAATTTTCATGAAGGTTAACTTGCCTTTCCTAACACCAGCTAGCATAAGGTTGAAATTTGTTTCCATGTTCACAACAAATGCCTTGATTTTTATGCTGGATAAATATCAAAACTGTGGACCTGGGACTAGAAAAGATGGTTCAGTGATTAAGAGCACTGGCTGCTCTTCCAGGGGACCCAGGATCAATTCCCATCAACCATACGGCAGCTCACAACTATCTGTAACTCGTCCCAGGGGATCCAACACCCTCTCTGGTCTCCACAGGCACCAGACATGCACATAGTATGCAGAGATAAAAGCAGACAAAAACACCAATACACATAAAAAGAAAAAAACTACAGCAAGGCCTGGTGGTACACGCATTTAAATCCCAACACTTAGGAGGCAGAGGCAGGCAGATCTCTATGAGTTTGAGGGCAGCATGATCTACATAGCAAGTTTAGGACAGCTAGGACTACATAGAGAGACTCTATCTAAAAAACAACAAATAAATAAATAAATAAATAAATAAATAAATAAATAAATAAATAAATAAATAAATAAACAAACAAATAATATAAACAAAAACTGAAGACCTTTCTTTTCTATGACCAAAAATTAAAAATCCTATCATCGTTTAAAGGAACAAAATCCCCAAAGCAATTAAAATCTAGATAGGTTATTTTAAAAGTGTCAGGATAAAGGGGCAGAAGAGTTTGAATTAATTTACTGAATTCATTGAAGAAGAAAATGAGAACACTTAAGTACTTTTTTTTTTTCTTCAAGTTACATCTCAGTCACAAACCCTTCCCTATTCCCCCTTTGAAGCGAGGAGTTTTTTCATGCCAAGAGATAGGCTTGCCACTAATTCAACCATCTCACACTGGAGATTCTTCGATGCTCATCTTCTACTTGGAGTAGAATAGGGGGTGCTGTCAGGAGCTGATATGTCTCGATATCAAAAAAATCTTAATTTAAGACCACATCTTTGAATGCCATATTCTGCAGATCTCTTGGGGTTTTTGAAGATGCCCTATCTATCTCTTGAATAAATAAAAAATTAAAAAAAAGGAGCTGTTGACAGCTGATAGCTGCTGGTAAAGGTGGCTCCATTCTTTAGTGTTGGTTTTTCCACTACTGAATTTCTTCTGCTCCAGTAGATAGCCTCATACGTATACAATGCGGACAGAACTAACTGTACATTGTGCTCTACCAAAAATCCTTAATAAAGTTGTATTTGAGATTGTGAAAAAAAAAAGAAAATGAGAACACTTAAAAATAATTTCAATTCATTCTACATTTTAAGAAGTGACGTATTTATTTTAAGGAGTTCCCACCGTAAAATACATGAGCCATTTTTCTTGTCACATGACAATGAAACCTGACAGAATCAATTTAAGGCAGGAAGGACTTATTTTGGTTCACAGCTTCCGAGACTCTCAGTCCACCATAGCAGGAAGTGTTGCAGGAGGAGAACCTCAGCCAATGGCAGTAGGATCTGGCAGCTGCCTCACTACATGGTGGTGGGCAGGATGGAGACAGCTGTAGCTGTAAGAAGAAGCAGCATAACCTGTCTCTGGCAATCTACAGCAACCATCTAGGCCACACCCGCTAAAGGCTCCACAGTCTTTAAAATGATGTCAGAAGTTGGGACTGAGTGTTCAACACATGAGCACAGAGTAGGGGAAGTCTCAACATGGAATCTCAGATTCTAGCCATAGCAAAATGAGACAATCCTTGTAGGGCAATAACATTTATCAAGGTATTTCAGATAGTTCAAAATATTTTAGATTTTTTTTGACAATGCAAAAAGAGCAGCTAATGAAACTAGAGATATGTTACAAAAATGGAGATAATATATTAACCTTATAGCTATTAGCAGTTCCTGGTATAAAATGACACTCCTTGTATTAACTAACAGATTAATACAGCTAATGGGCGTGATATTTCATCACTTGGACAAGAGTTTTATCAGCTAGGATGGCAGTCATTTCAAAATTAATGTAAAACTTCTTCATTTTGCGAGGCTTTCTTTTGCGCCCTTGGATATGAGAGCCCATAACAATTTTCAGGACTAATATGCAAGATATGATAAAATACAACTTAGCCTAGCTCCAACCTGCCTAACAAAATGGAAAATAGTGGAACTTGGAAGGCAGAAGTGAAGGAAGTAAAGATGATGGATTCTGACTGTGATTCCCCAATACACAACAACAACATACACGCTATTGTGTATTCTCTTTCAAGTACTCTTTGCTGGTCTGTCTGTACCAAGGTGACTTCCTATTTGCTTATATCAGCTCTTCTGTACTTCAAATATACTTACACATTTTTCATTTTACAACCTATCCATATGGCAGGCCACATGGCTAAGCTGGTATAACACAAGCCGGTGACTTGTGATCCCTGGAAAACACCTGTGCACCTACAATAATAATAATTATGATAATGATAATAATAAATTAAAACTTTCAAACATCGAAACAAACAATGCTGTGAAAACCACTACAAGAAAATGAATATATTTGGTGTATTTGGACACTGAGGCTAGAGATGATCTCAATAGATCCATGAGAATAGTTGGTGATATTTACTATGGAAGAATAACAAAAGGCAAAATGGGAGGAAATGCAAGGTGATTTTAGCACCTAGACATCTTTCACTATTATCTAATCCCAAATCAGTAATGTTGCCTACTGAGAGGATGTTCATTGCAATACAATATCTGGGCATGCCATGCCTGTTAATTTTGAAGAATGAAATTGCTTTGACTAACAAAAGCTACCCATCAACCAAATAACAGGGAACACCCAAGAGAAAGTGAATCATGAGTTTTCCCTGACTGCTCAGCTGTAACGTTATCAATCAAGCACGTGGCTTAACACACATTTCCTATATTTTTAAAGGAGTTTTGTTTGTTTGTTTGTTTGTTTTGTCTTTGTTTTTTAACAGGAAAGTTGATAGTTCAAGGCGGAAGCTAAGCGGGTACAGGTATTTGCTCCACAAGCCTGACAACAATCCCCTTAATCTGGGAAACTCATATAAAAGTGCAAGGAAAGAGCCAATATCACAGAGTTGACTTCGGAATTAAACACACACACACACACATGCACACACACAGGCATGCAGCATGGGACACCCACATCATGAACACACACACGCAAAATAATGAATGAATGAATGAATAAACAAATATTCCAAAAAAATCTCAGGGATCTTTAATAATAATTAAATGATTATATAATTATTAAATTATTAGTTGTGTTACAAATACTATCAGTACCTGGAAAAGAAGTATCACCCATATCCATCAAATATTCTCCAAGTGACTCCTAGAAGCTAGACTACTCAGAAGGATATAGCAAAATGATACATTCAGAGCTGATTGTTAGAAAGCTTAGAAATGTTACAGCCTTTAAGAACAGCTGCAACTATAGTTTCTCTGATGGAGTCAGGTAATGACCAGTAAAGTCTTCTATCTGCATATGAGTAATGAAAATGAACAATATGATTTTAGGTTTGGCCTGGGGCATCTGCGTGGCTCCCACATTAAATATACACGCCATTTCTTCAGCTAGCAGTTGTACACTTGAATATCCAGTGGCTGTGTGAGGGATGGGAGCAGAGGAGAGAGTGAAAAGAAGGGAAGTAAAACTTTTCCCTTTCCTGGGGGAAGCCAGGGAAGAGGAAAATTGGGGGTGGTATTCAAACTATCCTTTCCTGCCTCTTTAATTTAAAAAAGTTAAGCTCATTCCAAATAGACACATTTGATTCTTTGAATAAGTGACTGCAAGACTTGCTCTGCCTGTCTTCTTTCCATTCAGCAGACACAACTGTGCCATTATTTCATAAGAGTCATGGAGGAGAAGGCAGCAGCAATGTCTAACTTGAGAGCAGTGTGGAAGGAGATGTTCTACTTATAGAATCTCCTAAATGGGAGGATTTGCTTGAGAATCATTGTCCAGTCTAAATTTCACTAATCAAGGCGGGAGAGAGATCCACAACCATATACAATCCCAAACATTGGGCTCCTTTTGTTTGTTTGCTTATTTGTTTGTTTTGTTTTCTAAACATGTTCTGGAAGGCACTTACGATTAAATATTCAGGAAACCACCATGTGTGTAATAAAAATTAGCTTGAATGTAGTAACATGGTTCCCATATGTGACTATGATTGCTCTTGATTCTCCCAAGCCACCTAAAAAGATCTTAATTTAGGTAATTATAATCTGTAAATTATTGATCTAAATGTGGCACTTGCTTTAAATACTTCACTTGTTTTTTTTTTAAGCAATAAAAGTATTCAGTGACTGGCGAGATGGCTAAGCAGGTAAAAGTGTTTGCCACCAAACCTGTTCACTGAAGCTTGATTTTCCAGACTCATGTGGTGGAAGGAGAGACTCAACTCCTGTGACCTCCACACATACACACCCCACCCCAACACACACACAGCAATTCAATAAAGTGTAGTTTAAGGCATTAATATCTCTAAACACTGAATTAGAAATATAGATGTATCTCCAGAGAGGTTGAAAATTATTTTTATTATTTTGGTGTGTATATAAAGACACTGCTTTAGTTATTTCATTTAAATTATGTGTTTTCCATCATTAGTCACCTTTTTTGCACTAAATACTGTGTTAGTGTACCCCACAAACATTAATTGTTTTTGAGACAGGATTTTGCTGTAAAGTCCAGGATAGCCTCAGACTTGCTATCTCCTCTCTTAGCCTCCAATGTCTGGGCTTACAGTCACACACCATCATGTCTGGCAACACTAACCCACCATAACTCTTTGAGGTGGGTACGGTTATGTCCATTTTACTATTCCAAAACTGAGACTCAGACTGTCTGGGAGAAGATGAGACTAAAATTTCTCCAAATAACTTCCATATTACTTGATCTAATAGAATTGTCCATGAAATCTACTAGCAGCCACCATGTGGAAAAAGATGTTGAAACAAATGCTTTAAATACATATTTTTAAAAATATTTCCAAATAAAGAAACAGTAGAGTCCAGGGATGAATAGAGAAGCAACTTGTGCGGCTCTCACATTCTACCTTCAACAGCTACACATCACACTGGATCCTGAAAATCCTCATCCAACTCCTTACATCTGGAGACAAGCCACAGATTGGTCATCCTTGTCTTTACTTCCTTTAGATTTTTTTTCATATTTCCCACTAAGAAGAAATGGGAAATAAAACAAAAGAAGTAAATAGCATTTGTTTTTCTTTAACAGAATAAAGACCTCAACGTTCTACCAGACATTCCTCCTTGGAATTTTGTATGCTCACTAAAGAGGCAGAGTCAAGCTTGGACTTTAACTCGAGAATAAAAGCACTAGCATGCACACATCCGATTTAATAAATGGAAAACAGAGCCCTCTATTTTGAGTTACAACTCAGAGGGAGAGTGGTCTCAGATTTTGCAGAAAGGAAATCAATTAATCTATTATACTGTATCAGGGTAAGTAGAACATGTAACTAGATGGAGTTGAGCATGAACAGCAATAGCACAAACTAGGAGACACAACCTGGCACATAATTAGGAGGAAAAAGAACAGAATAAGAGTGAAAAGAAAGAGAGAGAACAGAGAAGAAAACAAGGACTAGAGGGGAATTCCTCCAACCATATCAAAATGAGTAAGAATGTTAACTAACCAAAGCAAAGTTTAAATAAGAGATGGAGATAAAATAAAATGAAGACTGTGTGGATGCATGGCAAACTGAAGTAAGATAAATTACATCATAGAGAACAAATAGATATAAAAGAAACAGAGCAAGTCACTGCTAAAAACCTGAACTACTAGTAGAGAAAAAAACCTTAGATAGCCATAATATACACAGAAGAAAAGATACAATACTGAGAAATCAAAATGAAAAGTAAAAAAAATAATATTTTTTCCTTAATTAGAAAAAATATTGAAATTATGAAAAACACACCTCTCAGATCTCCTACTATAGAAAGTACTACTTATAGTATTTTTCCTCCACTAGAAATGTATGTAATGAACTAGTTGGCACAATATTCCCACATCTAAGATAATATTTGCTTTACCTGTGAGTATGTCACCAAGAGAGGCATGGTGCTTTAATTAGGTGTGTAGATTAAAGCAATTATCTCAAATATCACTCATGTTCCTTACTACTTCAAAAGAATGGTGGTTTTTAGGCCCACCACTAAGTCTTATTAACATATTTTAAAGAAACATGTATATATTTCTATATCACTAATTTAAATATATTTTATAATTGACTTTAATATACATGTGGTACTCTTTGTAACTCTGCAATTACTTAAGCCTTCTGTGTTGAAACAATCCCCCTAGACTAGTCTACAGATTTAACCAGACTGCAAAGGGTAAAAGAAAAACTCCACATCCTGCAGTTTGATTCCCATAAAGCCTGCAGCCTACTCAAATGTACAACACATATAAAAAATCTAAACTGAAGCCTTAGTCATTTTACTATGAATTGAGCACTGGGAGCAGCTGCAACAACAGTTTTCATCCAAGGGGAAGAATATGAGTGTC
Organism: Lophiomys imhausi; assembly: GCA_907164525.1. Lineage (NCBI taxonomy): Eukaryota > Metazoa > Chordata > Mammalia > Rodentia > Muridae > Lophiomys > Lophiomys imhausi. Next base: position 306,494 of record CAJQZJ010011242.1, read on the forward strand.
AATAACATCAAAGCAACAGGATAGGGCTCCTGACGTCATTGAGAAACATAACTTTTACCTGTACTTACCAATTACACTTACCCAGAATTTAACACACTCAGGCTCCTCATGAGTGGCAGAACTGAACAGTTACACATCCTTCATAGTATATAACCTATATGTAGACATCCAGTAATAGCTAGTCTGAATTTTAATATTGAAGGCAATGAAAAGAAACCTTCAGTTGTTTTAACCACTTCCACCAAAAAGAAAATGAGGAGTCACCAATCTATGTTCAGCCTGTAGCAAAAGTAATCTAACCATACCGTACTACTCATAACACCTTAAAATCTTCATTATCAGGGCAAAAATGCATTAAGAGGTGTCTTTCTTAATACTTTAATGATGTATTTTCCTTTCCATCCTTTTAGATGAAGAGTCAGACCTGAACTCACACCTTGTCCAAATTTGCTTGATAATTGCTTTTGAAATCTGAATGCTAGCAATTCCCCGCCTTTCCTCAAAATGCGACGCAATGCCTACTGATTTTGTTTGTGCTTTGAGCCTCACTAATGTTTCCAGCGGGTAAAATTTCAAATTACGTAGCTCATCCACTGAAGTGCTAATTCATGAGAAATAAATGTCATTTTTGGCAGTTACCCATAAGCAATATGTGCCAGCTGTTTTTTCAACTTCAACTCGACACAGGCTACAGTCATTGGAAAGGAGGTAGCCTCGGTTGAGGAAATGTTTCTGTTAGACCTGGCTGCATGCAAGTCTGTTGGACATTTTTAAAATTAATGATGTGGGAGGGCCCAGCTCATTGTGGGTGGTGCCACCCCTGGCTGGTGGTCCCAGGTTCTTTAGGAAAGCAAGCTGGGCAAGCCATGAGGAACAAGCCAGGAAACAACATTTCTCCATGGCCTCTTGTATCAGCTCCTGCCTCCAGGTTCCTGCCCGGTTTGAGTTCCTGTCCTGACTCCTTTCAGTGATAAACAGTGATGAAGCGTAAATCAAATAAATCCTTTCCTCTCCAAGTTGTTTTGCTCGTGGTGTTTCGTCACAGCAATGACAACCCAAGCCATGACATCTGCCCCGTCGCAGGAAGAGCCAGGTGCTCTACCTGACTTACATGACTCCACACAGTGCTTGAGTTATGACATTGTATGATGCTTTCTAACCTCAGTTTGAATTCCTTATAAGATTGTGAGCGCTTGGTTAGAATCAGGGATACAGGAATAGCGGGTACAAAAGCAAAGCCAGAAACTAGGGAGAGCCCATAGTAACACTTCAAAACCAGTTTTGCTGAAAGGATTTCTTCCTCCTAATGTGTTCATTTTTACTATGAGAAAAGAAAATGGGCTTGGGACCAAAAAGAGTCTTTTTTTTTTTAAGTGGGAAGACTCTCTTCTCTCTTCATCTCTTGCTCTTCCTCCTCTTTTTCTTTCTTTCTTTTTTTCCTCTTTGGTTTTTCAAGACAAGTTTTCTCTGTGTAGTCCTGGATGTCCTCAACTCACTTTGTAGGCCAGTCTGGCCTCAAACTAAAGAAATCCACCTGCCTCTGCCTCCTGAGTGCTGGGAATAAAGACATGCACCACCACATGTGGCTAAGAGAATCTTACCAGCTACAGTGACATAATTTTCTTATAAAGAATTCAAGGTAAAACTAAATTTTTTGAGGTTACTATACATAGGAATGGGTTTCATTGTAACATTTTCTTCTTCAAAAACACTTACCTTTATTATCTTTTAATCATGTGCATGTGAATGCAGGTGCCTAACGAGGCCAGAGGCATCAGATTCCCTGAAGCGGCAGTTATAGGCACTTGTGTGCCACCTGACATGGATGCTGAAAACAAATTTGGGTCCTCTACAAGAGCAGTGCACCCTCTTAACTGCTGAGCTACCTCTCACTCATTATGACATTGTTATACACATATGTTATTATCTTTGTTCTAACTCACAACTTAAGGTTCATCTCAAATGTTCCTTTAGTCTAGACTCATCCGTCACAAAAAAAAAAAGCTCAATAAAAGTGAAAGCTAGGTCCCATTCTTCCTCTTTGAGCTATTATCTTCCATTCTTCTGCTTTGCTTTGTTCCACATTTGTTCTTTGCCCTCTGTGCCTATCCTATATGTACTGTTATTTACCCAATAGGACACTGGACTTTTTTCTTTTGAGAGTTACTGAGAGGGCATCTGTGCCCACTTCAGTCTTCAGAATGCAGCTTTGAAATTCCAGGCCCTAGCAATCTGAAGGAAAGCCAAATCCCTGAATCCCCTTTTGGAATTAGTGGTTTACACTATCTTCCTGGTACTCAGGAGACTAAGATTGCAAGCTCACAAGTTCTTGGGCAATCTGGGCCCTGTCTCAGAAAAAGAAGGATGGGGAGGAGGAAGCAGAGAAGGAGGAGGGAGAGGAGATGAAGAAAGAAGCAGATAAGGAAGAAGAGGAGGAGGAGGAGGACCTATCTCTGCTGCTTAATGCCCTCAAGCAATTCATAAGACATTGGAATATGTGACTGTAACTTTTTGCCCTGTAGTTACCTGCAAATATCCGAATAACTGGAAATTGCAACATTCCGGCAAACAAAAATCTGTAACTATATTTGACAGTATAACATAGCCAAAAGCAGTATGAAGTAACCTTTACTGCGTATCTTTATTTAAAACCCATACAAATGCATCTCATTAATATCCCTTATTGAATATGGAGAACCCTAGTTGTAAGTGAGTGGGAATATACAGTTTTTAACTTTCCAGCCTCTATTGTACAGAAATATTAGGAAGCAAGAAAGAAGACCAAGTGCTAATTGACCATATCCAACATACCCAGATAGACATTCCCAAGTCTGTCTCCATGATTTTAGAATTCGTTGAGTTTTACTGACCCATGTGATATTTGCAAGCAATAGAAGTCCCCAAACACCTCATTATGGTGAGTTTTAGGACATAACTACCAGGACCTAGAGTAAGATCCAAGGAGTCACCCCACAAAACTGTCTGTGTGACAAACACATGCTTCAGTGGAATCATTTATAGATGTGATCTTTACTAAGCATGAATTTGAGAAACTAATCTTCTAAAATTTTCATTTGAGTTTTAAATGTTACACGCTATAAAAGTAGTCCTAGAAAAAGATTTCTCTCAGAAGCAGATAGCTTTTGCACTTTGTAGCTAAGTAAGGGTTAAGACAAAATATAACACATTGCTTATTAATTTATACTTTTATGCTTCCTTTCAGGAACAGTGGTGTCTTAAAGGATAACTTGAGAACTTTTGTTCAGATGTCATTTTTCTATATATTTTCTGCTGAATACCTTGATGAGTGTGGATGGCATTATTTCTTACTTGTTCTGACTTCTTATGATCCATCATGCTGGAACTTTAAGGCATGGATGGAACACAGACCTGGAGATCTGGAAAAAGCTGTAATTTAGCAATAGGACCTGTAGTGAAAAACTGCCAGATGTCTCTTGTTACTTTTGGTACCTGGGCTCAAAAAAGATCTGGAGGGAGCAAGGTCCAGAAAGTGATGTTGGTTGGTAAAGGAGAGTGATGAGTTAGCAGGCACAGTGGGCATGGAGAAAAATCCTAGAAGCTCTGTAGCTAATAGAAGAGCAGCAGGCAATGAGCTCAGAAATGGAAACAACAGGTCAAGAAAGGCTTTGTCCTGGAGAGATAACCAATTTCACAGTCTAGAGGACAAACCAGAATCTGCTCACTAGTCTGTTGTTTATGAGATAAAGCCAAGGTTTGTCAAAAACCCATGTTCAAATCAATGAGACTGGCATTCAAATGATGTAAATTAAGTGTGATACAAATTGGTATTAGGGAAAAGCAAAGGATTAAATGCCAAGGGTTAAAAGATAAGAATAGATACCAGTGATGCAGAGAACTGGAATATGAACAGACAGGGTGCACAAGAACATGGATCAGGCAAGGGGTGGGACACAAGATAGACTACCTTGTCACTTTGGTCTCCTCCAAGTTAAAGAGGCTTAGTCTTGGGATGCACAGGAGTCTGGCAGGAACAGGGGAGACATGGTTGCAGCAGGTCAAGGAAGGCAAGGGATTCTAGGTAGAAGACTAGAGAAATAAATCACGGTTGACCAGGAGTTCTGCAGAGCTCAGTAACTGCTACAAAGGCTCGCATACCTCTAGTTGCAAGAAGAACCAGGTCCCAAAATGCAGAATGCCCCAGAGACACAGAGGAATGAAAATAAATGTGCCCAGGAGACAGAATTCAAAAGACGAAGAGCCTGACTACAATCAACACAAACTAATAGATATTAACATACACCCTGCTATGGTGACAGAGTCTTAGATCAATGAAATTATGCCGTATTAAAAACATTGGATTGGGTGGTGGTGGCACACAACTTTAATCTTAGCACTAAGGAGGGAGAGACAGGCAAATCTCTGAGTTCAAGACCAGCCTGGTCTACATAGTAAGTTCCAGAACAATCATGGCTACACAGAGAAACCCTGTCTTGAAAAACCATGATAATAATTGATAATAATAATAATTAATAATGACATTGAACTTTAAAATATACAAAACATCTGTTCTTTTAGAAAATATATTAATGTTTAATGGGTTGCCGATTCAATAGAAAGCTGAATTAGCATGTCAGAATCAGATTCTATAAAAATTACTTCTAAAATGATCATTTCTGAAAAGTATGATTCTGTATTAAAGACAGAGAAACAAGTCTAGAAACCTGGGATCAACCTTTACTCTAGTAATTACTATTGGTCTGGTACCATACAGGGACCCAGGGGATAACCTTCTATATTTCAGCTTCAATATTCAACCATTTCAGAATAGTAGCTAAGTTTGTATAACACAAAATTATTAAATACCACTAATATTATCTAATATTTAGAAAAGGGACACATTCTTGTGCTTTCTCATATGGGTTTTATGATACTTAATATCAGTACCAGCTTTAGATAATATAGTGGAAGTTAAAATTATATGGTGGAACTTAAAAATGTATGATTTTGTGTAATTAAACAGTTTATTAAGATACATGTTGCCCCTGACAACAAAGGGGTTTGTATAATCAGCTAAAGCCAATATTGTACACAAATATTGTGTACAGAGTTTTTTTTTCTTTAAAAAGAAACAACATCACAGGCCAGTGAGATGGCTCAGAGGGTAAAGGCACTTACCACCAACCCTGATGACTTGAGTTTGGTCCCCTGAAACCAATAGGTAGAAGAAGAAAATCGACTTCCAAAAGTGTCCTCTGACTGGCACAGGTTGTTGGTGGCCCATGGGCCTCCCCCCACCCCAAATCAAGCAATACATACAATTTTTGTAAAAAATTAAAGAAACAACTTCAGGAAAAATTCAATATATATAGGTGAGGGTGACTTTTCAAATCTTGAAACCAAAGTTGCTTCCATTAGCACATTTCACACTTTCATCCAAGCCTTCTTTCCCTTATATCCCATTAATAGAGCAAAACAGAATCCAGCTGCTCTCTAAATGTGGCTTGCTAATCAGCATAGAAGCAGTGTTACCACAGCAGGGAGAGTCTTCTGGACAGAGAACAAATGGTTGCAAACTACCTAGTCACAGGACAAACTGGAATGTACATGCGTGTGCGCGCGCGCACACACACACACACCAGTGCCGTGGATGATAATCTATTAGGTGCTCCGAGTGAATTTTAAAAGTTCATCTTTTGAAAAGTGCAAAGTTAGTTTCCAGAGAAAGCCCTTAATTACTATTTCTTTTCTGACCTGATTTTTAAACAACCTGGAGAGATGACCTTCCTGGAAGCCAAAGACTTGCACTCTTTGTAGATATGTTTTAAATGTATTTTAGCATTGTGGCCACCACTGTTCTGTTTTGAATATTATAATTGTGTTACTTTTAAATGGACTTCAGGGAACATCAACATTATTAGCCAACCGCAGACAACAAAAGCTGTAAAATTCTAACTATATTTAATTTTAACAGAGTTTTGCCTGGATTTTTAATGGTTCTTGCTAAACTCGTGGTTGTTAAAACAAGCAGAGAGTCAAAGATATTCTGTAATATCGTCTCTTGTCCATGAACTTTTGCTCATGTTGTTCATTCTGGATGTGATTCCACATAACTCTCATCCCCAAGTCACAGGCTAAATGTTGTTGAAGGCAGCTCAAAGTCAGAGGGAGAGAAAGATACAGATAGAGGCAAAAAGAAAGAGACACAGAGAGGGATGTATTCTTGTGGTATTCAAAAACACAGGTGCCCATCCAGTTAGCCTCAGTGATGATGGAACATTTACAAACACCATACAAGAATTCTGTGAGATCTGAGGCAAGGAATAGCAGGCTTTGTGCAAAACTAAAACCAAAGTGGAGAACTATCTGAAACCAGTGAGCCTTTTCAACCTGGTCCGTGAGCATCTCTGTCTTCCCAGGATATTTCTGCTCTTCAGCATAACTTCTTACTCCGGCCTTGCAGCTCCACTGAGCATCATCCAATGAAATGATCCTTTGTGAGTCTCAGTCCACTTTCTGAAAGGGGAGGGCAGCAAGTAGGTCAGCAGTGTGACCTGCGATGGATCCCTTTGGGTTCTCTGGCATGATCAATTAGATCAGAGAAGAGAGACCACAAGCGTGATTGTACAGCTCTCATGAACAAGACGGACAAAGACAGACACTTGCCGGCTGACATCTGTGAGTGATTGCTTAAGTGACGCATTATAGCAGAGCATCATGGTATATTATTTTAAGTGTTACTCCATTTTTCCAGATTTTTTGGTTTAGTTTATGAGTATGTACTTGGGCCCGGTGAGTTTATATATGTCGCATGTATACAGGTGCCCAAGGAGGACAAAGGTTATCAGATCCCCTGGATCTGGAGTTATAGGCTACCGTAGCCAGCTACCCGATGTAGGCGCTGGAAAATGGACCCAGTCCTTTGCAAGAATACAAGCGATCTTGACTGCTGAGCCATCTCTCCAGCCTCTGACTTCACAATATTACATTTTAAAGTGTGCTCTTTTCCTCAGTCGAATTTCAAACAGAAAACATCTGCTTATTTACAATAGACTTTAATGCAAAGGGTTGGTAGCATAGAAGAAGGAAATGCTGAGATTAAGATACACAGTGTTCAGTTCCACCAATGAGCTGTTGGTACCCTAGGTTGGAAGGACAAAAATAAGATCCTTACCCCATAGATACTGGAACCATGGCCTGTCTGAAGTCATCCAAGAGACATACTGGCTACTGGAGATGCTGCTGAGGCAATCCAAAGGGAAGAAATACTCCAGCAATTCCATCCTTTTCCTGTTCCAAACTCCTTGTAGCCACTATTGGCCTGATGTAGGAACCTAACATCTGTGTATGTTTGTGCTGCTATAACAGAATGCCACACATGACCTAACCACTTTAAATAACGGACACCTACTGCTTGCAGTTCCTGGGCTGTGAAGTTGAAGATCAAGGTGACAGCATGGGTAGTCCCAGAAAAGGCTCTCTTTCTAGCTCGAAGACAGCTGTCTTCTTGCTGTATCTCTCCGTGTTCAAAAGAGACATATGCACACTTTTCTTTTTTTATTAAAGCCATGGCCCTGTCAGATTAGGGATCCATCAAGGTTTGAATATGAAAAGGCTCAGGTGTTTAATGTTTGATTCTCAGCTGCTGTTACTCTTTGGGGGAGTGTGGAACCTTTGGGAAGTGGAGCCCAGAGAGAGAAAGAGCGTCACTGGGCGAGAGAATTTAAGATTTTATTGTGTGGCCTCATTTCCTGTTATTTCCATTTTGTGGTGATAAGCCCGGATGTGAGTAAGCAGCCTCGTGCTCGGGCAGCCAAGGCTTCAGGCTGCTTCCACAGCTACTGTGCCTTCCTCCTGGAAACCATGAGTCCAAACAAATCCTTCCTCCCTGGAGCTGCTTCTTGTCAAGTATATGTTCACAGCAATGACAAAAATTGCTGATACAGGCCTTACTTTTCTGACTTTATTTATCTTCCAAAAGACACCGTTTTCCAGATACTGTCATTAATGGAGGTTAGAATTTCAACATATGAGTCGGGTAGAGAGGGAGCAAATCAATAGACAGAATCACAAGGAAATGAGACTCCTCCCCAACCCCTCCACCCAACCCCACACACTACCAACATACACATTCTACTGTGAAACAGAGAGGTAATAAAAAGAACCAAGGACAAAGAGTGAAAGGCCTTTTCAGAACAAATCTGTCCAGATCTGGGGCCGTTCCAGATCTTAATCCACGTCTTCTAGTTCCAGATCCTCGTCGACAGCGAGTTCAACTGAGACCTCGCTATGAACATCAGCTCTCTTGGGCTCATCTTTTTTTCTGATTTTCCATGCCATTTTTATTCTTTATCTTGTGATTCATCAGTGCTTACTCTCTTGTTTTGTTTCTTTCTTGTGAGCAGTATTTCATCGTTCTGCACCTTTCCAAACATATCAATGTGTTAAGATCAAGAATCACGAAGATTTGAAATGTCAGTCTTCTTATTGTTTATACAGACAGTACATACTAAATAACCACTTTAATTGAATAATTTCTCCCACCATTTTATCAAATGTTAAGAATAATCAGCCTAAACAAGGATTACACCAATAGACATGCTAAGGTGTGTAAAGGAGAAAGACCTCAGGGCCTCAACAGTACATAAAGAAATACAGACTACTAAGGAATGCTGAGGGCAGGAGAAATAGTCTTCCCCAGGGATGAGCATACCAACTAGCTATCCAATACCAAGTGGTCAGGCTTGAAATTATAAACATACAGGCGACATTATATAGACTGTGAAGGTTCTATTTATGTTTATAGGAACACACACATACATATAATACATATCTATATATATATATATTTCTATAAACAAATATAGAAACAAAAAGTAGAAGTCATGAAAGTAAGAGAAAACTAAGTGGGGAGTATACATGGTGTGGTTAGAGGGAGGAAAATAAAGGACAAAATGATGTAATTTTAGTTTTTAAAAATCTTTTTAAAAAGAATAATTCCATTATTTCTTTAACAAAATTCATTTGTTTTCTAAAATGCCATATTTCTCTAGCCGGCAAGAGAGTTTTTCTGTGATTCCAGGGGATTATCTATGTAAATATTGTTTATTATTTTGGATATAATCTCAAAGCGTGATCTATTCATATGAATTGGAAATGCTAAGCACTTTCCAATTCGATCAGGGTTACCTTTATCCTGACCATTATTCATCCTTATTGGGAAACTGCTCTCCTTTTTTTCTAATGACCGTCCTGCAAATATCTGCTTTGGTTGCTATTGATTAGCAATTTATCACACCATCCTTACTTACAATGCAAAATTTTAGGAAAACTAGAAATTCCTTTGTAAAAACTCTCCTGGATGTGAAGTGATAAATATTTCTGTCTTGTTTTTTTTTTTTTTGTCCCCACCAATGTTATGAAATATTACCTGTAGTTTGCAATCACTCAAAACAATGTGACAGAAAACAAACTCAAAAGTTATATTGAGTGTATTGGAATATTTAGATCACACCGCCTTTGACTTTACCCCAACTTGGGGTATTGTCATTCTGTGCCTTGCTATGACTAGCAATTCCCATCTTCAGGTATCCCATAAAGTCACACATATTCTTCCATAGTCCACTGTGTATGACCTCTGCAGAAACTCTTCAGCCTCTTCGAGACCATCAGTGAAATGGTCTATCATATTTCCACTCATTTGCTATCCAAACCACAGTCCTCCTCACTTTCCTGTCTTTCCTGATCAGAGTCTCTCGTTCTGCATTTTTCATTCAAGTTAAAGAACATCTCTGGAGAAAATAACATTATCATCTCAAACATTTCTGTGGCTTTGTCTTTTTATGATGGAGACGAGCTGTTTTGTCACATTTGTTTATTATGGTTATTTTTGTTTTTTGGGGTGTGTGTCTGTGTGTGTGTGTGTGTGTGTGTGTGTGTGTGTGTGTCCACAAAGGCCAGAGGAAGGCTCTGGACTCTCTGTAGCTGGACTTACATCCAAGGGTACGAGTGCTGTATTTTCCTCTAAGTTTTAGGAGAAACTAATGGTTTCTGTCAGACCCATACTGTCTTTATTTGTTTTAAAGTTTTTTACATGCTTGCAGTTTAAAACTTCAAGCAAACTGGAACAGTATAGAACAAAATAGGTCTCCCTCAGCCCCTGAGACTCAGTCCTGTTTGTCCTCCCAAGCAGCAACCCCAGTGCTGTACTTTTGTTGTTGTTTTTGTTTCGTTTTGTTTTGTTTTGCTTGGGTGGGTGAGGACGTTTGTTTTTAGATTTATTTATTTCATCATTTTATGTGTTTGAGTGTTTTGTCTGCATGTATATATGTGCACCACATGGGTGCCCAGTACCCACAGATTTCAGAAGAGGTCATTAGATCCCCAGGGACTGGAGTTATAGACAAAATGTGGGTTCAGGGAACTGAACCTGGGTCTTCTGCAAGAACAACAAATGCTCTTAACTGCTGAGCCATCTCTCCAGCCCAGTTGCTTTTTTAAATTTATTTTTCTCTCATATATTGCATTCTGATTCCAGTTTCCCCTCTCCCCCTTTCCTCCCAGTCCCTCTTCCTACCCTCCATCTGACCCTCATCCACTCCTCCTGTTTCCCTTCAGAAAATGGCTGGCCTCCCAGGGATATCAACCAATCATGGCATATCAAGTTGCAGTAAGACTAGGCTCCTCCCTTCATGTTAATGTTGGATGAGGCAACCCAGTAGGAGAAAAAGGATCTCAAAAGCAGGCAAAAGAAATAGAAACAACCTCCCCCACCCTGACTTGAGTCACTCAGGAAGACCAAGCTGTACAACTGTGACATATATGTAGAGGGCCTAGGTTAGACCCATGCAGGCTCCCTGGTTGGCAGTTCAGTCTCTGTAAGCCTCTATGAGTCTCTATGAGCCCCAGTTAGTTGATTCTGTGGTTTTCTTATGGTGTCCTTAACCCCTCTGGATCCTACAATCCTTCATCCCCCTTTCCTGCAGGATTCCTCAAACTCTCCTAATGTTTAGCCAAAGGTCTCAGTATCTGTTTCTATCAGTTGCTGGAAGAAGCCTTTCTGATGACAATTGGGTAAAGCACCAATCTACAAGTATAGCAGAATATCATTAGGAATCATTTCACTGATAAAAAAATTGTTGGTTGTATTTTGTTCTATCCTAGGTTTCTGGGCTATCCAGCCTTTGGTTCCTGGCCCTCTGGGAAGTGTCAGGGGTGGGCTTACTCTCAAGGCATGAGTCTCAAGGTGGACCAGTCATTGGTTGGCCACTCCCACATTTTCTGTGCCTCCTTTACCCTGAGCACATCTTGCAAGCAGGACAAATTGTAGGTCAAAGGTTCTGTGGCTGGGTTGATGTCCCAGTCTCTCCATTGGAATTCCTGCCTGGTTACAGAAGATGGCAAGTTCAGGCTCTGTATCCTCCACTGCGGGAGTCTCAGCTAAGACCACCCTCGTAGATGCCTGGGAGTTTCCATTGCACTGGGTTTCTAGCTCATCCCAGAATTGCCCCCCCCCCCCCAATTCCAGTTGTCTCTCTCAGTACTCTCCCCCCATTCTCCCCCCACCTGATCTCTCCTGTGTTATTTTTTTTTAAGATTTATTTATTATGTATACAGTGTTCTGTCTGCAGGTATATATCTGCAGGCCAGAAGAGGGGACCAGATTTCATTATGGATGGTTGTGAGCCACCATGTGGTTGCTGGGAATTGAACTCATGACCTCTGGAAGAGCAGCCAGTGCTCTTAACCGCTGAGCCATCTCTCCAGCCCTCCTGTGTTATTTTTAATCTCTTCTCTGAAGCAGATTAGTCAAGATACATTGGGTTATGATGCAGCAAATTTAATTCAAAATACTTGTAGCCAAATACAGTAAAGATTGCTTTTACATCAAAATATGCCTTGAACCTGCTCTGCTTTGTGAGTCATGGCTTCCATGAACGAGAGAGACAGAGACAGATTAGACATATACCTCTCTTACCCAAACGGGTTCAAACTGATCTTGAGCTAATCACAGATCTACTTACCAAAGATTCATTTTCTGTGAGTCTAGGAGGAACAGGTGAGCCACATATCAGAAAGAACCAGTAATCTTCATCATGTATGCATTTCATATGTACTTTACATAAATGGTGCATACCAACATGGTTTCTCCACCTTGGTTTTCATTTTACATGGTGCCTATTATGTTCCTTATGTATGACCACATGTATAATTTACTCATTTAGAACTTGAATGTTAGATATTTGGATTATTTCTAGTTTTAAAAAAATTATTGTTTATTTACAAACAATAGCTGCCACAAATATCCCTGTAAGGCTAATACAAATCATTGGGGTGTATACAGATGTATTCGGACTTTACTGTATCTGAATACTCACCTCATACTCTTGGCAGATGACATAACTTACAAGTTCCTTACTTACAGTGACCTTAAACCTAGCCGATCTTTGCATAGAGTTCATGCATACATGTACTCTAGAGTGAGCACCCCCCCAACCTGGATTCATAGTTCTATGTGAGATCTGCACCTCTGTTTCAGTGGGCTCCTAGAAAGAACCACACATAAGAATCTCAGTATATTCCAAATTAACCTGAGTCCTGCATCCCTCAGTTCCCTCCTTTCCCAAGTCTGCAGATGATCTAACTGCATATTCAAACAGGAGTCCGTCCCAGCTGGAAACTCAAGCATCAGCCTTGATAACGACCTTCCTCTCTACATCACTCTCCCATCTCAGCCCTCATCATAACTCATGTCTTAGTCAAGTGCTGTGCATTACTTATTCCTCAGTATACCAAAACTCCAGACAGAAACACCTTAAGGGAGAAAGAGTTGATTTTGTTCTAGGTTTTGTTCCATCATGGCAAGAAAGGTGTATTAAAGCAGAACAGTTCACATTGTGGTGGCCAGAAAGCAGAAAGGGAGAATATTCCTCTTTCCCCCTCTTAAAGTACACATGGAACTTCCTGTTCCACCTATGTTCCTAGCCTATGGGATGATGCTAACTACAGTCAGAGAAAAGACCTCACTGGACACATTCAGTAACAAGTTTCTCTAATCTCCTGGGGAAATGATTCTCAACCTGTGGGTTGTGACCCCTTTAGGGGTTGTATATCAGACATCCTGCATATCAGATGTTTACATCACGATTCATAAAGTAGCAAAATTACAGTTATGAGGTAGTAATGAAAAACCATTATGGTTGGGGGTCACCACAATATGAGGAACTATATTAAAGTGACACAGCATCAGTAAGGTTGAGGACCACTGTCCTAGGGACAATCAGTCCAATCGCGTTGATGCCGAGCTCAAGCACCATGTTCCTACTTCAAACTGTATCTTGAGTCCATCCATTCTATTCCATTCTACGTTCTGACTGAGGCTTTTCATTGTCTCTGAACTGAATTATCAAAGGCCTTCTTCACAAGATGCTCTGTAAATCAGTTATTTTCTAAGTTAAAACACAGATAATATCATGATCTTCCTCTGCCTCAAGCCTTCCCATTGCTTTGAAAATCAAATTAAATTTTCTAAGAGGCCCCACTCAGGTCTGTATGACATGGCTCCAAGTCACCTCACCAAAGGTGCACATTGCATGTCAGCCTCCATTTGGCTGTGGATACATGAAGTTTGTCCAATGCCAAGGTCTTTATTCTTGCTGGCCTTCTTCCTGTCGCCTTGAATGGTTACTCATTCTCCAATGTCACCTCCTAAGTCAGGCTTTCATGGTCATCTTATCTAGAGTAGTTCTTATCAATTCTTGTCTGTCATATTTCCTTCAAGGGATGATCACATTCTGTAATTTTTACATTTATTTGCTTGCTGATTTTTCTCTCCTCAGAAAATGTAAGCTCTAGAAACTTCTATGTCATTAGGAAATCTATTCCCATTGCCTTCAGTCGTACTTATCTTGAAGATGAGTAGAAAGTATATATGTCTTAGACATTTGAACAATAAGACAGACTCAGAAATGACTTCTTGTCTTTTTTGTTTTTGTTTTGTTTTGTCTTTGTTTTAAAGTAGAAAAACAAGAGTATGAAGAAGCCACATCTGTCTGGCTCCAAAGCGCATGTTCTTTCTGTGTCATACTGACCTCTCCTACACTTTTCACCTATGAGCCCTAGCTAATTGCTCTTTTAAAAATTATTTTATTAGTACATATTAGTAATACAAAATAATGACACTCATTGGGGCATTTTCATGTATGCAGATAATGTACTTTGATGATATCCATCCCCCCTCTTATCTTTCTTGTGCCCTGTCCCCGAATCCTGTTTCTCATCTCTAATAATACCTCTTCTGACTTTTATGTCCTCCTCAAGTCCACATATTGAAGAAATCATGGTAGTTACTTTTCTAAATCTGGTTCATTTTTCTCAATGTAATGATCTCCGGTTCTATCTACTTTCCTGTAAATTATATGACTCTGTTCTTTTTAATTGGCCATTGTGTGGCAGTTTTGACTTGGTTGTTATGTATCTGAATTTGTTTGCTTGTCTGCTTTACTATGAACAACAGTGCCACAGGTCTCCTCGTGAGACTAATAACTAATATTAGAATTGGATGTTAAGCCTTCACTGGATTTAACACAAGAATGAAAGCACCACCCTGAAAGTACTGGTAAGAATCCATCTGTGTGTTGAGTTAATTTACTCCAACACTTTTCCCATCTGGAACTTTGATTTCTGATGTATGCCTTCCTGTGAATAAAGTGATATAAAAATACTTGAGACTCTGAGTTTTCTAGCTCTCACACTAGAATTGAGAAATTATCATCAACATCAAGCTACTTTGCTGTTGCAAAGCCATCCAAGTCATGGATACTTAGTTGCCAAAAGACACCAAACAGGAAAATCAGCTAGAAGAATATGGTATCTGACGAGAGCACTTCTTCACAAGTGCAGAGGCTTCCAACAAAACACTGAGTGCAAAGAAAGTCTGTCCTGTTAGTGTGTGTAACAATTTGAGATGGTGGGGTAGATTTTACTCATAGCTTACCTCTGTTTCTGTTTTGACTAAGTATCGATTTGATGAATTGGAGAAAGGGCTCAATGATTAAGAGCAGTAGATGCACTGGGCATAATCCTAGCACTCGGGAGGCAGAGGCAGGAGGATCTCTGTGAGTTGGAGGCCAGCCTGTTCTACAGAGCAAGTTCCAGGATAGCCATGGCTACACAGAGAAATCCTGTCTTGAAAGCACACACACACACACACACACACACACACACACACACACACACACAC
>CAJQZJ010011242.1:322206-340705 GCA_907164525.1 Lophiomys imhausi
ACACACACACACACACACACACACACACACACACACACACACACACTTAATGATTTTACACTTCCATAGAATAAATAGAACAAGACGTTTTATTTCCCAATTTGCATAACTGACTTCATGTATTACCATTTATGTCTACCATGTTATTGAAAACTGTGTTTCTTCTCATCAACTGAATAATATGTTATAGTCTTGATAAATATATTGTAGGGAAAGTTCCACAGCTGGTTTCTGGGTAAACTAAAAGACCAGGCAGAGTTTCTTGCACAGTGTTTCATAGATCATCCGATTCAGAGTCACAAAGAATGCTTGCCACAAAGTCATATTCCTGCCAGCTTCCCAGACTTTCTCCTACATCTCTGAGGACTGAGGAATGGAACCTACGCATTAGCTCTCTGCGTGATTGTGTGTCTGTTAACGCTAGGACTCTAGGATGCTGCCTGAATTTACATCGTTACTCATTTTCCTTTCTACAGTGCCTGTTAATTAGAAAGGGGAAAATAGCTATATAAAACAAAAATTTTACCTGCATATATCACTCTCTGAGAACAGAATATATTTTCACAAGTTCTGTTAACTGTTTCAGTTCAATATCTGTCATCTTCTTAGTTACTTCTTCAGTGTATCAGTCCTCTTGGCCTAAAAGATATGATTTCTAAAAGTGTATATATATTTTTAATTCTATGGGAACATTTTTTACAAGGATATTTTCACATGTGGAATAATTTTGCATATAATTTATCAATACTTGATGTTAGTTTTTGGTTCCCTCTGCATAATACTAAATCATCCAGGTAAAAAGTAATATATCTAGATTCTGTGGAAAATACAAATACAACTTTCAGAATGGGAGAAAATATTTGGAATCCATATATATTAAGGGATTGGTGCTTAGAATATATAAAGATCTGTAGCTGAGCAACAGCAAAGAACCCAACTGAAAAATGAACAAAGGACTTAAACATCCCACCAAAAAATAGATATAAATATAGCCAGTCTGTAAACACATTAAAATACTCACCATTGTCAGCCATCAAAGAATTTTAAATCAATGTCACAATGAAATACCACTTCACACTCATTACGATGGCTATTATTTACAGAATGGAAAATACTAAGATTGGCAAGGATACGGAGAAACAGGGAAACCTTGTGCTTTGCTAGTTGGAATGTAAAATGGTGTTGCTACTGTAAAAAAAAAAAGTATAATGGTTCTTCAAAACATTCAACACAAAATTTACCTTAATTCCCAAAATTCCATTTCTCCAAGAAACTAAAAGATGATACTTGTACACCAGTGTTCAATGTTGAATTATTTACAATAGCTGAGGGATAAAAACAACCTACTGTCCATAAAAAGGTAAATGAACAAACAGAATGCAGTATATACACACAATGGAATCTGCCTTTAAATGTAGAAAGCCTGATATTCTAACATGGGTGAACCTAGAAGGCATGTTGCTAAAAGAAATAAGCCAGGAACAAGAAGAAAAAATGTCATAAGGCTCTACTTATATGAAATTTCTACAGAAAGCAAATCCATAAAGATAGAAAATAATATAGAGGTTTTCCAGGTGTCAGTAACATGAGGAAATGAGAAGGTTTTTTTTTTAATGGGTACAGAGTTTCTGTCTGGAGTGATGAAAAGTCGTGGAAATTGATAATTGTGGTACACTGTCACTATGAATGTTATTGAATTGTACATTTTATACTGGATAAATGGTGAAGGCTATGGTATACATACTTTCACACAATAAAAATATACAAAATAAACACAACTGAACAAGTATTTCTGTACCAGGATATCAATTATTTGGGTATATAACTATACTTTGATTTGCTCTCCCGCCAACAGTCAATGAGGGTTCGGCTCTCCCCACGACACTGTCAAGATTTGTTTCCAGTTGTCCTTGATCTTGGCCATTCTGACTGGGGTAAGATGAAATCTCAAAACAGTTTTAATTTGCATTTCCCTAATTGCTAAGGATGTTGAACACTTTGATATATTTCTTAATCTTATTTCTTCTTTTGAGAACTCCATGTTCAGATCAATAGCCCAATTTTCGAGTGGGTCATTTGTTTTCTTGATTCTTTGCTTTGTTAAGTTCTTTAGTCTGGATGTTTACCTTCAATTGGATAAATAGAAGGGAAAGATTCCCATTCTCTGTGAGCTTTCCTTCATTAGATTGTTTCTTTGCTATACAAAGGTCCCATTTGTTGGCCTTAATTCCTGAGCAAGTGGAAGCTTATTCAGAAAGCACCTTCCTGCACCCCTACCTTGTAGGGCACTGCCTATGTTTTCAGATAGCTGTCTCAGGGTTTCAGGTTTCACATTGAGGCCTTTGAGCCAATGAGGTTGATTTTTGTACAGGGTCATAGATGTTAGTATAATTTCATTCTTCTACATGTGCACATTCAGTTTTCCCAGCACCATTTGTTGGAGATGCTACCTTTCCTGGAGTGCATGATTTTGCTGCTTTTGTTGAATATCAGGTGGTTGTAATTATGTGCACTTAAGACATGCTCTTCTGTTTTGTCCCGTTGATCTACAAGTCTAATTTTTGTGTCAAAACCATCCTTTAAAAAAAATTTCTTTAGTTCTGTAATATAACTTGATATCTTATATGATAATCCTGCCAGCATTTTCTTTTGGCCTAGAATTTCATTGGTTAATTCAGGGTTTTGTTTGTTTGTTTTGTTTTGTGGTTCCATATAAATTTTAGGATTTTTAATATATTTCTGTGAGGAAAGTTGTGAGGATTTTAATCATGATTGCACTGACTCTGTAGATTGCTTTTCATATGATAGTCATTTTAACAACAACAATTCTACTATTCCATGAGCATGGACGATCTCTTTATCTTCTAGTGACTTCTGTGATTTCTTTCTTCTGAGATTTAAAGTTTCCACTGTAGCAGTTCATTTTTGCTCTTTTCACAATACCTAGGAAATGGAAACAGCCAAGATGTCCATCAACTAAAGAAAAGATCATGGGAATGTAGTATATTAACACACAATGGAATTTTATTCGAATATGAAGAAAAAGGAAATTATGAAATACATAGGTAAATGTTTGGAAGATAAATCCACATGCTCTTTCTAATTTATGGATCCTATATCCTAATCCTTAGGTTTAAAGAATAAACTGGAGTAGCTGGAAAAGCCAGGAAACTAGAAAGAGACCAAAGAAGTCAGGGAGGAAGTCCACAAAGAATACTGGCAGGGAAGTGTTATGAAAGGAAAGGGGAAAATGAAGAAAAGTAAATTGAAGAGGGAGGATAAAACAGAAGGAGAAGGAAGGAGGAAGGGAGGAGAAACTAACATTAAGAATATTTAAAAAGAGCCATAAGGAAGTTTGTAATTTTATGAGCTTACTTAGAAATACACACACACAGACACACACACACACTCACACATACACAGAGAGACAGAGACAGACAGAGAGAGAAAGTTTTAGTAGTGTCAACCCACATGGTGGGATACTGTGCTTCCAAATCCCAAGGAGCCATAGACTAATAAAAAACCTAATACCAGGCAGTGGTACTTCCCTTTGGGTCATTGGTCAGGAGCATCCAGAAGATCCTTAAAACAATATAAGCGCTAGCCATTGCTCTTGATTACTGCCAGAAGATCAAGGTAAGATACTATTGCTAAAGACACCACACATATCAAACACAACAAGACTTGCAGAAATCAAGCTGGTGCCGACCTGGTAGCCTCCTCTATAAGGACTACCTCTCATGGTGCCAAAGATTTATGCAAACTGCCAAGGGAGAAAATTTAGGACAGACCTTGCCGGCTGTAAAGCCTGACAGCCATAATAAAATAGGACACTCAATATTACAATAGTGGCACTTGTATCTTGGAGACAACTAATAGCTGCCTAACTGGACCAGAAGTCTGATCACTTAGGTGAAATCTACTGCTACCATGTTACAAAAGTAATACAGCGTCCAACTGCCTTCTAAGTGCCAGTCCTTATACCATAGATAAATGCAGCTCTCACACTCATCAAAGATGCATCCATTTGCAGCAGATAGAGACTATTAGAGAGCTCCATAACTAGTCAAAATACAGAGAATAATTGACTGTAGGACACCTGGCCAGAATTGGGACACCTGTCATACAACCCTTACACCTACCGGTCAGGAAGCATCATGGAATGGGATGTAGAAGGATTGTAACAGCCCAAGAACCAGGATGACAGCTGTGTGATAGTGTCTTTTGGATGGAACAGGGATGTTTCTCTATAAACTCTTACCAACATGGCTACCTGCACAAGACCCGCAAAGACCACACGCATCAACAGGCCAACAAAGACTGAGGGAAATTCCCAAAGTCTCACCCCAAGATGAAGAGCTACAGAGCTGCAGCTAATGACTGCTGAGGGAGAGAAAAGTTATTGTTTTGATTTTTGGTTTCTTTTTCAGAGACAAGACCCCTGACCCAAAATTGGTCAGCCATAATACATACAAATAAGGACAACACTAATGGGACTCAGTAGATAATGTACACACACACACACACACACACACACACTCACATGAACAGGTGGTCATGAATTTAAATAGTTGGGAACACAAGAGGAGGTGCAGGACGAAGAGGGAATGGCAAAGATGCAAATATAATGTATTCATGTATGAGATTTTCAAACTAATAAAAGAGGAATAATACTCTATTACTATTTATTATAACAGCCACTAGTCACATTTGGAATATAGATAATCAAATTTAAGATATGCTTATGAAGTTTAAAAATACATGGGCCTGGAGAGAAGGCTCCATGGTTAAGAGCGCTGACTGCTCTTCCAGAGGACCAGGGTTAAATTTCCAGCACCCACATAGCAACTCACACCTATCTCCAACTCCAGTTCCAGAGGATCAACATCCTCACATGGATATACATGTATGCCTGCAGGCAAAACATCAATATACATTTAAAAAATTAATTAATTAATTAAAAATAGACTACAACTCAGTTTCAAAAAAAGGTAAGCATCTAAATAATTTCTTATATTGATCTCAAGCTGAAATGGTTATGCTGTGAATATATTATTAAATAAATCCATCAATATTAAGTTAGCTTATTTTCTCAAAATTTTAAACATGACTACTACGATTTTAAATTAATATGCAGGTATGAAGATGTCTTAGTGATACCCATTATTTTGTGCATTCATTAAAATAAGTCTAAAAATCATTTAAAACATACAAAACATTTTAAAGAAATGCATCTTATTTATTTGCATTATAATTTTTTTATTGGTTTAATTTGGTTCAGTTTTGTTTTTAAGACAGGGTCTCAAACTGTAGCCCAGACTGGCCTCAAACTCACAGTGCCAAGATCACAGGCTCAAGACATGATATCTGAGAAAGTAATACTTGCAGAGCATAAAACTTACAGTTCACTAACTTTTTTTTGGGGGGGGTTCAAGAGAGGGTTTCTCTATATAATAGCCCTGGCTGTCCTGGACTCACTTTGTAGACCAGGCTGGCCTCGAACTCACAGAGATCCGCCTGCCTCTGCCTCCCAAGTGCTGGGATTAAAGGTGTGTGCCACCACGCCCGGTGTATACTAATGTTTTATCCAGTTGTCAAAAGGGCACAATTAAACAGAAAGTTAAATAAAACAAAAAGAAATTTCAAAAGTTTCCCAATTTTCTTCAATTTGTGAGTGACATAGCCTTCTGGAACATTAGTTATATTACTAGTTAAATGAATTAATTTGCCTTGTTTTATTAGACCCTGTGAACTCAATTTATGCTATTGGAATATGGAGTTGTACCACTAAGTTTGATAAAGACAACAATGTTATTTACAGAGCCAAATGTGCATTTTATTACATATGAATTATTTGTGGAAATTACATATACCAAAAATTATGTATTTTATCAGTATTTTGTATCTTAGGAGATAGACAATTTGCCAAGAAATTTCTGAGTTGTTTGGTCCCATCTGTATTCATATGCAATATAGTATCTGTTAGTATATATGTATCATTATCTTTCCTGGAAATCCTCTCAAACATTAATGAAAATGATAAACTATCTATTGTTGCAAGATTTGTTATTTTTCATTTTCATAACTCCAAAAGAAATTTCAAAGATAAAACTTTCATATATCCTATAATAATAGAAAATATCAAAAGGTGTTCATAAATTGGTACATAAGATCAATAACTAGATAAACTTAGAGAATTGATAAATGATATAAATGAATGTCTATATTATCTGAAATAGTCAGTGACAATTATTACTTCTGTAATGCATGAAAAACTACCATTTTTGTATTAAGTCAAAACTACTACTATAAGATCTACAGTATTGATTATTATTTCCCCTGAGATCACATGAAACATTTTAATATACTTATGCAGTTAATATTTCACTAAGTTAATTCATATTTCTTGCAAAATTAGAACTCACATCAATCTTTTTAGCATTAGGTTTTGTCTTAATATTCTGAGCAGTTTTACTCTAAAATTACTGTCAGACTTCATTTTTCTGTAATTACATTACCTTTGATTTTTGAGTTTACTTTTTTTTTTTTACACAAAATACAGAGTATAAAGTTAAAGTGCTTCCAACTGATTCTCTGAAAAACACCTTGCAAATAAAACATATTGATTGTGGCTATAAGAAATTGTGAATGTTCAAAGCTGAACCTAGGACTTCTGCCCCTATAATTTGAGATTTATGCTAATAAAGAGTTAGTTACTTATCCCCAACTTGTGCAATTTGTACTGGTTGTACTATTACACTTTGGTTGTAGAAGAAATTAAAATGCTTCAAAATGCGTAAACATTTAGTTGCTGAAAGTCATCCTTAAATTGCATCTGGATGAAGAAACAATAACTGCAAATTGCAGAAAGACCCTACACTCACACTGCTCTGCAACATCATATATGTCATTGGCATACTAATGAAATGTAAACCAGGAAAGCAAAAATAATGAAAATTAGATTATAATGTATGGAGAAGAAAAGTGCAAAACTTCAACCAAGGACCAAACTCAGAGGAAGGCTCTTGGTTCCGCTGAACACTCAGTGAATTAGTTCATAAGATACAAACTTCAGGCAGGCAACTGTGGTACACGCCTTTAATCCCAGAATTTAGAAGGTAGAGGCAGGTAGATATCTGTGAGTTTGAGTCCAGCCTGGTCTACAGAGTGAGTTCCAGGACATCCAGGGATACACAGAGAAACACTGTCTTGAAAAACAAAAACAAACAAACAAACAAACAAAAACCAAACTTCAGTTAAAAAATATGCTGTGTATTCTTTGCATTAATTTTCACCCACTTTTTGGATTACCTAACTAATAATAGTAACAATATCAGCAGTGTTCATTGTCTCAGTTACTTCCTAGAAGGGTTTGTCTAATAGATGTGTTAATACTCCAAAACATGTCATAAAAAAAATGAATGATGCCGGGCATGGTGGCGCACGCCTTTAATCCCAGCACTCGGGAGATAGAGGCAGGCAGATCTCTGTGAATTCAAGGCCAGCCTCGTCTACAAAGTGAGTCAAGGACAGCCAGGGCTGCACAGAGAAACCCTGTCTCAAAAAAAAAAATTAATGACACAGATTTATGCTATTTGGTACATAAAACACACGGAAGTTTGGCTAAGTGTACAGTAACAATTTCTGTTGTTAAAATGTCCCATTTAAATTGTTTACATAAACTAATAGAATTTATTAAATAAATCACTGTCCTTCTCACTTAACTTTTAAATAGTAAAGAAGAATGAATTAATGCACATGAAATATGTGTGCCCCAGAAGGTCAGAGAAGGCCATAGGATCCCCTGGAGCTGGGATACAGGCAGTTGTGAGCATCCAATATGGGTGCTGAAGACTAAACGCTGGTCCTCTGGAAGAGAAGTACAAGCTCTTAACTACCAAGCCATCTTTTCAGGCCCTTATCTTGTTTTCTTTGTTTTGTTCTAGTTGCATTTTGAACTTTATAACCATGTCTTTTAAACAGAAATGGATTTCAATTTTTTTGTTTTTCAAATTTTCCCTTTTATCTTTGTTAATTTCTCTATATTTTTAAGAAAGTCTTTGCCAAATCTAGTATTTCATACTATGTTTACTTCTAAAACTTTCATGGCTTTAATGCTTAGATTTAAGATGGTACTATATCTAAAGCCAACTTGTGTATATGTGTGAGTGAGTGTTAAAAAAAGTAGGCAGTTTTTATCCAGACATGGTGGTGCACACCTTTAATCCCAGCACTTGGGAGGCAGAGGTAGGCAGATCTCTGTGAGTCTGAGGCCAGCCTGGTCTACAAAGCGAGTTCCAGAACAGCCCACACTGCTACACAGAGAAACCCTGTCTCAAAAAACAGAACAAACATAAAAAGTAGGCAGTTTTTGTTTTTTGATTTGTTTTTCATCATTTTTCTATCACCATTTGTTGACAATTTATCTGGAGGGAGAGATGCTAATTAGGGTCATGGATATAATCAAAATACATTATATTAATCTACAGAAACTTGTAACAAAGTGATTTCTGTACAGTTACTATATGTTACTATAAACACTAAAACAATTATCCTTCCCTTATGCATTTGTTTCACCATCTTTGTTAAGATCAAAGATTATTACTTATGTCATAATCAACTTTCCATTCAATTCCATTGATCCTCTATGATGGTTTTCAAGCAGCTCACGGTTAACTTTGATACTAAAATAGAGATTATAGCAGAGTTTGTTGTTTAACCCTCAAAATGTAAAAGCTACAGTCCCAAATCTCAGAACCTCCGTGTGTGACTTCGTTTGGAGATGGAGTCTTTACAGTGGTGATTGATCACTAGTGTGGACCCTAATTCAGTATGGATGGTATCCCTTTAAAGGAGGAAACCTGGAGACGTGCACAGCATACATACAGGAAGAAAGCTATGCACAGTGAAGAGGGACTCTCACAAAGCACGGACAAAGACCTGCAACAGATCTCCCCCTCCAGCCCTCCAAAGGAGTCTGACTCTGGTCCTTACCAACACTTCAGGTTTGGACTTCTCTAGAGCTGAGACAATACATTTTTATTTCTTAAGCTACTTATTTGTGGTTCTTTGGCATGATTGTGCTGGAAAACTAACGTGTCAATCCACGACTTTGAAAATACAGCACAATGTGACCAATTTGTGTCAATGTGACTAAAATTAATAGCCAGAGTCTGTTTTTATGTTTTTTAATTTTTCTTATGTTTCTTAAATTTTCTCATAAAGTCTATTTCATTTTTGAAATCAGTGACTGACTGTAACCATTACCATAGTCTTACCATGTTACATTCATTCATGCCTCTTCTTTGGTGACTATTTCTTTCTGGAACCCTCTGCTGTTCCTCCTCTCATTCTTCCCATAGAGCAGATTTACAATAGCAAGCTGTAAAGCATGCCCAAACATCACCAAGGCACTAAAATAATTCTGCTGGGAGACAAGGACTGGAAGTATTGTGATAAATGGCTGAGAGTTCGCAGCATGCTTTTACAAGAGCAGAAGGTTGCAGAATTCCAAATAAGAGCGGATCCAGTAGTTGCTAATTTTTCATTATCAAACAGGCATGTAAGTTTCACTGAATAGAATTCTTCTGGACAAAAGGGACAGGTGTCACATGACCATATCAGGAACCTTTTGTCATACAGCCCTGCAGAACTTTTAAAAATGATGGGTTTGAGGAGGCACCAAGCTTTACAATGCTTACAGTGTCCACATGTCACAGGCACAACTAACCTCATTTCTTTAGCAAGTTCCTGCTTATCCCCTGTGCAACTGATTAAAAGTTAATCACGTACTAACTTTCAGAGTTGTTAATCTTTTTATCCATGTATTCCGCCTTTTGAACTAGATTATGAGTTCCTCAAGGGCAGAGACTTATTCATGGTCTTCTTTGTAACTCCATTTTATGGTACTTTATAGTGGTTATGATGATACAGATAAAAAGAAAAATGAATTAAAAAAATTAAATACAACCCTAACACAATTTTCAGTGTGATTAGATATTCAGAGTGTAAATTAAACACGGTCCTCAATCTTGAGTACCAGAGCAAGGGAACATACCCTAGAGTATATAGTACTCAAGCAGATCAAAAGAAAAAAAAAAACCTCACCGCATCATTTTTAGCAAATCACTCTCAGTATCTAGCAGAACATTGCATATCATTTGGTATATATTGCATAGCTAAATTGCTTTGATATATGACTGATAATCATCAATATATGTGGATGGTTAGTCCATGGTTCCAAAATCTTGGATATCAGAGACTAACAAAATTTCATAACTACTCTTGGACTTGACATAAAGTTGTCAATATCTCAACTGGTAAGAAAGGATGTTAAGAAATGTGGTTACCTTTATGGTTGTAATAATAAAGGCCCTTTAATAACAAAGTAATGTAAAGGATATCTATCCCAGAACAAGAAACAGTCCTTTGGACACAATATATACAACCTCATTTAGTAAAAACCATACTTCAAGCTAATAAGATGTCTTTAAATGAAAACAGTACCTACCGTGACTTTAAGCAGGATTACACAAATGTAAGCATCTTCGCGAAACAAAACAGAATGTCAGTAAGAAGCAGGGTCTGGGTTTTAGTACTGGGCATGATCAGTGAGCATGAGGAATTCAAATGGCACAAATGAACTCATTCAAATAGATGAGAATTCAAAGTTCTGTAGCTGTTGTGGCTTGGCTATGAAATGTTCCCCGACAGGCTCAGTGTACACTCCATTCCAAGCTAATGGGACTATTTGGAGGTGGTGGAAACTTCAGGAGGTGATGCCTCATTAAAGGAAGTATGTCACTGGGACATAACTACTTTGAAGGTTATACCTGGCTCCCAGTCCATTCTTGGCTTTGTGTTTCTTGGTGGTCAGGATACAGGCTGCTCTGCTCTGCTGTACCCTCATTGCCATAATGACTGAAAGCACTGAAGCTCTACAGCCAAATAAATCCTTCCTGGCTTACCCTGTGTATATCAGATATTCCATCAGAATAATGTGGCCAGACTCACTCCATGAAGCACAGAACTTTAGGATGGTCACCACAGTAGTAGGATCTGGAGCCACCAGTCCAGTGACCAGACTAAGGGAACTCTCAGGGTCAATGTTTTAGTTGTTCCTAAGAGAACCAATTTACCAACATAAAACTGTGTTCTAAATTGGAATGCTCACAGTGGGGAAGAGATGTTATCAGCTCCAAAACTCTTGGAAAAAATTAACTCAAAGAAACAGGGAAGGAAATATGATTTCCAATGAAGATGAACCTCTATAATTTAAAAAAAAAAAATCAACATGTAACAGAAACTGTTACTCTACCAGAGCGGACATGAAGGCCAACCAATAGAAGAGTCACTCCCGAAGAAATGGAAAGAATAGCAATCAGGGAAGTGCTTGGAAACAAGTGAATTTTATATCTTCAGAGATGATGAAAGGAAAGGCACCAATAAAAGAAAAAATATGAAAAAACTGGAAGAAGTTAAATATGAACAAATACACTTTAAAATAAAAAAAACAATTAGCAATTCTAGAAATAGTTTTAGAACACAACAATTAGTCATTGCTGGGTTTAGTGGCACATACCTATATTCCCAACACTGGAGAATGTGAGGCAGGAGAGTTGGAAGTTCAAGGCCAGCCTGAGCTACACGACCCTTGTCTCAAAAGCCATAGTCACTGAAAGTTTTTTTCACAGGGAAAAACTGCTTTAGAACCAACCCTTAACACAGCATGGGAAAATATATGGGAAGTTATGTGCTGAATAGATTGAGAATTTATTGCAGTCATTAATATGAGTTCTAGAAAGAAAGTCCAGAGAAAGTCACTAGAACTTTCTAGAATTTAAATAAATATATTGAATATATATATATATACATATATATATACATATGTTGTGCTATTAAACTTACTTTATATATATATACTTTTTTCATTTTGTGGTGTGTCTGTGTATGTGTGCATGTGCACACGTATACCATGGTGTGTGCACATAGAGGTCAGAGAACAACTTGCAGGAATTTGTTCTCTCTTTTCACTATGTGAAGAGTCTTGGGGAAAACACTAATGTCATCAAGCTTGGTGGCCTTCCCCTTGAGACTATTTGGGCTTTTATAACCTGATAGAAGCAGAGTTAGGTAATTTCTGAGATAAGGTCATAAATGGTAATCATTTGCCTACCCTTAGACATGAATGTCATGTAAGTTGGTCACAAGAGGTCATTACAAAGAGGAGCCTAGTCCTCCAGACTGCAGCCCTATCTATGTGCCCAGCTGACAGCCACCACCAACTAGCCAACCATATGAGAGAACCTGTTGGACTCAGTTCCTTCATTGCTCAGTTAAGCCACCCTATGTATTGCATATAGAGCAGACACACTATCCCAACCATGCTCTGAACAAATCACATACTTGTGGGTAAATAATTACTGTTGTGTCAAGCCACTAAGTGTTTCACAGTTTATTAACCAACACTAGATAACTGAACCACACATAACCACTGAGAGAATGCCACTCATAGGCATTCTCACACACACACACACACACACACACACACACACACACACAAATATTATTTAAAAGACACATCAAGTCTGTCCCTAGAGACATTGCAGATGTGGCTGCTGTGTTGCATATGCATCAGTAGGTGGCAGAGATGAGAGAGATTATGTCTACATTCAGTGTTCTGACCTATGAACATGTGAATGAATAGTAGCCTAACATTCCTGGAAACAAGAAAGCCAGAGACCAACACCAATTCAGTGTCATGGGGCCTAGTTAGGGACCTAACCTGTGATGACCACCAGTCTAGCACCAGGGAAGCACCAGATGGACTCCCAGGACAAAAAGCAAGCCAGAGACTAGAAGAAACCTGCCTGGTCCTGGATGTGGGGGTTGTGGGTGAGCAGATCCCAAGGGAGTGTGTATGGGAGAGCCAGCCCTGCTTTTTGTTTACTTTGTGGTGGTGTTGGTGAGGGAGAGATCCCCTCCCCTCTCTTTCGCCCTCATCACTTGTGACAGACAGGAGATCTGGTCCTGACAGGGTCACAAGAGCAGGAGAGCTGTCCCTGCCCCTCACCTTCTGCAGGACTCGGGAGAGCAGGCCCTGCCTCTTACCTTGTCACCACAGTTCATCTGGCCCTGGATGTGGGGGATGTGGGTGAACCAGCCCTGAAGGAGTGAGTGTGGGAGAGCCAGCCCTGCCTTTTGTCTGCTTTTTAGTGGTTTTAATGAGAGAAAGATCCCCTCCATTCTCTGATCCCCTCACTACAGGTAGTAGGTGGGAGAGTTGGCCCTGATTGACTCATGAGAACAGGAGAGCTGGTCCAGCCCCTTACCTCACCTGGGTAGCACAGTAGAACTGGCCCTGGATATGGGGGTTGCAGGTCCAGAACCAGGGCTTTGAGTTGGCTCACCCCAACTTATACCCTATGGATGGGGTATATGGAGTCCATGAAGCAGCCAGTTCCACAGAAACAAAACTACAGAATCTCCATAACACAGGACAACAACAGTATATCTGAGAGGAGTCTCAGTGAGGTTCCAGTATTAACAAAGTAGCAGAAGCCAGAGGCCTCATGCCAGACCAAGGAGTCATTATAATGAAGACTTGCAAGCAAAAAAGTGAGTACAAAAGGGAATATTGTGGGACACACTGAGACACACTACAGCTTCCACAATGAGATTTTTTTTTTTTATGTTGGGAGAGGTATCAAGGGTGGAGAGTAGGACTGAGAGGAAGTGGGAGATGAGAGGGAACAGGGTACATGATGTGAAATTCACAAAATAAAATAATAAAAAGAGAAAAAGTAAAAAAAAAGAAGACACATTGAGAAAGAAGAAAAATCAGTCAACAAGGAGTATTGATACAAGAGAAAACAATGAGCAAAGAAGTTGGCATGGTTTTTGGCAAATCTAAGTAACTATTAGCTACAATAGTTAAAGCTACCTATTAATTAGGGGAACTAAACATGTAAAGATGGAAAATATGAAATATAAAAGACAGATTTGTAGATAAAATACTAGGATTTTTTTTTTTTTTTTTAGATTTTTCGAGACAGGGTTTTAAAGGTGTGCACCACCATACCTGGCCTGGAATTCTTATTTTATTAAATATCTTAGGTATTTCTAGAAAGGAAAAAGTTAAGCATATAGAATAATATGTAACTCAACAGAATCTATTTCATGGCTGAATATAGTCACTTATAAAACAATTTGACATTAATCTATTTTTTTAATGTAAAACCAGAAAACAGTTTAACATACGCTTCCAGAGTTGGCCATACTTGTCTTACAAAACAACATTTCAGCTCCTGAACATTTCAGCAAAATGTTTCTCTCTATGCTTGAGAAGACAGATATTAGAACTTCCAGAATGGCAGCAAACAATGGAGCAACTCAGATGCCCCTGGATAGACATCAAACAATGCTCAGATGCCCCTGGTTAGACAGAACAGTGTTTATACTCATAGCAATGGAGATGAATGAATAACATGAATTAATATTAATAACTAATGCTGAATGGAAGAAAAGCAAGTCCCTTTCAACACCTTCTTTGTACTAGTTTGTTCTTTTACATGATTTCCTTTCAACAAAGCCCTCTTTCTATAATTACACATCCAATTGCATATATTTGTAATAAAATTATTTTTAAAGGTATAACTATAAAATATGCTCTTAGGGTCTAGAGAGATGGCCCAGCAGTTGAGTACATTTGCAGAGAGCCTGGGTTTGGTTCCAAGCTCCCACATGGCAGCGCATAACCACCGTTTCCAGGGATCCGAAAACTACATCTTGTGATCTCCACAGGTACCAGACACATATATGGTGCACATAGTGGCATGCATGCAAGCACTCTCTCACATAAATCAACAATTAAAAATATGATTTTATATCTTTAAAAGACAAAGGGATGGTAAGTGTAGACTGTAGGATAGCAGTCACCTAAGGCAGATGGTGGAAAAGGGAGGGCAGTAAAAGACTAAGGAAGCATGAACAAGGTAAACATAAATTATTAGTAATTTTTAAAATTCTTAGTTTGAGTGGGTATTTATAATATTTTTTATGAAAGAGCAAGTTTAAATCTTAATGATAAGTTAGAAACCAGTGCTATGGATACAACTGGATAGCAGAGAGCTTGCCTAGCACACTCAAAGCCCACGTTCAAAACCTAGTACACGAATAAAATAAAATGCAAGACCAACATTAAGAAAAAAAATCAAAGATTGTTCATGACCCAAGAATGATAATGTGCTATGATTAATTCAGTTTCTTTGCTTATGATCCAAATAAATCATAGTAAGTAGATTTAAAATCAATGAGAAGAATTGAAAGACTACCCAGGGGGAGTGAAAATGAAGAGGGATAATATCACCCCACCCCACCTGTGGTGTTCCTGTACTTTGTATGTGTATTTCCAGTTTTTATTACAGATGACAGAAGATTCCTTTATGCCCTAGTTACTAGAGACCAATCACCTAGACCAATCCATCTCCCCTCCAAGTCCCAGAAGGATGAAACTCTTATGACTCAACATACTTCTTGGGAATTGGGGGGAAAGGCTTTGCATTTGCTTTATTTGAGTTTGTATTCTTAAGATGAAAAACCCAGTGACCACATTAATGGAATCACACCTCGGAAATGTGTGGCATGTTAACAGAAACCAGCCTGAAGATGTCTCTCAGCCAAACACTTCCAGAAGCTTAGCACTTAATTGGCTTTATTTGAACCATCTGCTCCTCAGCCTTGCTTGTGGAAAAGTAGTTTCATCAGATATCAACAAGTTGAAAACATGGCTGCTCACCCATTCTACTTTGAACTGACACCACATTTTGTCTGCCTCTTCTAACAGTTTTAAATCTTTACATGAAGTGAGTGAGTCGGATTACATCAGCTTATCACACATTTTCACCCTGCTTTTCTGTGTGATCCCTGGGGCATATGTGGTATGACCAGGAGATCTCTCCTTCTTAGGCCTGTTGCCCTCAAATACTTAGCTGAAGAAATCCTCTCTCAGTGGCTTAGTGGCTATATTCAAACAAATCTTATTTACATATTCCTTTCCCCCAGCTACCAACTGGTTACATTAACTATCAGATGTAGAAAAATTACTCACATAAATACACAGACATTATAATCTTATGCCGGTTGATAATTTGAAGTAAGAGTTACTCCTACTGTTTATCAACCCATTTCATGATAGCCTTTGTACAACTAAAGGTTTAGTATATATAGACTTTCTGTCTGAAGCTACTTTAGTATTATGAGTCATCTTAGTCTCTGCTCTATTGCTGTGAAGAGATACCATGATCAAGGCTTGTATAAAAGAAAGCATTTAACTGGGGGCTGCCTTACAGTTCCAGAGGTTTAGTCCCTTGTTTAGTCATCATGGCAGAAAGCATAGTGTCATGCAGGCAGGCATGGTGCTGGAGAAGTAATTGAGAGTTTTATCCTGATCCATAGAAGGCAGAGAAAGAAAACCTGGACCTGGCATGGGCCTTTGAACCCTCAAAGCCCACCTCAAGTGACACACTTCCTCCATCAAGGCCCCACCCCCTAATCGTTCTAATCCTTTCAAACAGTTCACTCCCTGATGACTAAGTGTTCAAATATATGAGCCTTTGGGGGCCATTTTCTTTTTTTCTTTTTTTTCTTTTTTTTTAGTTTTTCAAGACAGGGTTTCTCTGTGTAGCCCTGGCTGTTCCTGAGCTCCCTTTGAAGACCAGACTGGTCTCAAACTTGCAGAGATCCGCCTGCCTCTGCCTCCCGAGTGCTGGGATTGAAGGCGAGCGCCACCACGCCCATGGGGGAGGCCATTTTCATTCAAGCCACCACATGATTTTAATCATGATTTTATTTCAAATATGTTTATATTGTGATTAATTGCTATAACATTTACTCCAGAATTTGATTTGAAATTTAGGAAAAGTTAAAATTAAAATTTTACTTCTTTGAATCTACAGATATATCACTTTTTACATGGAAAAAAAAATATCAAAAAAACGATAGCTTGCCAAGGTGATAATTAATCCAAAGCAAATATAACCCTTATTAAGTATGACATTATTACTAGCACCTTTGTTTTCTTTAATATTTTGGTTATTGGTATAACTGTTTACATTATAACAGAATAATACTATTTATTGAAAATTAAATGGTAATAAAATACAAAAAAATAAAAATATAACTATTCTCAGAGTTATTATCAATTAGATAACAACAAAAAATAGTCTACACAGATGTAAATTTAAGTTTGTTCTATTTTTCATGGAAAAGCAGTGTACTTGCACATACATGCTCAGAGACACACTTGGAATTTTGAATATACTCTAGCATCCAGCATAGCAATGAAATATAACATTTTTGTAGATTGAAAAACTGAAGGGATTTAGCATACTGATTTAAGCCTTTTGTTTCCAGTCTATGAATTGTAGTAATTATTCTTCCCTCCTAAGTTATTGTACTAATTATAGGAGATACATATTAAAGAATTGGCTCATACTCAATAAACAGCAGCTATGATTATTGTAAAACATGCATTAAAAGTTTGTGGATATGTTGAGCCTGTTTCAGGTGGTTTCCTCCGATTCTCATTTTCATAGCTAACAGTTTTAGCAATTCTGCCCAAACAACCTATTAGCTTTACTCTATTTTCCAGCACTACTTACTAAAAATATGTCTCACAGTATTAGAACTTCATTGTCACCCAGACAAAATAAAAGTAAATTGATTTACACATAGTACATATGCAAATAATTTAAACCAATTACATTCATATTTTGAAGCTGCATTTTTCTTATTGTTAAAATTGTATATTGGGAGATTGGAGAGACGACTCAAAGGTTTAGAGCACTTGTTGCTCTTTCAGAAGACCCAGGTTCAATTCCCAGCACCTACATGAAGACTCAGGACCATATGAAACTCCAGTTCCAGGGGATCTGACATGTTCTTCTGGTCTCTGTGGGCACAAGACACATTCATCCTGCACATACATACAGACATACAAAACATTGATCCACATAAAATAAAATAATTACATATTTTGAAAAATATGTATTGATCTTGTCCTAATATGCAAAGGATTTCTTACTAGAGACAACTATATTGCATAATATTTTATCTCATATTTAACAGTTTTGAATAAAGTTTCACTTACCAAAGAAAACAAATATTTGATTATGTTTATTTATTCATTTTGTGTGTGTGTCTGTGTCTGTGTGTGTCTGTGTGTATGTGTCTGTGTGTCTGTGTGTATCTGTGTGTGTGTCTGTGTCTGTGTGTGTCTGTGTGTATCTGTGTGTGTGTCTGTGTGTGTCTGTGTCTGTGTCTGTGTGTGTCTGTGTGTGTCTGTGTGTATCTGTGTGTGTGTGTCTGTGTCTGTGTGTGTCTGTGTGTGTGTCTGTGTGTATGTGTCTGTGTGTCTGTGTGTCTGTGTGTATGTGTGTATGTGTATCTGTGTGTCTATGTGTGTGTGTGTGTGTGTGTGTGTGTGTGTGTGTGTGTGTGT
>CAJQZJ010011242.1:340715-350979 GCA_907164525.1 Lophiomys imhausi
TGTGTGTGTGTGTGTGTGTGTGTGTGTGTGTGTGTGTGTGTGTATGCAGCAGTGCATCTGTGAAGTTCAGAGGACAACTTGCAAAAATTGATTTTCTTTTTCTATTATATGGGTCCTGGGATTGAACTCAGGTCATCAGGCTTGGTGGCAAACCCTGAGCTGTCTTGTTGGCTCTGAAAATAAATATTTTAAATATACATTTTTTTCAGAGTCAGAAAGCCAAATAAAATAGCCAATTCAGAGATATACTGGAGAATATAAGAAAAACAGAAGAAACACATTTGTTAGCTCTCATGGCAATTTGTGGCTCACCTGTACACCCTGAGACTTATGGTAGTAAACTTCAGTCATTGTGATAATTTAAATGTATCCCTCCAAAGTTTACGTGTTAGAAACTTGATCCCCAAATTCAGTGCTATTGGTGTTTGTGCATGAGGCTTTCAGAGGGTAACTAGGATTAGATGAGGTCATGAGGTTGGGACTCCCATGGTGGCAGGAGCAACTTTGTTAGAGGAGGAAGAGATACCTGAAGGCGCAATGTGCCCTGCTGCGTGTCAGTCCCTCCTGTGCTGTGCTGCAGCATCAAAGGCCCTCACTGGCTGCTCAGCAGACACTCTTACATTCCAAACCTCTAGAAGAGTGAGTCAAATGAACATTTTTATAAATAGAAAAAAATCATAAAAATATATTTAAATCTGAAATGGAAAATATTTGTGTTATTTATTGAGTAAATCTAATATCTATTACGAACTAATCTCAATGTCACCTATTTGGTATTCCTGCTAAAATGCTTAATGTAAAACTAATCATGAGAAAAAGCATAGCATTAATCTAAATAGAGGAACAGCCTGAAAAACAACTGAACATGATGCTTCTGTGAGATTAACGTTATGAAAGACAAGAAAGGGTGGGCAAGTGTTCTAGATTAATGAGTACTAACTAGACTTTTCTACCAAATTCTGCGAGGGAGCTCTGACTGGATTCTGAATAAGATGGGAAAATGAAGTGGTACGTATAGGATGCTGTTGGAACAGTAGGAATAGTGTGAACAGAGATTACACAGAAGATAATAATAATGATAAATTCATGTTCAAATTAAGCATGGCAAATTTTTATTCTGAACAATTCTCTTGTCCTAGAGAAATATGTGCTAAAGCATAGAATGTTTATAATTTGTGTGTGTGTGTGTGTGTGTGTGTGTGTGTGTGTGTGTGTGCTCGAGCGCGCACGTGTGTATGTAGAATATAATTGAAGGTCCCACATGCTGAGCATTTGCTCTATCACTGAGCTACATCCTTGGTACGAGCAATTACTTTAAAAATGAATCAAATAAAAAAAAACAGAGAAAAGCAAATATGGTTAAACATTAACCGTTTTTGAATCTATGCAAATAGTATTTGTACTGTACTGTTTCCCCCGCTTTTCCAATGAGTTTAAAAATATACAACTGGAAACGAAGAAAGAAGAGCTGCATAATCTAATGCCCAGCATGCAAAAGCCCTGAGTCCAGTCTGCAGCACAGCAACAGGTACGTTGGTGGATGCCTGTTATCCCAACACGTGATGTGAGAAGGAGGCACAGGAGGATCAGGAATTCAGGGTCATCCTCTGCTACATAACAAGTGTGAAGCCAGCCTAGCCTGGTATACGTAACATTATCTCAAAACGCCAACATGCGCTCTCTCTCTCTCTCTCTCTCTCTCTCTCTCAACAATAACTAGGAGCCTCTTCCTTCACATCCTTGTATCCCCTGTATCCCCTGGCTATTTGTTAGCTAAACTGGTCTGTCATTGTTCTGATTCTGACCTGATGCAGCAGCCATTGGCAAGTAACTCCACTGAAGTCATTAGCACATTCTCTTTCATAAAAAGGCATTCATTTTCAAATGCATATGATTCTTTTTTAGTTCAGACCATCTGCATGCATGCTGTTTTTTGTTCTTTGACTATTCAAACTATAATGTGTATGTTTTTCTACTCAAAATTAAAACTTTATAAAGCTGATGAATACACACTTTATTAAAAGTAAAAAAAAAAAAAAATCTGTTTTGCGGTTCTCTACCTGTCAGTTAAGGAAACATTACCTGCCTCACAAGATTGCCAAGAGGATTAAATGAACAGAGTATGGGGAAACACCAAGCCCAGAGGCTGCCATTCAGTGTATTTATTAGCATTCAAAAAATCTCAGAACAATGATTATTACCCTAATTTTAATTTAAAAGTAAGATTTTTTCCCTCTATAAGGAAAATAGTGAGACACTAAGCATGAGAATTCAAAAGTTAGCTCAGAGCTGTCACTTCTGGTGGTAGAAACTGTGTGAAGCCTCATAAAGTATTTTACTATGAGCAAAATGACCCTCATAGTAGACAGCACCTAGTCAATAAAAAGCGAGTATTATGGAAATTTGCAGATAGTATTAAAGTACTATAATTCATGATGCTATAATCTTTAACCCTAAATGTTTCTTACAGAATCTCTCTTCTGGTCTATGGGGATGGTATGAAATGATCCTTTTCTCTTTTCCACATCTTCAGCCCTTTCATAAATGGAAATAATATACAATCAATAAATATTTCCAAATTAAAGATTAGAGGACCACGTAGAGTGTGTGTTCGTGGGAATGGTTGCAGAGAGAGGGTAGATTTTCACAATGTGTCTTGGTCCATTATGTATGCTCTAATAGAACACCTGAGACTAAGAAATTCCTAATGAAGAGAATGTATAGGCTCACCATTCTGGAGGCTAGAAAGTCCAAGGTATAAATATTCAGTCCTCTGTCAGGGGCCTTCTCTCTGTCATCTCATAATATGAGGGAGCAAATGAGGGCTAAATTCACCCTCTTATAACAACATCAATTCTACCCATCCAGACAGAGCTTTCATGACCTAACCGCCCCCTTGATGAGTCTGTCTCTTGATATTGTTACAACGACAATTAAATGTGAACATGAATTTTAGAAGGAGCAAATGTTTAAATTATAACAGTAGGGAAGAGAGGGAAAGTTCACTAGAAATTTACAAGGATGAGATTAGGCTTTAGAAGGAATCCAGACTGTACACCTAAAAATAATGCTTCACTTGAGTGAAATCCCTTGCAAAAAGATGGTGGACATTTGAGAAGAGAAAAGTGGGTATGACATTGTCATCTGAAAGAGCAGGAGAATTTAAGGGCCCACCTGAGGTTAACTGCTTTCAAGGGAGGTCAGCAAGCACATTTTTTCAACTATGTGTGTGGCAGACAATAGATGAGTTAGCCAGGGTTATGATTTTGCCATGCTGAGCTTATGAGATAAGAGAGGTAAAAGGATTTTAAAATACATTAAAGTGAGTGATTATGGTGCTTGTCTATGGAATTTCAACTAGGGAAGGAGGGGGAAAGTGATCAACAGGAGTAGGTATGCCAGCTACGAAGTAATAGGGTCAATGGACTAAGTTCCAGCCCAAAGCTTGTTGGTAGT
Source organism: Lophiomys imhausi (assembly GCA_907164525.1). NCBI lineage: Eukaryota > Metazoa > Chordata > Mammalia > Rodentia > Muridae > Lophiomys > Lophiomys imhausi. The sequence continues at coordinate 344,172 of CAJQZJ010011242.1, forward strand.
GAAACAGAAAGGCCAGCTAGAGAAGTAGCTGTCAGGGTGTAGGATGCAGACAATTGACTTGATGGAGCTGTTGTGATTATTGGAATAAGAAGGTATGGGATATACTTTTAGGATGAAGTGTTATTGGTACATTATAGATTTGGTGGGAATCAGATCTCAAGATTATTGAGGTAAACAAAGATTATAGGAGAAGTCGTGTTTAAGGAACTAAGTGTCCAGGATATTGGAGGTATCATCCACATATTTATCAATATCACTAACAGGAGTAGTATATGGTAGATCAGAAGATGACAATCAAGAAATGAAGAATCAGCATGGGGAAAATGGAGAGGTGTTGACCAAAGACACAAACTTGAAGTTATAGGATGAGTAAATTCTGGAGATATAAAATACAACAGTGTCTAGAGTAAACAGTATTATATACTTGAAAGTTACTTAGCAGATATTAAATATTATTACTATAAATAAAATGATTAATATGTGATATGATTGATATGTTAATTATTTTATGTGGCAATTGTTTTATAATATGTATATACCAAATTATAGTTTATACTTAGAAAATACATACTTTTTGTTAATTAACTGCCAGTAAAACTGGAGAAAAAATTTAAATGCTCCAGAAGGAAAAGAGAATGGGAGAAGAAAGGAGAATAAAAAAGAAAACAAAGGACAAAGAGCCATAACCCACAGGTCTACCAGGCAGAAGCAATAATGCAGGTGATGGGAGATACCTTCTGGTGACTACAGACTCACATATTAGGGATGAGTGAGAGAGAACACTCTGAAAGGGGTGATAAGGAACTGCAAACACACATACACCCCAAGCCTGCTTGTAGGAGGAAATAGCCTCTTACCACTTGATGAGAGCCAGGTTTCAAGAAGAGCAGGAAAGTAAGAGGAGTCTTAGAGAAGGCTGAAGATAGAGATGGCCCGTTGAGAATGATCATAGTTCCAAAGCATACAATGTTAAATAAAACAGGGGAGGGGATGCAAGTAGTTTTATCATGAGATCAGTTGTAGTGAGTTCAAGCAGATATTGAAGGTAAGGCTGAAAGATCTAAGAAGCAAGAAGTTCTTTTCTGAGCTTTGTCTTCAGCAAAGGTATCTGGATATCTAGGAAGACTCTTTCTTTTTTTGCAAGTACAAGGAATGTCCTTTTTGTTTCCAAATGGAAATGAAACTGTGTTTTTGGATCATTCTTGACCCTACCAGTGGAGACCAATCTTTCTTCACCACAGCTGTCTGTTTAAGCCCTATTGGTGAAGATGATCTTATCAAGTGAAGAAAGGACTTCATCCAGCTGTACCATCTCTTCACTGAAGGCCCAAGGAAACAGGAAATAAGTATCTTCCTGGGGAAATATGTCTGAAGCCAGCCTAGGACTTGGAAATTGGGGGAAGCTAGACAACCCTTCTTTATTTATCTACTCATTTAGATTTATCTGAGGGCAGGAAAGGAGACTTTGTGATTCACAGTCCCTTTCATGAAGATATAAAATATTTATATCTGTTTTATTTACTCATGACTGCACTCTCTCAGGAGTCTAGGAACCAAGTTGTCTGCCAGGTTTTCTCTCATCAGGGAAGATAGAATCTTTATATCATTTCTGAGTCTTTGCCAAATTCATAGGTTTAGAAGCAGGCCCATTAGCAAGAATGTTGGAGAACACCAGGACAGGGTGTTCCAGATGCCCAGGGAGGTCAGGCCAAGGTACTCAGGATGCACCCAGGAGATCAGGCCAGGGTGCTTGGGGTTCTTTGGGACATCTTCCAGGCCTCCTGGAAATAACTTACTGAACTGCTCAGTTGTCCTCGACGGTCCTAACCTCCTTCCTGTCCACCTAACCCCATCCCTTTCTTCATTTTACTACATTAATCCAGCCCACCTAATATAAAACAGATACTAATTCATACATCTATTTTTCATCATGTTTCTATTCTTGCCCAAAATCCAGGAGACCTAGTACAATTAAGGCTGCTGGCAAATATGTCATATGGATTTTGGCATAAGATTAAGTTGATCTCAAATCTAGACTATACATACAATCAACCTTCGCTTTATAAGCAATGTAATTGTGCCAAACATTATTAGATAAAGCAATAATAACCTATTACTACAGGCATAACTGGCAAAGTCCTCTTCAATGATCTCTTTCTATTTCCCAGCACTTGGAAGGCTGAGGCAGGATAATTGTAAACTTTAATGAAAATAAATGGTAATCAAAAGAAAAGACTTTCCAATTAGTTGTGTATATTTTAATTTTGCAATAATATACCTCAAAACTTGATCAGATAGTGTTACATTCATTTTCCATCATTTTGCATTTTTCCATTAAGCATCAACAACTCATATTACTCAGGCATTAGGATGATATTTATACTTATTCCACATTGTGGTCATTTTCCTCTGGCTATGGTACTTCCTGTGTGTGAGGAACAAAGCAAAACAAAAAAATTGACATCTGTATTTCATATGGTAGGCATTTCTTTTTTCAACACATCTAAATATCTCCTGTGGTCTCTAGGGTTGAAGATAAATACTATGCAGTATTATCTACTGTAGTGTTTCATGGGAGTGAGTTGTGAAAAGGTGAGTCATGGTTTTATATTTCTGTAGAAAGTGTTGGATAGCAGATTACTGCAATAAGCTGTCTTACACGCAGGTTTTGGAAACAATCCAATGGTCATTTACTTATAGGAGGGGCTACTGTCACTTTCAAAATACTATTTCCTGTAGCAAAGACTTTTACACATGTTTCAGTTTCACTGAGATCCCATCTCACACCTGTCAGAATGGCTAAGATCAAAAACTCAAATGACAGCACATGCTGGCGAGGTTGTGGAGAAAGGGGAACACTCCTTCATGGCTGGTGAGAGTGCAAACTTGTACAACCACTGTGGAAATCAGTCTGGTGATACCTTAGAAAACTTGGAATAGCCCTACCTCAAGACTCAGCCATACTATTTTTGGGTATCCACCCAAACGATTCCTCACCAAGCCACAAGGACATATCCTCATCTATGTTCATAACAGCCTTATTTGTAATAGCTAGAAACTGGAAATAACCCAGATGTCCCTCAACTAACAAATGGATAAAAATATTGTAGTACATTTGCACAATGGAATACTACTCAGCTATCAGTTTCTCACCAAGGTATCATCAGCTCAAACATAGTTGATCGAAGTATCCAAAAAGAAAGTTCTTCCAGGTCATCTCTCACAAGCCTGGGACTCCTCACAGATATGCTATTATTGTCCTCATGGAGATCCTGTAGCTTTTTGTCTGTGGAACTGGTCTCTTCATATATTCCAGCAGTTTATCTAAGGGGTGTATGTTGGGGTTGGCCAACTCAAAGCCCTGGTTCTGGGTCTTCAACCCCCACTTGCAGGGCCTGCTCTCCCAAGTGCTTCAGCAGGTAAGGGGCTGGGCCAGCTCTCTTGCTTTCATGACCCCACCAGGGCATACTCTTCCACCTGCTGCCTGTGGCAAGAGCAACAGAGTAAAGGAGATCTCTTCCTCACCAATACCACAAAGCAGACAGAAGGTAGCACTGGCTCTCCCACACTCACTCCCTCAGGGATGGCTCACCCACAGCCCCCACATCCAGGGCCAACTGTACTGTGCTACCCAGGTAAGTGCAGGGCCTGCTCTCCTGATTGCTGCAGCATGTGAGGGCCAGGGACAGCTCTCTTGCTCTTATGACCCCGTTGGGGTAAGATCTGTCTGCCACCAGTGGTGAGGGCCAAAGGGAGGGTATCTCTCCCTTGCCAATACCACCACAAAGCAGACAAAGGGTAGGGCTGGCTTGGCTTTCCCACATTCACTCCCTCCAGGCTGGCTCACCCACAACCCTCTCATCTAGGGCCCCGCAGAGCTCCCCTAATCTCTGGTTAGCTTCCTGTTCTCAGAGTCCATCTGGTGCTTGCCTGGTGCTGGACTGGTGGTCAACAGAGGCTAACTCCCCTTCCAGGCCCCAAAGTGGTGTTGGTATCCAGCTTGCCTTTTTCCCTCAGGAATGTTAGGCTACTATTCATTCAGATGTTCATAGGTCAGAACACTGAATGTAGACATAGCCTGTCTCCTCTCTGCCACCTACTGACAGTGTGTGGTTTTTTGTTTTGTTTTGTTTTGTTTTGTTTTTTTGTTTTTTGTTTTTTTTTTGTTTTTTTTTTGTTTTTCGAGACAGGGTTTCTCTGTGTAGCCCTGGCTGTCCTGGACTCAATTTGTAGACCAGGCTGGCCTCGAACTCGCAAAGATCCACCTGCCTCTGCCTCCCAAGTGCTGGGATTAAAGGCGTGCGCCACCACTGCCCGGCGTTTAAAGGAAGCTGGAAAGTTGAATGTTTGTATGAAAGAAGGTTTCTAATTTCAAAGCCTTTATTAAAAAGAACTTTTAACACCAAGTGAGCCAACCAGACATATCTTCAAGGCTAGCTTTAGCCTGTGAGAATACACTTGCTGTTTGCCCTCAAAGGTAAAATAAAAAAGTTTTTAAAAAGCTGTTGTGGTTTCCAAGGTCGCTAAGAAGGAGAGGGTGAAGTGACCTTTGAAAACTATCCCTGTGCTTTCTCTTTGTCCCTATCTTCTTGAGCACATGGTATGTCCCCAGACTGTTTGAAACATTGAATCAAGCATTGGCCTGTGGGCAAAATTATTAACTTTTCACTAAAAAATAAGGACAGAAACCAAGTTAATAATTGTCTTCTCATATTCAAAAATGGTTTTCTTCTATGTATTCTGGCAGCAAGCAGTAAACAACCAGGAGAAGATGTAATAACTAGACACATTTTACATTCTCAACATCTGTTTCCCATATGTAGATTTAAATACAATTTGGAAAATTCAGGATCTTCTTCCATTTAATGATATTCTTCTAAAAAATGGAATTCTCCTCTAATGCAGAGATGTCTAAATAATCACTGGGTGCCACACCAAATATATAGCATCAGGACAGTGTTAGACAAGGAACAGGGTTGAGAGAACCAGGTGAAGCATCCATTTCTAGAATCAGCAATTCAGGAGTTACAGGTTTGAAAATATCAAGAATCAAGAAGTCATGGCAGAGCCACTACAAGGTATTAATATGGCACACTCATTACAGAGCAAAGCAGGATGAGTCTCCATCTCTTAAACATCAACAGAAATAAGAACTAGAACTACACAGTTGTCTCTGCCAACCTGTTTTCAGTCTGAATTTAGCCTGTTTGTAAGTATAAAACAAATATTGGAATTTGAAGACATTATAAAATAACACAAAATTTTCATTAATTTTTTTCACGTGTTGAGATAACATTTTAGATATTAGTTTACTGGTTAGTTTTGTCATCTTGACACAAGCTGGGGTAACCAGAGCAGAGGGAACCCCAATTGATATGGAAGGGACCAGTCAGATGTGGGTTATGTCGGTGGTCCTGGGTTGCATAAGAAAGCAAGTTAAGCAAGCCATGGAAAACAAGCCAATAAGTAGTGTTTCTGCATGGTCACTGCTTCAGTTCTTGCCTCTAGGTTTTTGTCTTGAGTTCCTGGCTTGGTTCAGTCCATTATGGGGAGCGCCAACCCTGGGCAAGTGGTCCTGCATTGTATATAAAAGCAAGTTGAACAAGACATGAAAAGCAATCCAATAAGCTTTGCTCCTCCATGGTCTCTGCTTCAGTTCCTACCTACAGTTCCTGTTCTGGTTTTCCTCAGTGATGGACTATAAAAAACCTAGGTTGTTTTCCACCAGTGTTTTATCATAGCAACAGAAAAGCAAGGTAGAACAATTATCACATTACCAAAATACATACCATTAAGTGTTAAGGCAAGAGGAGTATCAGGGTCCCAGAGATGTCCTGATGGCAAGGCACGCAGTTCACCTTTTTATGTACTCCCTTATGAAGTGAGAAGGCTTCAGGTGTACGGGTTTGGAGCATATTAGGACAGCATTAACTTTCACATCTAGAAAAAAAGTTAGAAAAATAGAGTACTTGTGAAACTACACCTAATTAGGGTTACCAAAATGATAAGGAGAATGGAGATAATAAAGATGTTCTTAATTTCCTTTAAATTCAAGCAAGATCAAAAGAAACGTGAACATGACAGTGTAACTAGGTAACTATTCACCAGTCTTCTAGGTTCCCTAGCATTGTTAGGAGATACATTATTAGCAGACCTGACTTTTTGTTTTTTGAGACCTTCAGTGACATCCCTGGGAATGACAGCTATATTATTGGCTTCAAGATTTTCTTCTCTCTCTCTCTCTCTCTCTTGTTTGTTTTTTCAAGACAGGGTTTTTCTGTGTAGCTCTGGTTGTCCTGGAACTTGCTCTGTAGAGCAGGCTGACCTCAAAATTAGAGATCTACCAGCTTCTGCCTCCTGAGTGCTGGGGTTAAAGGCATGCACCACTAATGCTCAGCGACAAGATTTCTTCAGTCTAACGCTCTCCCAATTGGGCTATTTCAGCTGTGTCAGCTCCAAGATTTCTAATCAGGCTCCTTCAACATCAAAAACCTGATATTCTTTTGCTAAGAGTTCCCCCCCCCCCGTCAAATTTTCACTTCAACAAAAGTACCCATCTGGCTATGATGTTTGTTTTAGAATAAAATACAAGCTATTTAATGTAGCCACTGCTTCTCTCTATGATCTCATTTTTCCACCATTTCATTGTGATATACTGACAAATTGGAATGAATGGTACACTCATTCTCAAAAGGAAGCTTCCCCCTACTCACTCATCTTTGAATTCTTTGAATGATTGATACTTTGGTAATTCCCTCTTTCTTTCTTTCTTTCTTTCTTTCTTTCTTTCTTTCTTTCTTTCTTTCTT
>CAJQZJ010011242.1:360932-400341 GCA_907164525.1 Lophiomys imhausi
TGTGTATAGTTATGGGTTTCATAAAGATATTTTACACATTCATACAAGTATATCATATGCTTTAACCATACTTACCCTTTGTGTTATTAGGATATTTATTGCTGTGACAAAGCATGACCTAAAGCAAGTTGGGGAGAAGGGATTCATTTCAGCTTACAATTCCACAGCCACAGTCCGCTGCTGAGGGGAAGAGGGCAGGAACTCAGGTAGGGTAGAAACCTGGAGGTGGGAACTGAAGTAGAGGTTATATTGTGTGCCATCCTCACCTGTTAGAAATCTGTTTTCAAGCATCCGCAAATCAAGAGCTCAGAGTCAGTAAGCTATGGAGCTGACTTCTCACTCTTTAAGGCCTCCCTCTGTCACTCACGCCCACAGATTTTATAATTTCTACCACCTTTAGCTTCTGTGTTTGTACATTTATACCATTTCCTTTTCCCCCTTCAATCATCTTTCTTATGTTTTCCGGCCCTTTTCACTCACTATCTCTTTATGGATTTAGGACATAAAGCTGTCAAGATGGCTTTTATGAATAATATCATCTAATCAAGGTATCCCTATCTTGAGATGGCCAGCCCAACTACCACAATGCAGAGGGGTTGAGTTTAGCATGCGTCTCCTCAAAGTTTATTCTAATTATGGGTTCAGAGATGCTCCTGAATTAATTTAGAAATTCAGATTTATAAAGATGGATGCTGGGTAGGCAAAAGTATGCACTGGCACACTGTCTCACGGATAAGCCTAAACACACGAAAGCCTCAAGCACTATTTATTGCCCCTGGCTAGGCATCTAACTGAATCTGCCACCAGCGTCCTCCTCGTTCACCCTTCTCCGTCCAGTGCCTCTGCTTGTCTCTGCATGTCTCTAGGCCTTTGTACTCTGTGTCCCGGCTATAATACTCTTCATCAGTATCTATCCACATAGCTGTATTCTTCGCTTCATTCCAAGTCCTGTTTAAGGTGGTGGTTGTGTGTTTCTTTTGGTTCGTCCTCCTTTAAGAAGTCTACTTTATCTGAAATAGCATGAGCATTCTTTGTCTCTTTCTCCAGACCCACCCCCTTTCACAGTATTTATCACCATCAGGCACGTCTTTATGTGATGGTTTATTTGTTTTGTGTGTCTTTTCCTACCCGGTATTATGTAAGTTCTGAGAGAACGGGGATTGGTTGGTTATTCATTCTTCTAGAAACAAACAGTCTGCTTGCTGATTCCTTCAGAACAAAAAACTCCTACTTCCTGGGCCTTTATCCTGTTTTCTCTCTGAGTAGAAAACTGTGCCCAGGATGTCCCCCTCATTTCATTCAAGCTCCTCTAGTGCCTGTCTTCACAGGCAGGGATTTCCCTGACTCTGCTGTCTTTCTCTACCTTCCACGAATTTATTGCTGTTATCACACTCAGATATTAAATACATCTGTTCTTATTAATTCATTCCCTCACCAGATTATAAATTCCATAGTGATGACCACTGCATCCCCAGCTTTTAAAGAGGTTTATCCACAAATATTAGTTAGGCGTTCAATAAATTTTTGTCAAATAAATAAGTTAGCCATCGTAAGAAATAGTTTAAAAGTGTGGTCTGCAAAGTGAGTCCAGGATAGCCAGGGCTATTACACAGAGTAACCCTGTCTTGAAAAAAAAAGAAAAGAAACAGTTTAAAGCTGGGCAGTGGTGGTCACCCCTTTAATCCCAGCACTTGGGAGGCAGAGGCAGGCAGATCTCTGAGTTGGAGGTCAGCCTGGTTTATAGAATGAGTTCCAGGACAACCATGGCTACACAAAAAGCAACCCTGTCTTGAACCCCCCCCCCCAAAAAAAAGTTTAAAAATTTGTATAGTCTGAAAACTTCTCAAAATGAAATCTCATTTTACATTGATCTACTAAATAGAATAGATACCAACTTACTTGCAAAGCAATATAAAATAAAATAATAGAAACATTTCAAATATATAGAAAAATAATGCTGATGCTGGGATGTTGCTCCCAGGTTAATCTAAGAAACGACCAAATAGATGGAGTTGGTCTTCTGCCTCCTTTCCAAGAACCTGTCCTAGCTCTGCTCTCCCTTCCCTGCAATGATGGGCTAATCTTGATACAAGATATTTTGTGGTGAGTTTCTGATCACTGAGCAGGAATTTGCTCTTACTGGCTCTTCTCCCTTATAATCACTGAACTACTTTTACTAGAAATGCCCTGGGCTCATTAAAAGTTATATATTTAAATGCAATTCATAAGGAAAAATGTATTGCTGTGACCTACTTAGAGCATAGTACTAATAAAATAACAACACCAAAATCAAGTAGAGGGTTTTTGTTGTTGCTGTTCTTTTGCTTGTTTTTGTTTTGTTTTGTTTTTTTAACAGATTTTTTACTCCTAGAAGTGGCTTTACTGAGAAATTAAGTTTCAGGAGCCCTTGTTTATATGAAACATTAGTCATGTTTTTCTGCCATTTTTCTTAAAGTGTTCTCTGGCTTATTGCCATTGTATTGTCATGTGTTAATTTTACATATTAATAGCACACAGCATATTTTAACACTTGAAAACACGAACTGACCCAATCAGGATAATAAGCATTTTCTTCTCTTATCATTAGTTTTGTTATTTAGAGCCTTTAGTCATCTCTTCTGTAACTCATCATAAATTGTAACAGTTTACCACAAATCTGTCATCTCTCTCTCCTGCAGAACACCCAAACTGATCCTGTCTACCTGTGTATCCATTAGCCAACCCACTTTACAGATTTTTCTCTGTACCCCTACATCAAACTACAAAATATTTTAAGATTTGCCTAAAAGATGATGTTCTATTGGGGTAAAATTTGTGCAAAAAATTCTTTTCGGCAGAAGGAATACAGTACTAAGGTAGTAAAAACAACAGACTTGCTGAACTAAGAGGATGCTAGCATTAAGAGTAATATCCTCCCCCCAGTATATGAGGAGGCTCTTGGCCCTCATATCACTGCTAAACTGGGGAGGGGGACTGATACGTAGGGACACTGCACTCCAGAGGAGTAGGATGAAGGGAGAGGGAGTTGAGGGTGGGCGGGTGGGGCTGGGGGGAGGGGTGGAAAGAGGACACTGATGGAGATGTAACTTGAAGTAATAAATAAACATTTAAAAATACATAAAAAAGTAATATCCTCCCTGGAGTAGTGGAGAAACGTCAGATTATGGAAGAGCTGGAAAGCAGTGTTAAGGATTGGAGAGTTATATAAGTGATTTTAAGCCTGTATTCTTTTTTTTATATTTATTTATTTAAAGTTATGTCTCAAAGTCCCCTCCTCCTCCCCCCCAGCAAGTCCCCTCCTCCTTCCCTCTTTCCCCCTCACCCTCCTATCTGCTTTTTGTTGTTGTTTTTTAATTTAAGGTGTATATTTTTCTCCCCAACAGCTCCCCCTTTTAGTCCAATAACAAGCCCTTTTTCTTATCACAGTAAATATAATACAAAACAATAAGAACAATTAGGCCACAATTATGAAAATTATAGGGTATAATGTACATTCCTAACGTCCAGTCCATACATATCTGTTAAGTCTGTATTCTTAAAAGATCATTCTAGCAACAGCATGGAAAATAAGTATATTTTAGGCCCAATTTTAAATTTGATCACATATAAAATCCATGTAAAGATGAAAGGGGAGTAAATCTGAGAATTATGACACAAGACTATGTTTCGTATTTTTATTTTTTGGCTCATAATGAACATTTCCTTCATTTTAAAAGAATGAGCTTTTTCTAGTTCTTCCCATTAAAAAAAATCTCTAAAATACAAAGGAAATTTTTTATCATGGTTAATTTTCTTCCTTGTAACTTCTTTAGGAGCTAAATTTTATTGTGATTCGTTCTTTAAAATTAATTCTAAAAACACAGAAAAATGGTATCCTGAGATGTGACAGTTCAAAGTATATTTTTAAACAAGAGTGAACTCCTCTTTTATTTGTTAAGGTAACAAACACCCTGATTTAAGGGCGAGAAAGGACTTACTTTGACTCACTGCTTAAAACTGCAGCCTGGCATTGCAGGGAGGTGATGGAAGCAGACAGTGAGCCCGCTGCAGGAAGCCGCTGCCAATGGATGTTGGTGCTCAACTCACCTTCTTTGTTTTATGTAGATCCCAGGACCCAAGCCCAGAGAACTGTGCTGTGCAACTATAGGTGGTTAATTTAGATTAACCCACCACAGTTAATCGAATTTAGAAAATCTCTTACAAACATGCACCGAGGCCTGTCTCCTCTGTGACTGTGAATCCTGTCAAGTTGACGACCAATATTAACAATTACAAAGTCCAAACTGATAAGGTTGAGACATAATGAATCCACAAGATTAACAGCATTCTCCATTTGGAGAAAAATGTAGTACTAAGCAATAAAAGTTACATAACTCTTCTTTTCTCCAATAATACTACTTTTAAAAAAGAAAGGGCTTTAATAAAACAGTATTCATGGTGGTATTATCTAAAAGAGTGACAATTACTGGTGGCTGTTAGCTTCTGAGGGTAAGGTGACACAGACCTGCTAACAGTTACTAGAATGCAATTTTGTGTGACAGGTTCTAAAGCCTGGTATAGTCTTCTAGATTTGGAGGCCTCAGAGTGGGCACCTTCTTTGAGCAGACGAGAATCTACATAGGTTCTAAATAGAATGATGAGAACACCTCTTGCTGTATGTGATCCAACTCTTTTGAACTGCAGTTGCTTTCTAGTTAGAATATTGTTAGATTGCAACTTAGAGAACTTTTAATAAGCTATTTTTGGGAAGGCAGATGATAAGTAAATCAAATTACCTACCAATGATACATTGTACCTCTAAAGTTGCTACAGCTGACAATTTAGGAAAGGGTGTGTATTTTATCATTCATTGTATTCTTTTCTGAGGTGACTGGTGTTTAATTTTTTGGTTTTGGGTTGGTTTGGTTTTTTTGGTTTTACAAGACAGGGTTTCTTTATGTATCCTTGGCTTTCCTAGATTCACTTTGTAGAGCCTGCTGGCCTCGAACTTACAGAGATCTGCCTGTCTCTACCTCCCGAGTGCTGGGATTAAAGGCGTGTGCTATCATACCCAGCCATGTTCTCACCATGCAGACCAGGCTATCCTGGAACTTACTATGTAAACCAGGTTGGCCTCAAACTCACAGAGATCTGCCTGCCTCTATCTTCTGAGTTCTGGGATGAAAGGTGTGCTGACAAGCCTGGCTATCCACTGTATTCCAATATTGTAAAAATATAATTCTGGGGTTGGCAAGATGGCTTAGAGGATAAAGGCACTTACTGCCAGGGTTGGTGATCTGAGTTTGATCCTTGGGTCCCACGTGGTGGAAGGAGAGAACAGATTCCTTCAAGTTGTCTTTTGACCTCAACACATCTCATGGCACGCATGTGCCCTCAGACCTGTGCATGCCCCAATCCAGAAACACAATGAAAAACTTAAAAGCATAATTTCACAATTAAATAGAAAGGCTTATAAAAAAACATTTGATAATTTTAAATAAATAAGTACTTAAAAATTTCAATAAAAGATGAAGTAGAAATAAATTGGGAAAGATAATTATATTTGCAAATATAATAATCACAATATAGAGTTCTTACAATTCTGAAGCAGAAATATGACACAATAAAAATATGTTAGTAACATAAACAATATCAGAAGATGAATGAAAAATGGACAATAAGTCTAACAAAAGATTTTCAACTTATTAGTAAAAGAAAAAGAATAAAGGATCAAAGGAAGGAAGAGAGGGAGGGAGGAAGAAAGGGAGAAGGAAGGAGATCCTTTTGACTTATCAAAAATGAAAAGGACTTGCTATATGGTATGTGTTAAGAGTGGACATTTAGGGAGAGAAAGCTGAAAGTTTAAGAGCACTGCTTGCTCTTCCAGAGGACCTGAGTTGAGTTCTCAGCACCCACATGGCAGCTAACAGCAGTCTGTAAGTCCAGTCCCAGGGGACCTAACTCTTTCTTCTAGCCTCTGCTGATACTATACAATGAGTTACAGATTTACATGCAGGCTTTGTGGAATTGTACATTTATGTTTCTGAGGGGAGGAGTTTAAAAATAGGGGCCAATTCTTAAGTGGATAACGTATTTTTGATCCAGCAATTTCACTTCTAGGCTTCTATTCTTAGGCGGCAGCCCTTGAAGATGGATACACCTGCTATTCTCTAGAACGTTGCTTCCTGTTGGTGAAAGTTTTGGAAACCATCTGTCCTTCAACAGTGACTGATTTAATAATTTATTGTTCAGTTATAGTGCACAACCCCATAAAAATAACAGGCCCATCCTTAAAGACATTAGATGTTTACAACATATTATTTCTCTAAAAGTGGTATATAAAACATTATTCATCTGGTTTGGCCAGTCATACAAAACCCTATGTATATGTGTGCATATAATAAGATAGCTAGAAAATTGGCAACATTTAGAAGTAGCTATCTTTGATTTTTTTTTCTTTTTTCATACCTTTGTGAATTGTTTTGATGTTAAAAGCAATGGTGATATATTATAAATTAAAACCGCGGGAAAAGTGAAAAACGTACTTCCCCTACTATTTTGTTGTTGTTGTTTTGAAGTATTTTATATAAAACACATGGGAGCATGCTATGTGTATGCGTCTTCAATGCCTTCTACTAGAACGAGAGTTCTCCCATTAGATACTTTTCACAGTCCTTTCTTTATACTCGATGCTTCATTTTGAGAAAAATACTCTTGAAACAACCTCCGTAACTTATGCCACCAATTATGTAAAATGTAAAAACAGAAATGGTTCATTGGAATTTGAGTGTAACAATTTCTTTTTAATTTTTTCTTTTGTCATTAATTACATTTAAGAAATCTCTATTAAAGCAAATCGGTATTTACATGAGAGAGTCGTCTTTGTTTTTCTTTAACTTGAAGCCCCATGCTCTCCTTGACTTAAATCAGGGAGCTGGTCTGGGACTGCACTGACCACCCCTGGGCTGTTTCATCCCCACCCCACCCAACCCCAACCATTGCTGGACTGTTCCATTTTCCCGGACAGGGAGGTAGTTCTTAGAAATCTAACTTTTTAGTTCCGTTATCTAGCAAAGGTATTTAATCATCACCAATGTAACCAACTGAACAACAACGGTAAACAAACAAGTACAATAATATGAGTGAATCTGAGATGAAATGTTAAGTTGGGACAGTCTTCCTCTCTCCAACCAGAACCGTGTGAAGAGCAGTTTGTTTGAATGTAAGCTCAGGTATGAGGCAGGACCACTTTCCTCTCCGCTCTTAAACGCGGAGGTTAACTCTCTAATGTAACAAAGTCTCTCTTAGTGTTTCCTTCCAGACTTACCAGCACTCATTCCGTCCCTCTCCTCTTGAGTTCTTCAAAATTGCTAAAAATTAAGAGCTCTTAGTTTGGGACTTCATACCTGCTCAGGGGTTCAGAAGGTCAGAGCTGGGCGTGCTGCAATACTATAAATAGAATATTCAAACTTCAAATTCCAGGAGTTGTGGACAATAGGAGGGAAAATCTATACACCTGGAATGTACTCCGGCAGACCATTTGTTTCAAAAGAATAATAGCACTGTCTTTCATATACTGACAAAGAGTTCACCAGGTTCCCAGAAAGAATTAGGACTAGCATTATAGTCATACTATATGGTATTATGTATTCTATATTATTTGTACTTTGCTTATATACAGGTTCACATATTTGCTTTTATGATAGCTTATTATATAGTTCAGTGATGTTCAACTAAATCAATATATTGCAAAGACAGAAGTCAAAAGGATCTCCCCCAGCCATACAGATACAGGGTAAATCTAAAGTCTGTGATACCTAGGAAGGGTCCTCTCACACAGACAGCAGACAGGGCTATCCTCCTTGTACAAATATTATAAATAACCTAATTTTGTTTTGTTAATGACTTTTGTCGTTGTATTAACAGAATGAAAGCACACAAAACAGAGAGGTGCTTTTGACTAATATAGTTGAAGCCAAGCCCAAGAAGAAAACTCTGTGGCGTCTTACAAGAAAAGGAAATATAAGTTTAATGGGAAATGAGTTCTTCACAGTTTCCTTCATGCTTTGACTTTGCAGGTTTTACCTCATTTGCTTTTCACTGAAAAGCCCAATGAGATTTTATTTCAAGACATTTTCTGAAAGATAAAAATACTAGAAGTTACAGAGTAAGGATGTGAGTGTAAATGTTATTCTTAAATTAATGTCTTTTTTTTTCATATGCTGCCTCCAAGTAAAGGACTTTAGAAATTACTTTTCTTGTCTCATTTTTGATTTCAACAAATTATCCAGAAAGATTAAAGTAGTCAGGTTATTAATGGTAGAATGGACATGAATGTGTAGGAATTGGGATTCAAACTATTTCCTTATTGTAGTGAGTAAATTATTTTGTTTTTTGCTTTTTAGTCAATATAGATTTGAAGTTGTGAAAAATATTTGTAGCTGCTTCATTTAAGTTAGGTCTCAATATTAGTAATTTTTCTAGAACCAATAAGGACTAATGTTATGGTGTACATACTGTGTCTGTGACCATTTGAATATAAGTAGCTACATATAGTCTGAGAATTTCATGTGATAGTAATTTATTAAGACTCAGCTAGCCTATTTTTCCCTTTCTTAAAAACTCTTCGTGACGTAGGTCATTTTCAGCTTATTCATCACTGAAAGGGACACAGTTTTATAATACTTTAGTCACGACATTAATTTCTTAGTAAAGCCAAGGTGATTTTTTTCATTTGTAATTTCAGTAAAATGGAAAGTTTCAGAAAAACCTGTGAAAGGTTGACTAGTAATTCTTTCTTTGGAGGAGAGGAGAAACACTTAAGAAATTCTTGGGTATTATTTAAGGACTTAAAAATATACTTTTCAAAACATTTATATCAGTTCTATAAGGAAGATTATATATTTGAAATGCTCCATAATTAAAACTTTCCAATAATAACAACCATTTATTTAGAGTTGATTTTATGCTAGGCATTGTACTAAAATCTTACAGTTATTGATTCCTTTCCTTTTTGCCCTCAGCCGTGTACACTAGCCATGGTTATAATTTCTAACTTGGAATGAGAGGATGGGGTGAGAAAGCTCCATGACTTTCTTGGAATAAGAATTGTTGCATCCAGTGTCTGAGCCACAATGTGTATTGCCAAGAGAGTGGGAAGAGGTGAAAAGGCAAAATTTTCAGCACACCCATCTGATCTTAATCCCTAATAAAAATGAATTTACAATCTAGTAGTGCTGGTTTGGGAGTAGCCAACATGGAAAGAGGGAAGACCTGTATGTCGTGTGTGAGGGGGCTCTTCCTAGGTGGTTTCTTGTGTCAGGGCAGTAATAAGAATGAAGTTCAGTTCTACTTGTAGGATAGCAGAAGAGGGAGTCAGAGTGTAGAAGAGGATACTAATGTGGCACTCTTCAGGGCCACACAGAACTGTGTGAAGAAGTGTTGGATAAAGCATGAGAGCGTAGCTCAAGCTCACTGGGTTGTCGAGGCTAGCCCTGAACTCCTGATCCTTCTGCCTTTTAAGTGCTGAGATTACAAGTGTCTCTCACCGTGCCTGACTTTAAAGAAATTTGTCCTTTTTGGACAGCATTCTGTCTACAGTTGAAGCAACGGGTTTTTCTTGCCAAAAGATAGGCTTGCCACTAATTCAACCATCTCCCACTGGAGATTCTTCAATGCTCATCTTCTACTTGGAGTAGAATAGGGGGTGCTGTCAAGAGCTGACATGTCTCGATATCAAAAAAATCTTAGGTTAAGAAAACATCTTTGAATGCCATGTTCTGCAGATCTCTTGAGGTTTTTGAAGACGCCCTATCTGTCTCTTATATTTAGATAAGCAAAAGTTGCTTGTCTCTCAGCAACTTGATTTCTGATTAGCTTAGAAAATAACTGTGAGAGACTGTCATGGTACCTAACAAAATGTCAAGCTTGCATGACTATTAGTTTGCATTTCTTAATTATCCTAAACAGTTTATGACAGTTGGTAGCAAAAGGCCAACCCCCCCCACCCCAACTGTAGACAGAATGCTGTCCAAAAAGGACAAAACTTGGAAGCAGATAAGTCGACAGCCTAGCTCTGCCAAGACAGGGTAGGCAAGTCCTTCATAATTCCTGCTCTACAATCAATGTCTGTCAGAGAAACGGGGCCAAACAGCTGAAGATTGATGCTGTAATGTATGGAGAGAAAATGGGAACTGTCCAGGCAGCCACTGGTATGTCATTTCCTAGTTTTGGAAGCTGCGGGCACTGCACTTCCTATATAATAAGATATATTTATCCCTCTCAGGTCTCTGAGGTGGTTGAAGAATAGATAGCTAGAGTCTCATAATTAAATTTTGAGTTGTTTAGGAGTCAAGAGGGTGTTCTGGATCTAAGAAGATATTTTTAAAATTGTGATGCAAGTTAGTATAAAAGCTGAGTTAGATATAGAACTTTAAACTCATGGAGATGGTTAGATAGTAGAATGTTAAAGTCAGGTGCCAAATACATATGGACTGGACATTGGGAATGTATGCTAAGCCATATAACTCTTATAATTGTGGCCTATTTATTTCTGTTGTTTTGTATTATATTTATAGTTATAAGAAAAAGAACCATTATTTGGACTGAAAGGGAGAGCTGTTGGGGGGAAAAATAAATACCTTAAACTAAAAAAAAAAAAAAAAGAAGGGTAGAGGATGGGGGGGTTGAGGGGGAGGAGGGTGGAAGGGTGGGACTGGAGGGGGGAGTAGGGAGGGGATTGTGATTGAGATGTAACTTGAAGAAATAAAAAATAAATTATTAAAAAAAAGAAATTTGTGTAAGTGGCATTTACTTATGTATGTACTTATGTAATTATGAAAGTAGTGTGTGTGAGGGTGGTATGTGTGACTTACGGCTGTGGGATGCACTCCAAATGTGCATGCACAAGCAGAGGCCAAAGCGGGGCCCTGCATGCCTTCTTCCCCTGTCCAATCTATTGCCTTGGGAGAGGATCTCTCCCAGAAGAGGAGCGAGCTCACTGTGTCAGTGAGGCTGGCCAAGGAGCACTTAGGATCTTCCTTCGTCTTTTCATCCTCCCCAGAGGCGGGGGTTACAGCATGCACACACGTGCCTTTTTGCTCACATGGATGCTGATGATGGAGACTCAGCCTTCCAGGCTTGCACAACAAATGCTCTCATCCATCTCCCACCCCTCTGCAGTCCACCGCTGATCAAAACTGCTTTTATGCAGTGTAGAAGTGTGTGTACGTCTGTGTACCAAGTCCAACCCAAACTACCAAGGGGCTGAGGAAAGGCCCTAGCAGCTACTTATAAACATCTACTCGCTTATATCACTAAAGCTAATTTCTTACTTAGAATTCAGATTATATTTGACCTTTAATCCAAGAAATGCTGGATTCCTTGGACTATAATTTTTGAATTATAACTCAGTTTGTCCTCATTTTATTAAAAATATTTCATAGTTTAAAAACTTTAAGATTCTCATCCATTCACACATTTGGTACAAATTTCTCATGTTCTAGATCCAAACCACAGAGATCTTGCCAAATGTTCACAGTTTTTTACCACAACATTTATTGGAAAACTTATTCTTCTTTCCAAGATATATACAACAGAAATCAGTGTTGCAGGTATTTGATGAGATCATCCTGTCTTTTGACTTAACTGATATAATGTTTTATATATTATGTTAATGAAGTCACATCTTTGCAATGTTCTTGGAAACATAATTATTACGATAGATGTTTTTTTCAATTTATTTATTTTTATTTTATGTTCATTGGTGTTTTGGAGTTAGACAGTTGTGAGCTGCCATGTGGGTGCTGGCAATTGAACCTGGGTCCTCTGAAAGAATAGTTAGTGCTCTTAACTGCTGCGCCATCTCCCAGCCCCTATGATAGATTCTTAATTCTATCAAATGAAGATTTTAAATATTTGAGGATATTCTCTTGTTTCTATTTTAAGCATTGTTGGTGGGCATGCTGGAGACATGGTTCAATGGGGAAGAGAGCTTGCTCTGTAAGCAAGCATGAGATCTGAGTTCAGACCCTTGCACTAGTTTAAAAAAAAAAAGCCTGTAGCTCCAATTGTGAGGGAGAAAACAGGAGGATCCATGGGGTTTGCTGGGTGCCAGCCTACAGCAGGATGAGAGATACTGTCTCAAAGGAATAGGTGAGCAAAGATAGAAGCCCAGCATTCTTTCCTGGCTTCCACATGTGTGTGCACACTTGTGCACATTGGCACATACATGTGCACATACATATACACACAATGAATAACATGGGAGTTGTAATATAGCCTTGGAATTTTATTAGTCTAATAAAACATAGCAGGTAATTTTAAATTACTTTTAAATTCTCAAGCTATAAAACATGGGCAATTTTCTGTTTTATAGAAGAGTTTGATGATTTGGTTGGACTTGGCAATGTCTCAGAGTAGTTCTTTAGTAATTTAAAAATCTGTCTTTTGGCTGGTTGCTCTTGGTCAATTACAAAGACTGTGGGTATGGAAAGTATGAGGAAATGACTTTGAACCCACATCTCACAGATAACATTTTCTGGTCCTTGCTGACCAACCTTTAAACAATAAAAATTGTCATTATGGATTATATTTTTCTTATTTTACACTATGTTATTAGTCTCCTATGATATGACAAATTTCTTTAAAGATTCAGTTGATAGACATTTAAGTCTTTGATGCTGGAAGGAGTGCTTATCAGTTTTCTTATGAGTTTTTCTAGAATATTTGTTTAAAAAGTATTTCCTGTGGGCAATGACATGGTACAACAAGTAAGTGCACTTGCCACCAAGCGTGAGGACCTGAGTTCAAACCCAGGACCTACATGGGAGAAAGAGCTCCCACAAACTGTTCTCTCCCGTCCACATGTAAACCGTAGCATGCACACCTATATTCACATATACATTTATAGTAATAATAAAGTGAAAAAGAAAACAATCCTATGTAGAGTTCTATTAATTTTCCCCAAATAACATAGTTTTAAGTGAGTTGTCTAGTTTTTGCATTTTAAAACTCCGGACTTTCTAATTTACTTTGAATGTAATGTGAGAATTTAGATTCTTTTATGTCCTTTAATTGGGGTAGTCATTGTGTATTTATCAAACATATTCTGTTAGGTGCTCGCAAGCCATATATGGTGCCTGCTTACTAGAATTTTACAGTTTAGAGCGTATAGACAGACATAAATAAAATAATCACACCATAATGTCTAAATACAAATTGAAGTAAGTGGTCCGAAGGAAAAGAATTCCGAGTACATCGGCATGATGGAACATAATGTTGTTCAAATTATCAGGAAGTGGACTTAGCAGCTGGAGTAACAACAGTAAGGCAGAGACGGATGTGGGACAGGGCTGGAGTGGCATTTAAAGACACACCATGCGGATACTCGAGACATATTAAAGGATCTTATTTCTATCTTTAAAGTAATGTGAGCCATTTAATAGTTTTACACAGCAAAATTACATTATCAAATTTATGTTTTAAAACAACCATTGTGGCAGCAAGAGAAAGTTGGGGGCAAGGGGAGTATCAGTTGTGGATACCAGAAGCCCAGTGAGTAAGCTATCACAGTAACAGTAGGTGAGAATGATAGCAGACATTTTGCTCATATCCTGAGTTCTGTTATGTATCCAAATCTATAATTGTAAATAATGCAGCGTTCTCACATTTAAAAAATTTAGGACTTCAACTGTCTTTATTTACCAAGTAATTATAACTACACACAACTACACTGTTCTTTCTGGAAAGAGAGACAAATATACAAAATCAACAGATACTTACTTAGAAGATAAAATGAAGAGATAAGGCCATTGCATAGTGCTGGGGCCCTGGTTTAACATGCAGGAGGGCCTGGGCTGAACTCCCAGTAAACACTCCTGCCCCAACACACACACCTACTAATTGATGGTAGGAAGAAGGGAGGATACAGATTTTAAGGTTTCTGGATATTTATCAACATCATATATTAAATATTCTATCTCCTTTTGGGTTATATAATGAAGTATCTTCCAATTGTCTGTAATCCCTAAGGCAATCATCACAATTACTCTAGTTTTATAATGTTAATATTTTGAGAAAGAAATTCTCACCATGTACAATTCTCTTTTCGAAAAGTATCTTTGTCTTCTATGATTTTTAAATTTTAGAATCATTTTTCAATTTCTGTGGGGAAGAAGCTGTAAATTTATCCAAGAACAGTTCTTCCAGGCTTCTCTAGCTCTCCGTATAGTTTTACCAAATTCTTTCTGTGGAGTCCACAGATTTCTTGTTGCAATTATTGTTTTTGCCAATAGGTCTTGTGCAAGTTTTAATACATTAGAGTTACTTCATTTTACTTCAGTAAATTTTACGATCACAACTAGATCGTGAAATGTTGTTGAAAGAGTTACACTGACACTACCTACTTCACATCTAAAACTTACGGTTATTTAAGAATCACACTGTTTTAGGTTGAAACAGTCTCATATAGTTCTGCCTGACCTTGAACTTGCTATGTAGAGGAAGTAGGTTTTGGATTCCCAGTCTTCCTGCCTCTACCTCCTGAGTCCAAGACTCTGAGACATGAATGTCTGCTATCATACCAGCTGTTTTTGTTGTTTCTCAAGAGGGTTAAACCCAGTGTCTCATGCATACTACACAAACGCTGAGCTATGTGCCTAGCCCCTTCTTTTTATTTGGAGACAAGGTCTAATTCAATTTCCCAGGCTGCACCTGAACTTTTCTCTATCACAGGCAGGTCTAAAAGTTGATCGTAAGACACCTTCTGTCTCAGTCATCATAGTAGCTGGGATTAAAAGCCTGCACTAACAACCTCTGAGAAACAAACTGTTTAAGCCCAGGTACCTGATGCGATTATATTCTGTTGAATGCTGCAAGGAAGGAAGGCATTGGTATTAACTGAACTTGAGCCCATGGAGATAAAAGTTAAAGAGCTGATGGATTTGTGAAGGAACTGGTTATTAATATTCCAGTCACAACATGGGGGATGGGGAGACATTACTTGGCATGTGCATTTGTTGTCCCATCCCAGAACTGCCCTGTATGAAGCAGGATCACAGGATGAAAAGAACTGCTGAGCTATTTGCTAGAAATAAAATCTGAATTTCAAAATAAATTGACAATTTTTCATTAGCTTGAATTATGCTGGAAGTTTCTGCAGCTGGCTTTAGTGTTTGAGTTTTCTAAGCATCTGCTTTTTCAACATGGTTCTACTTCAGGAGCAGCTGATTGAATTGAAAGCAGACAATGCTCACCAAGAACCTGTAGTGTTCCTGGGATTGTGAAGATGAATATACACAACACATATATGGTTCTGTGGCTATCCAATTGCATTATTTGAGCTTTTTAAATATGGTCATATATATTCCCTTTCCTGACCTATGGAAGTCAAATCCAAGAGTCACTTTGAGAATGTAAACCTGGATTGACTAGGATTCCAAAAGGGCCCTGTGTGTGAAGTCTTTGTCTTTAACCACTTTTATTGAGACAGAATTAATATAGTGTACAACTCAACCTCCTAAAGGGTACAACTTACTGTTTTTTTTAATATTCACAGATTTGTGTAACCATCACTAATCAATTTTTGAACATTTTCATAATCTCAAAAAAGAATACCTAGCTTATCCCCCTTATGTATCCTTCTTCCTAATAGCAGCTTTAAACAGTCTCTAATATACTTTCTCTCTGAATAGAATGGTATGTTCTGTCTACACAGGTCTCCCCTGCCAGTTCATGTATATGAAAGGAATCATATAGTATATGAAAATTTATGACTAGCTCGTTCCACTTAACAGTGTTCTGTCAGGATTCAATAATGTTGTAGCATGTATCTGTACTTCATTCCCTTTTAAGGACAAATAATATGCCATGGTAGAGATATGCCCCATTTTGTTTATGTACATTTGTTGGTTCATAGTCATTTGTTTGCACTTCTGGTTATTGGGAATTGTGCTGCATTTTTTTTTACACAAATCTCTATGTGGATGGACATTTTCATTTCTCTAGAACTGCTAAGTCACATGGAACTAAATGTTTAATCATTTGAAGAACTGCCAGACTGTTTTCCAAACTGGCTATCCCATTTACATCCCTCAGGTAGTTTACCTGAGCGTTTCAGCTTCTCTATGTCTTTGCCAATACCTTTTAATCTGTAGTGCTGCCCCATTTCTTGAGTGACTAATGAAGTCAAGCATCTTTTCATTCTCTTATTGGATATTTGTTATTTCTTCTTTGGACAATATATGATAGTCAGATTCTTTGCCTAGTTTAAAATCAAATTATTTTATTTGAGTTTAGATCTTCATATATTACATGTACAGATCCCTTACATGATCGCAGGTGCTTTTCTTTCCTATTCTGTGCATTGCTGTTCTTGTTCTCCACTTTCACACTCTTGTGGTGTGGGTGCCCCTTGAAATATAAGACTTGAAGATCTTGATGAAGCCAGTATGAACTCCAGTAACTGATGCTTTTCATACTAAGAACCCTTTGCCAAACCCAAAATCATAAAACTTTACCTGTTTTCTTCTGATAGTTTTATAGATTTTCTGTTTTATATGTTGTTGATTTCTGAGTTAATGTTTGCAAATGGCTTGAGGAAAAAGTCTTTGTCTTTACATATGGCTATTTAGTTGTGGGAGTACCCCATGTTGAACAGCACCTTGGTTCTTGAGGAAAATCTTATCTGCTGTATATCAGTATTGCCTTCCAAATTAACTGACTAGTACTTACCCTTTAGTTTTGCATTTTTATGCAATATATATATATATATATATATATGAGAATTACATAGTGCTGATTTAGCTATTTGGGTACTGCTTTAGAATACTACAAAATGAAATACTTTTTAATAGATAATTGACTATAATTCCATTTTATATGATTTAAAACATGTTGCCATCCATGAACTTAAAAAAGTATTATATGTGGGGGTATGCATGTCATGGTATATGAACAGAGGTCAAAGGACAACTTCTTGGAGTCACCTTTCTCCATCTACCTTTTAGTGGGTTCAGAATAGATTTCTGGCTTGCAGAGTGTCTGCAATTACCACTGAGCCATCTCACCAGCCTAGATACATGACTTTTTGATTGTCATGGTTTACTACTGAAAAATAGAAACCTCTATAATATGGCACAATCTTCACTTCTGCTCCGGTTCTAATCCCTCTTACCACTGGGCAACAGGAAAAATTAAAACCATGAGATTATCTTTGATTTGAAAGACAATGTCTGGGGAGGGTAGAAACCAGCAGTGACTGGGTGGTTGTTATAAGAGGACTGGTAGCAAGAGAAACAAAAGCCAAGGGATAAAGGTAAGGCAGTAATACACAGCCAGGTGGATGTATAGATTGGATTACAACTAAAAACCCTGATTAACTGGAAAGTTAGGAAGGTGTAGCTAAGTTGTCTACATCTAGACTCAAAGTTTCATTTAACGTTAATTAGCTGTTAGAAAGTAAAGTGTCAAACTGATGGGGTAGTGTTAAGCATTCTGTTAATTAATTGGTCCTGCTTGCTGTTACTTACATTGACTCTGATTAGTTAAATAAAATGCTGTGGCCTGAGATTAGGCAAAGACAGAGAAAGGTGGGACTTCCTGAGAATCAAACAGGAAACCTGTGCTTTCGCATTCCAGCCAGGAGCAGGAAGGAGGAGGACACACACCATGGGTTAGAAAAAAGAACTTCATTCCACATGGCCAGGAACATCTGCAAAGCATGGAGAATGCAGTCCAAGGGGACGTATGTATATATGGGTGCATATTTGGGTAATAGAATTAAGAGCTAGCTTAGGTGGGCCAAGATTGCTCAATTCAGGGCAAGGCTTGTTAAAATCCATGTGGTGTCTGTATGTTCATTTGTTGATGGTGGGTTAAGGATTAGCACAACAGCTGCCAATCAATTAACAATAATATAAATACTAGTAAATAATTTAATTAGCTTTTTATTCTACAAATGGCGCCCAAAGTGTGGTACCACCTGAAACTGCAATTTAATTATTGTAGTTAATAGTAAGTATAAACTGTAAGATTAAGCTGGCAGAGCAGCCGGCAGCCTGGCAGAGTAGCGGGCAGCATGGCCCTCGTGCCTTAACGATTGCCTGATTTATCCTGGGGAAAGAGCCCCAGGACCAAGGGTGGCCTACACCATCTGTAACCTAAACTCTGTTAATTAATATACATTGTTATATTAGGCTGGTAGAATTACCAGCAGCTTGACAGGAGATTGGCCTGGGTTTGAGGGGAGTCTGGGACTCTGGAAGTCCGACAGCCCGGAACTGCTTGGACTGAGGGCCTATAAACCACTGCAGTCTTTTCTCCAATAATTAAACACACCAAGACCTTTTAATGTTTTAATGCTTAACCCTTAGCTGGGCAGACTCTCAATTAGCTACTCTAAATTAACCCGGATCACCTAATCCCAAACTATCATGTGCCTGCGATTACCTTCCAGTGTTCTCAAGACATCTGTCTCCTTCTGTGTCCTGGTGGAAAGAGAGGGATGCTCTGTGTGTGCTCAGGGTTCCTGTCTAATCTCAGGAAGTCCCACCTTCCCATATTCTTTCTGCCCAGCTAATTGGCCATAAGTGACTTTTATTAACCAATCAAGAGAATGCCTCACAAGGAGCCATAACCAGATCTCAGCATTGAATTCAACCTATCAGAAGCAATGATATTAAACCTTCCTTCAACAGTCAACCTCTTGCTTTCTTAGGAAATCCACTTGTTTTCCTGATTTGTTTTCAAGCAAAATGTAAAAGACACAGTAATTGAGTAACTCCCAGGATTAGGTGATGTAAGGTTTTGAAGATTCTTGATTAGTGCCAGTATCTGAAATAGTTGAATGAATACAATAAAAAAGTTCTAGAATGTTTTAGAGAGAAACATTATTAAACCATAGCAAGTGCCCCTTTAATTCTTGGCTGTTATTTTCATAAACTTTCTGTGTTCAACCTTACAGCTTCAATTAGCACATGTATGAAGACTCTGTATCTAGCTGTTTCCTGGATATCTACATGCATACCTACAGTCTGTGTGTCAACAGGCACCACAAGTTTAACTTTTCTTTTCCAAACAGGGTTTGGAAACAATACTAGACACTACTTACTCTGTGTAACAATACTAGAACTCACTTTGTAGACCAGGCTGACCTCCAACTCAGAGATCTGCCTGTCTCTGCCTCCCGAGTGCTGGGATTAAAGGTGTGCACCACCACACCCAGTTAAGTTTAACTTTTCTAACATTAAATGTATTCTCCTTGCTCTAAGCCTACATTTGATCCTGTATCTACTTCAAGTATACTAGTGATCATGTTGATCAGTTCCTAACCCTGCAACCCTTTAATCTAGTTCCTCATGTTGTGGTGACCCCCAACCATGAAATTATTTCATTGCTACTTGATAAATGTAATTTTTCTATTATGAATCATAATGTAAATATCTGATATAGGACCCCTTTGGGGTTGCAACCCACAGGGTGAGAATCAGTGATCTAGAGCACTAAGATGGGAGGATCAGTTAACACTTGACTTCCTCATCCTTTCTCTTCCATATTCATTGATTTGTCTTTGATTCTATTTTATCTTCCAGATCTTAATGCTCTCCATGAGCTGTTTTTATAGCCTGGCTTTCATATGTGATTTGAACATATGACCACATTAATTTCTTCTTGATTCCCCTTTCTCCATCCTCTTTCACATTCTATTTTTCATCCCATTGTTTAAGTTGTTTTTGTTTGGCTGGTTTGTTTTGTTTGCAAGAACAATATAGTCATAACAAAAGCTCAGGTGAAAACGCAGTATGTTAAAGAATATAACTATTTTAAACAACTGGATTCATATTTTGCAATTGTATATAACTTCTGGGGTTGCCACACTTTCCTTGTCTGGGTGATGGAATTAACTGTGCAACTACTCCAAAATGCAACTTTTCAAATTTACCTGTGGGATAAAAGCCACTCTTTTAGGCTAGTTCCACATCTAAGCCTCTGTATTTAATGTTATATCCAAACTGCTTTTCAGATTATAAAACTTTTTAATGACATATATTTTTATATGTTCTGCCTCTTCATTAGATTTACTCCCTATTTCCCTGTTAGATATTTTGAAATTAATTCAATGACATTCAAAATTTACCATTATTGCAAAACTTTATTAAAGCCTTCATTAGCTTTGGTAACTTCACAGTACTTCTGATGCAACTTATTGCTTGTTTTAAATATATTGGATAATAATTTGTGTTGTCAGCTCTATGAGTAAAAACACATTACTCATTTCCCTTTTACTGTTTCTAGTACCTGTATCAGTGGTTCTCAACCTCTCAAGTGCTGTGACCCTTTAATATAGTTCTCCATGTTGTGGTGACACTCAGTCATAAATTATCTTGATGCTACTTTATAACTGTAATTTCCCTACTGTTACAAATCCTAAAGGGGTTGAGAACCACTGTGGTACATAGATTTCCACATGAGCTCAGTAACTGAAAGGTCGATAGCTTCATGATACTGTTTTATTACATCTTCGCTGTTGAGGTAGTGTCTTACTCTGTAGCTCAGGCTGGCCTCAAACTCATGATTCTTCTGCCTCAAGTGCTATGACTACAGATGTGCACCTCCACACCACGCTTGCTCATTCACACAAACACCTGCATCTTCCTAGTCTGGATCTACAAATAGTCATGTTTTCATGTTATTTTTCATTAACACAACAGTACTCAAAATAGAGTAGACTTACTTATTTAGAGGCACGCTTAACTCTTCCCATATTGGAGAATAATGTGTTGTATGATTTTCAAACTAGTTTTCTAGTGAGCACTAAAGAGCTACCATTCACAACTATGATGTTCTTATAGCTTTCTTACAACTCAGATCTATAGCTAGATTTAACCTGAATACAAACATGGGGCTTTACCAATTCTGAATTCCTTAATATAATCAACATTCAAGAAGTTTTAAAGAAAGCTGGGTTACATCTCAATCACAATCCCCTCCCTACTCCCCCCTCCAGTCCC
The DNA here is from genome assembly GCA_907164525.1 of Lophiomys imhausi. Taxonomy (NCBI): domain Eukaryota; kingdom Metazoa; phylum Chordata; class Mammalia; order Rodentia; family Muridae; genus Lophiomys; species Lophiomys imhausi. The sequence continues at coordinate 381,920 of CAJQZJ010011242.1, forward strand.
ACCCTTCCACCCTCCTCCCCCTCAGCCCCACCATCCTCTTCCCTTCTTCTTCTTTTTTTTTTTTTTATAGTTTAAGGTATTTATTTTTCCCCCCAACAGCTATCCCTTTCAGTCCAAATAATGGTTCTTTTTCTTATAACTATAAATACAATACAAAACAACAGAAATAAATAGGCCACGATTATAAGTTATATGGCTTAGCATACATTCCCAATGTCCAGTCCATAGGTATTTGGCACCTGACTTTAACATTCTACTATCTAACCATCTCCATGAGTTTAAAGTTCTATATCTAACTCAGCTTTCATACTAACTTGCCTCATAATTTTAAAAATATCTTCTTAGATCCAGAACACCCTCTTGATTCCTAAACAACTCAAAATTTAACTATGAGACCCTAGCTATCTATTCTTCAACCACCTCAGAGACCTGAGAGGGATATATGTATCTGATTATATAGGAAGTGCAGGGCCTGCAGCTTCCAAAACTAAAAAATGACATATCAGTGGCTGCCTGGACAGTTCCCATTTTCTCTCCATACATTACAGCATCAATCTTCAGCCATTTGGCCCCATTTCTCTGACTTGAAGAAATAAAAAATAAATTATTAAAAAAAAAAAAAGAAAACACAATGTACACAGTGGTATCACTTTACAGCTTTACTTTCTTTTTTCAGGGGTTTTAGACTATAACCAACAAGCTATATTCAAATTCTAACTTTAGTGAGATAGACCTTTATAATTGCATGTATTTCTCTTTTCTTTTATGCATTGTTGTTATGACATTACTTAACCATATATTGAACTGGTATAAATATAAAAATAAAATATAATTTTATTTCAGTTTTTTTTTAAAAAAAAAAAAAAATCTAGTTTTTTTTTTTTGGGTGTGGTTTTTTTTGTTTTTTTTTTTTTTTTTTTTTTTTTTTGGTCTTTTGAGACAGGGTTTCTCTGTGTAGCCCTGGCTGTCTTGGAACTCGACCTATAAACCAGGCTGGCCTTGAACTCAAAGATCTGCCTGCCTCTGCCTTCCAAGTCGTAGGATTAAGGGCGTGTGCCACCATGCTTGGCAAAAGCCCATATATATGCAAAAGCCCATACACACACACACACACACACTTTTACACTGCATCCTTTATACCCCTGCAAAAATAAGTTTTAAATTATCTTTGCATGTGTAAAGTACTGTCAAATACTACTTGAGGCCTTCTGGTTTATGCTGACATCAAGCAGAAGTTCTGAAATATCTGAATATACAGGAGAAATCTAAGACATGTTGTCAGGACTGAACACAAAGCAATACATACACTATTGGACAAATAATTTTAGAAGCAGTGAAGGAAGACAGAGAAGTGGCTAAATAAAACAAAATGACTAAAACAATTTTAATCTCTTCTTGTGTGGCTTCCAGGTATTCACCTCAGGTACACTCTACTCAGTTAACTCCTCAGCCCTAGCCATGTCTTAGTGTGTTTTTCAAAGGGAAAAATATTTAAAACATGTAAGGAGCAATACTGGAAAAAAAAAACATTTCTGTTGTGGGTATACATTTCTGACTAAACTTTGTATTTAAATTTTTAGGGAAAAATAAACTCTATACTCACTTGTCTGGTTTTTGTTCACCAGAAGTCACTATATTGTTATTCCTAATGTCACCTTTAGTTTTTCCAGAATAAGACAAGGTATGAGCTATTTTCTTTCTTTTTTGGGGGGGTGAGGGTTGTAAGTTTATAGTCTGTATTAAATTATTAAGTTAAAAACAAGATGAAATATATTTATACTAAGTATTCTCAAATACTGACTGAAGTGATAAGAATTATTTTATTAGAGTTTGATATGTATTAAGCTTACAAGGAAATCGTTTACAATTAAAATGGTTATTGCCACTTTATTAATGGACTTATTAAAAGACTAGTGATTTTTCCATGGAAAGAAAATCAGTATCTTGATGTTTGTACATTTTACTTTCTTACTTTTTAACATCTGACTTTTAAAAGACTATCTTTTATGTCTTTATCTTCCTTGAGATGTTCCTAATTTAATCAGAAATGGAAAATTGTTTAACATAAAAATGTTTGGGTCTTTGTTTTTTTTCTCAATTTGCTCCCTATAAGGTAATTTTGATGGTTAAATATATCATCATATCTACATCTGATATACAAGTGGCCTTTGTCTCTTTTTGACTGTTTGTTGCTACACTAAACTAGAACAGGAGGACAGCTGCCACAACAGTTAAATTCAAAACAGGAAGTAATGTGGTCTTCCTAGCTTACCTTTCAAGGCCAACTCACTCCCCCTGCTGGTTAGTAGTAGTATTCATACTTTACAGGACATTTATTGTATTGGTGAAAATTTAGAGAGCACACAGGCTTTGGTCCAACCAGATCATTATAGCTCTGACAAAATTTATACTTAGCCATTAAAAAAAAATGTAGGATTTAATGTACCTGTCACTGAAAGGAACCCATCACCAGAAGCTTAAAAAAAACCTTCTGTTTTGGTTTGGCTTTTGAAACAGGTTCTTGATATGTAGTACAGACTGGCCTCTCAGATATGGTGAAAACCAATGCTTTTTAAGTCTCTTAGGTAGACCACAACAATAAAGTACTGAAATCTATATAGAGTAAATAAGATGAAAGAGTAATGACATGTCTACACTTTATTAAAAAATCTTTGGATTATATTTATTTTTTCATTACACACCTCTCTTAATTCTGTTTACAACTCTTGTAAGTTTTCTCTTTTAAAATTCTGTATATATTTTAAGCACTTTTATTTAAATAAACAATTAATTGGGTAGCAAATCAAAGTTAACTATTTAAGAAGTTACTTGCTTATGCTATATAGAAAACCTTTATTGAATAGTTGTTTTTTGAATGGGGACAAATTCTTATCATTTTAAAATGTAACTTATTCTCAATTACTCTGTAATTAAGATAATTACTCTGTAAAAGGGAATTTGTTTTCTTATGACAATACAGATATAAAAATTAAGAAAAATCTGGAAAGAACAGAACAGAAACCTTACATTTGTCCTACATTTATTATCTTGCTTTATTAAATGTTAGCTTACAAAATGCCCCAAAATAGATTGGTAATAGTCACTGATCTAAAAACATCAAATGTAGATCCATCAGGAAAATGCTTTCTCTGTACAGGTGAATCATAATTGATACTTTTTATCAACCTTTTTAACTTCCCGCCCTTTATCCTAAAGATACTTTTCTGAAAAGAGTATCAAATCTCCATTAAAATATTGAGTGTCCCTTCTAAAACTCACTATCTTATAAGCAACATTCTAACATTTCTTTTTTCTACTTTCTAGCCTGAATATTAACAAAAAATCTGAACTTTGTTTTATTTTAAAGAAACACAAAGGTAAAAAAAAAAATCATCCTTTTGCTTATAACTCACCGTAAGGAATATACTTTAAAAAAAACTAGTAAAATACACACATATAAGCAAGATAGTTATTTTAAAACATAAGAGCTGGATGCTGGTAGCCCACATCTTTAATCCCAGCACCAATGAGGCAGAGGCAGGCGGATCAAAATTTGAGGCCAGTGTGGTCTACAGAGAGAATTCCAGGCATCCAATGTAAGAGAAATCTTGTTTAGAAAACCAAAAACAAACACCAAAAAAAAAAAAAACCATCTTAACCATCTGCAATGCACTTAGATTCCCATTTTCAGTATTTTAAGTAAAAATGCTGTCATAACCTCCTAGGTTAATTTTATGACTTTTTGATGGTGCATTTACATTTGTGCTAATGGCACATGACCAACATGTTAAACACTGGTCTACAGCAGGTGCTTTGATTACAAGCTAATCTACCCCAAAGAGCAGAGAGAACCACTCCCAGAAGCCTCCCCCCTCTTATCTCCTGAGAGGTTACAGATTCTAAGCACGTGTGCATTCTTCCTTCACAGGTAAGGTCACTGTTTAAGCAGCATCTAGATCAGGTCAACTATAGTCCAGCCCTCTGGCTCATAGCCAGTATTTGCGAGGTTCCATGTACATTGGGCTTTCACATCAAGATCTATGACCTTACATAACTTTATACTAAAACACTTCTGAAGTATACTTATGAAAATCAGTATAGGATGTTTCTAGTTTAGAAACATAAAGCATGGCTACACACACAAAAAAAAACTGGTTGAGACACATGATTATCAATGGATGACATTTAGTGAAAATTCTTAATTTTCACTTAGTGAAAAAAAAAGTGAGTAGGATAAATGAAAGGATAAAGTTTATTCTTGAAAGCTATGGTAAGTAAACATGAGAGGTAGTCATGGGAGAAAATTTCACTTGTATAATTTTAGCAAAAAATGGATAAAGTACATCAAATGGCTTCCATAAAAACTACCATAAAGTTAATTAAGTTGCTTACTTCAAAACTGTGAAATAAGGTTAGGTGAGGGGTAGGCCTTTAACACCAGCACTCCAGAGGCAGGTGAATCTCTGTGAGTCTGAAGCTGCCCTCCAGATGTACACAGTGAGACCCCGCCTCGAAAAGGCAGAACCAAACTGAAGTGAGGCTAGCCAGGTGGCTTAGCAGTTAAGGGTTCTTCCTGCTCTTTCAGAAGTTTGGTTCCCAATACTCGTGGCATCCATTCCAGACAGTACACAACCATTTGTACTCCAACTTGATGGGCTACAGCTCTCTCTTCTAGCTTTAAGGGTACCTCCCCCCATGCATATACAAATAAATATCTTTTAACAAATCCACAAAAGCTAAAATAGTAGCATATTTATAGAATGTTGTCATCTGCCAATTTTAAGTTCTACCTTCAAACTCAGCATCCTTAACTCTTCACCAATGTTTGTCATCTTAAATGCAATTTAGTCTTCCTAAATGAGATAATTTTATATCCATTATAAAAGTCTACAAGACCTATGTACACTATTTGCTTTTTATTCGCTGTTCTCTCCCTTTTAAAAATATGTTCCTATTACAGATAAATATACAAATAAGATTTACTATTAGGCATAAATAGTGAAAAGATAATTTTCTAAAATCCTTTATTCTTATCACTTTAAGGCAAACTATCTTGAAGATAATATTCATTAAAATATAAATTCAGCCAGGCATGCTGGTGCATATCTTTAATCCCAGAACTTGGGAGGCAGAGGCAGGTGGATCTCTGTGAGTTCAAGGCCAGCCTGGTCTACAAAATGAGTCCAGGACAGCCAGGGCTACACAGAGAAACCCTTTCTCAAAATAAATAAATAATAAAAATATATATTCAAAAAATGCATCAGCTTTACCCATTTTTTGGCAAAAACATAACAGTTAAAATCCATTTAAAATGTTGTATACCTTCTGTAATTCATTGATTACAATAGTCTTGATGAGATTTGATGTGCCAGAGTGGTGTGGTACTGGATGGGTTGGGGGGGAGAATGGGGGAAGTGGGTGGGAGAGTGGGACTGGGAAGAAAGAAGGGAGGAGGATGGTGATTGGAATGTAAAATAAACAAATAAATTACAAAAAAACATAAACGGGAATATACATGAACATTCCCAGCAAATAACTGAGTCAACAAACTCACTCCTTTAATGCAAGGTGGAAAAGTGAGAAAGTTTAAAATGTAGAAGCAAAACAAAACCAGTAGATCGAGGAAGACGGGTATTAAGCAAACAGAAAACAAAACCAAAAGAATATCACTATCAGAGTAACTGAGTCTAGGAAAGACTGTGTGGTAGTACACACTGGTAACTGAAGCAATAGGCAGGCTGATACAGAAGAATGGAAGGATGGAGGCCAGCCTGCACTATATAGTGAGTGGCTGTCTCAAAACAACAAAGATCTTCAATTTCAGCAAGCAAAATACTAAGTGATTCTGTGAGGAAATACTCATAACCTCTGAAATGACTTAATTCTGTTCAGAAAAACCTTCAAAGAAAGCGGGCCCTTGTATGCTTTCATTCATTATTTTATATGAGGTGCCCAGAAAATAACTGTTTAGCACCTAATAAATCTTCAATATATTTTGAGGGAATAAATTACAGTAATCAATTTTGGGTGCTGGGGAGATTTCTCGGATGCTGATTTCAGTCCCCAGCAAGCTGACACGGTGGTGCTGGTGCACACATGTAATCGAGGCGCTGGGGAAGCTAAGAGTGGGACTTTTAAACTAACTGGTTTACTGTAACCACACACTTCCAAGTCTCAGGAAGAAACTTTCCCTTAAAAAGTAAGGTAGACAGCTTCTGTCACACATGTGTGCCCTTGCATACATAAACATGCACACACAAATTTGTTTTAAAATATAAGTGGATTAAATGCTGCAACCATGCCAAGACTTTGTACCAAACAGCATGCAAGACGAGTAGCTTATCAGTAACATACAAGAATGTACACAGGAAGGTAAGTGTGCTTCCATAAGGAAAATGAGATGCTGGCATTCTGAAACTTAGTGAAAAACATTCGAAGCCATTTGTAAGTTACTCAAATCTGTTCTCAAAACTGATTGATACTGAGCACATTATTAATTATACTAAATAATATTTAATTATTTATGCTAATGGGCGTAAAATAGCTATTAAAACTGTATTCTTGTCCAAAAATTCTGTAAATGACATGTAAAAAAGGACAACATAACCAAAGCCTTTACTACACTGCTTCCAGGTTACTGCTACACTTAATTTATAAGACCTACTTTTCCAGCTACTAGGAAATAAATTTTCTTACATTTGTAGTTTTCAAAAATCGATTTTAGTTAATAAGTATATCAATTGATACAATAAAGTAAGCAAATGTAGATAAACAGCAACCCCAGTGGTGAATAAAAACCAACATTAGGCTTGCCCTTCATCTTACCCAGAACCTTTACTTCAGAAAACTTAAAAATAGATCCCTCTAGCTTTTGCTTTGCTCCACAGCCTAATTAAGTAGTAAGCAAAGTAGCCGCATGTGGTCCTTTATACAAGGACTGCTAGCCTTTGAAACATACACCTTTTGAATCACAGTGCCTGGCATACATTGTGTGACCAATAAATACTTGTTGAATGAACTTTTCCAGTAGTGCTGTATTTGAGCTGAGCCAACCAAATTCTTAAACTTCGGCTCAGTCAAAATAGCACGTATTTGGCAAGGAGGAGGGCAGACAGGATTAAGAAAGCAGTTTGTGACTCACTAGAGCAAAATGAATTAGCCTGCGATGGGTAAGGTCCTATGATGAACAAATGCACTGGCCTCTGGCATGCCATCTAGAAAAACCTAAAAGCAATCATCACCTTTATGAGCTTTCGAATGTCTAGAAGAGATCTTTCTCCTGACCTCTAATAAACTTCCCTCGGTTCTGGCTATACATTTTTCTAGTTTTCACCATCTTTCATAAAAGTTCTGTTAGGGATATATAAGCTCATGTGAAAGGATAGAATTCAAAAATGAGAGAGGAGGATGTCAGACGCATCCACAGTTCCCAAAGCGTAACACCAGAGAAGGAAAGCTAACCTTCTTCATCCCCTGAAGCTGACCGGCTACTGGGGAAAGAGTGAGACAAGACAGAAAGCCCGGAGGGTAAACTGAGAACGAAGCCGACAGCCTGGAAGGTAAACAGAAGCGATGGAGGCACCCAGGGGTTATTTTGGCAAAACTCTGAAGACGAGGGCTACGGACACTGGAGAAAGAGGGCAGAAGCATGGCGAGGCACACTTCTATTTGGAAGGATGCCAAGTCAGGTCCCTTTCTTCCCTAGTTCTTGCAGGATTCCTTGGTTACGGCCCTGACTTACTCCCTTCTGGTCGCGATAGTCATCAAATGTCTGGAGAGGAATGACGAAATCTTAACATCTCACCCCTAGTGACTTCTAGAGCAAAAGGCGAGCGACTGCCCCACACTTCTAGCACATCTGTACAGATACAAATATACGATTAACGACGACAAATTAATTCACTTTTTAAAAGATAGCATGTTTCCTCCTGAGTAAACTCCGCTTACCTACTGACACTTTTTATCCTTTTTGAAACTTAAAAAAACAAACCAAAACCACCCAGAGAAAACTATATAGCGATGAAATGCCCTCCTGTTTTACAATCAAAACACTACAAACGGGCACCGAACTGCATATGCACATTCCCGTTTTTTACTCCAGCCTTGTCCAGTGCCTTCAAACATAAAGAGGAAAACGACGTTGGAAGTGAGCCGGTCCCGGGCTCCGATGCCCCGCGTCCGGATGGCCTCGGCTCCACCCACACCTAGACCGGCGCGCCGGAGCGACCCGCTTCCTCGCTCGCACAGCGTCGCCTACAGGCCTCATCCCCGACTACCAGAGAGGAATCAAAACCACCGCCAAAAAGAAAAAAAAAAAAAAAAAAACCAAAAACCAGGCCAGTCCAGCAGCGCCCGTGTATTTCCAGAAATTAGTGCACCGCGATCACGATTCCAACTCGGCCAGGCTGGGAGCCTTGCCCTTCCGAGGACTGTGTTCTTCGCAGAAAAGACGCAGACGGCTAGAGGGTCCCGCCGCTCAAAGGACCGGAGGCCATACGATCCATCCATCCATCGCCGGCTGCAGGGACACCGCCCGAGTCCACCGGTCGGCTTCCTCGGGGCTGAGGCCCCGCGAATCAGGGCGGGCAGCGCGGCCTCCGCTCGCCGCCGTCCCGCGCGGCCCGTGACGCCCGGGAGCGCCCGAGAGAGAAAGAGAGGGAGAGAGAGCCGGGCCGCACGCCACCGCTCCGGACCAGCTGGCCCGGCTTGCTTGTCGCGCGGGGAGAGCCGGCCACCCGGGCAGCCGCCGGAGCGACACGACGGGCAGACACCCACGGCCGTCCGGAGCCGACCGAGGACGCAGAGAAGAACCAACGCCGCCGTCGCCGAACCCCGGGGGTCCGCGGGAGCCGCCGCGCTGAGTCCGAGCGGCGAGCCCGACCGGCGGCGGCGGCGGCGGCGGAAGTGGAGTGGGGAAGAGGGGGTGGCTGTTAGTGTTTGGCGCCGGCGGAGGGAGTCATTCCTGCAGCTGCACTTCCGGTCGGCATTTTGTTCTGTGAGGGAGAGACGGAACGAGAGAGAGAGAGGGAGACACACACACACACACGCACACACACACGCACACACACACACACACACACACACACACAGGGCTCCTTCCCCCCGCCCTCCCCCCGCCCTCCGTCGGTACCGACTCACCCGACCCCACCGAGCCGCCGGGAGGGACTCCCCCGCCGACAGGAGGACTGGTTCCCGGGCCCCGCGGCGATGCCCCCCCGGTAGCTCGGGCCCCCGGCCGGGTGTTTGTGAGTGTTTCTATGTGGGAGAAGGAGGAGGAGGAGGAGGAAGAAGCCGCGATTTGTCTTCTCGGCTGGTCTCCCCCCGGCTCTACATGTCCCCTGCACTGAGGAGACGGAAGAGGAGCCGTAGCCACCCCCCCTCCCGGCCCGGATTATAGTCTCTCCGCCACAGCGGCCTCGGCCTCCGCTCGGATTCAGACGCCGATTCGCCCAGGTAAATTCCTGCTCTTTATTTCGGCGGCGGCGGCGGTGGCGGTGGTGGCGGCGCCGGCGCCAGGTTCCTCAGCGATTCTCCTCCTCGCTCCCCCTCCCCGCCGTCTCCTCAGCGGCCCCGGGTCCCTCTCCCCGGGCGAGTCGAGAGAGTTCGCTCCTCTCCGGCGGCAGCCGCCCTGGGTGGCGGCGGGTTGGTACCCTCTCCCGACCGGCTTGGGCGACGGGGGGAGGACCGGGCTCCTGCCGGGCGGGCCGGGGAGGCGTAGGCCCGGCGGAGAGTGCAGGCCGCGGGCCAGCGGAATCTACTTGAGCCCGGGGATTAGGAGAGCTCCGGGCTGAGAGGGGCGGCTGGCTGGTCGGTGACAGGCCTCGCCCGGGAGAGGAGCTGGAGCTAGTGAGGAGGCGGAAACAATACAACTATCGGCGAATGCGCCCCGATCGTCCCCATATTTACAACTTTCCCGGTCCGGGAGTGGGGAGCGTCCCAGTGAAACAAACAACCCCCCTTCTTCCCCCGGTGACCCCGTGAAGGGAGGAAGTAGTTTCAGTTAGTGAAACAAATGTAAATGCTCAGGCACGGCCGCCGTGGTGATTCTCTGCGAAACTTGCTTGGAGGTTGGAAAGTTAATGCAGACTCGTTTTCTTTGTAGAAGGCTCTAAACGTCCACACGTATATTTAACGCAGAAAGCCGTAGCGGTGTGGGCAACTGCTCATCCTTCGCCCAAGAGCTTTTATGCTGTTTGACAAGTGTGTGTTGCACATGGACTTTTTATTCGGAGTGTAAAGGGCTTGACAGGTTTACCCTGCCACTTTGCATTTGGATGTGTTATGTAAGGATAATTTTAAACGGCGGTACGGAAAACACTCGGGTCCTTTCCAGCCTGAGCGTTATGTGCAAGCATACAAAGAATTTTAAATGTTCCGAGCTTGACGCCGAGAGCAGGATGAAACCTAGTTTCTTTCAAAGGATAGGAGCTAAGTCACACTTAAAATCTTTGGGAGGTTTAACACACACACACACACACGCAGAAGGTGCCATCCTTTCTTGTCAGGGCAGATCTTCGTGAGGTCCCAGGATTGTCATTGGCTGTTTGTACCATGATGTTTGACTCTGTAATGAGCGTGGTGTCATTTTAATAGGTCAAATGTATCTATCTGTAAGTGCTGGGGGAAAAAATACCAGTTCTGTATCTTAACAAGTTCTGGTTCACGAGTAAGTTGGATGTTGGGAGCTTGTGTGTGGCGGCTTTGGTAATGGAAGTTGCCGTAAGACGGAAATACCTTTTTTAAAGTCCTCAGACTTTTGAAATTGCACAGTGAAAGAAGTGTCCTGTTGGATATTTTGTTTCATACTCGCTGGAGGAAAACTCATTTGTTAAAATGAACCAACACTGCTCAATAATGTCCCATGTCTCAACAGTGATGGTTAAATGTTGGCTTAAATATCTTGTGTCTTAAGTTTTATTACTGTAGCGTAAGTAACTTTTCTGCGGGTCGTTTTTGAGTTTAGCATGCTGCCTACAAAAAAATTGCCTCACATTTCCTGCAAACGTATGGATAAAGGTTAAAAACAGTGAACTTAATATAGCTGTCACGTACTAGGCATGTTTTTAATGCTATAAATCCGTGTAGTAGTCAGTAGCGTGTCCGTGATTTGTATTGGTCGGGGAGCAGTTTGAATTTTAAAAAGCCTGAGGCTCCTGCTGAGCCCCAATCCCGGCCTCCCTCCCTCCCTCCCTCCCACTAATCTCCCATTCCTGTCTTTGTGCTGCCTGCTCCTGTTAGACTCTGCTTGCTGCGGGGCCTCAGGCCCGCGGGGGTGAAGGGGGGTGGATGGTAGGGGTTATGCCAGGAGGGAATGATGAAGTGGGGGAGACTTCCCGTCCTGAGAAAGCAGAGGTTTTGGTGTTTAGGGGCGGGGGGCGTGTAAAGGGTTGGGTAAAGGCGTCACTAAAAAAATGTTTGAAAGGCCTTGTAATTATCTTTTCAACTTTTATTTGATTAAAAGGAGCTGTATGTCAAGAGATGAGCCTATTTCCATGAAAGATATTGGAAAAGAGAGTTCTTCTTGCTTAGTTTTCATAAATAGAAGCAACTTTATTTGCAGTTTTATAAGTTACAAGGAGCCTTATGAAGATGTTTGGATCAGTCTAGTAGATAATCAGTGTATGTGATTGACAAATTTTTCTTCAGTCTTTGGAATTAGATTATAGTTAGTCCTTTCCTCTCTTTTTATTATCCTAGTTCTATATATTTTGTAATTTGTAAGTTATGTTCAGTTAGTGACGCATTCATACGATAACATAAACAGTTCTTTAAAGAAATTTGAAAATATTTTTGTTTTGCCCAGAATAATTTAAATAGGTTGCTTTTAAAAGAGAAAACTCAATCCTGGAACTTCATATTTTGGGTAATGTAGTTGGAGAGAACAGTTTATGTTTCATGCAGAATTATGGTCAGTCTATGGGACGTCACCTGCATTGGTTGAAATGGTCACCAGTGCTCCCCTTCCTTTCTTTAATCCAATGAAAAGATACAACCACTGCACATTCCAGTACTTTTATAGTTCTAGTTACAGTATTTGGAGAAATACTTTTACTATATACATAACATGTTCCTAGTATGCCTAATCTCAAACTCTCTAGCTTACTGTTTTTCTTGAGTGTGCAATTAGCAATAACTTGTATAGCTTGGAAAGAAAAATCTTAATGTAAATAATGAAAATCTAGTAAATCAAAGTTAAAATTACATAATTACTTTCAGTGTTTTTAAGAAGTGTATTGGACTGCTTTCTAAAGCCATTCACCCATTTGTTTACTAAAGATATTTGACTTTGAACCTGTGCTAGAAATTATTGCTACCCACATTTAGGGAGAAAACGAATGGTGTATTTGAAAAAAAGTTGAGGTTTTTTTCAATAGGGATGAAAAATGAAGATTTTTTTTTGCCATTGTAGTAAACAATTTTGGTTCCCCTTAGTGATTGTTATTAAAATTTAAAAATATGAGCAGAGCTATACCAATTGATGTGTGAAAGTTTCTTTATTTCAACTAGACTACTGAACTAAAAAAGATGCTCTTTAGAATCTTCCTATTAATTTATTTAATTTTCTATACTAATCTGTCATGAGACTGTCATAGAAACATTTGACATGTCTGTATTAGATTTTGATAATAAAATTAAGTAAAAACTAACTTTGAGTTTTAGTATACTCTATTATTATGAAAAGCATGCTTTGAAAGTATTTCTAAAATTTTAAACTAGTACCTCACTTTTCTATTGAGTCATTGTGAGATCTAGGGTAAATTCCTTTGAGAGAAATGTAGCTTAATTCTGTTTATCCAGGTACTGAGTAGGTAGGTACTTTTATGGAATTCTGATAATAAATTGTTAAGCGTTGAAGATGCTTGTTTTAATATTCTAAGCATACTGTTAGCTTTGATGGTACATTTATGCTCTTAAAAACTGTAGAGGTCATTTTAAAATGTATTATTTTCAGTAATTGTCTTTTATAATAATATTTTGTGTTTTTAGAATTTTCAATCTGACTTGAATCCATTTGTAGATATTCTTATGTTTATATGAGAGAAATGATTGGCATGATTTGTTTAATAGAAAACTTCACTCGCAGAGATCAAATATATATAGGGATTTCCTGATACTTAATACTTTTTCTTTTTTTGTTTTGTTTGTTTGTTTTTGTTTTTTTCTAGACAGGGTCTCTCTGTGTAACAGCCCTGGCTGTCCTGGACTTGCTTTGTAGACCAGGCTGGCCTCGAACTCACAGAGATCCGCCTGCCTCTGCCTCCCGAGAGCTGGATTAAAGGCATGCGCCACCACACCCGGCTACTTTTTCTTTTTATTACATTGTATTTCTATATTTCTCTAAGAAATGTTTGTACTCTGGTTTTCAAACCATTTTTACTTTTTTGAATTATCTGAGTTCAAGATAATCCCCACTTTTTAATTTTAAAAGAGACCGTATCTTTTTTTCCCCCTCTCAGCCGTATTTTCCTGCTGTAAACATAGTAGCATGACGATACATTGGAGGTGTATGTTCAAACTACTGATTTCATTTTCCTGTGATATCTAACATTTTCTGAGTTGTTTACTTTTTATTTTTTTAAATGACTGGTGGAGTTTTAAATTGAACTTGATTTTATAGCAACTTTAAAAAACCCATTTCTGTCCATTTAAGGCCATCCTCATTTTAAAGGATATTTTGTATGATTAGAATAGTTTACCCAAGTAAGTTAATTAATAAAAGTGATTTTAGATATTTGTAGTGTGTCTAATTTTGTTTTGGTAGAAATCTGGAGTTAATTTGAGTGAATTGAATTTTATGAGATTGTATTATCCTATTTAGCCCCAAAGTGGTATTTAAAAAGGTTATTTAATATTAAAGAGTATTGCCAACTAAGATTTTCCCCATAAGGTTTTGGTTACCTATTATTTGCCAAGAATTGTGTTAAATATGTCCCTTATAATATTATTTAATTCTAGACAATACATGAAGGAGAAACAGTTATCCATAATTTACAGATAAAGAAATTGAGGCTAGGAAGATGTAGAAAATTGATCATAGTCATATAGTTCATAAATACGTTCATGGCATACGTTTGTTTTTAAAAGTTCAAGCTTCTACATCTTTAGTTTTTCAAAAATTATGCATTCCTTTGGTTTCTCAGTTGACAAAACATTCATAAGCTATATTAAAGTAATTATGTATGTCAGGCTAGGAATGTAGAATTTATGTACTATACATATGCTATTTTTTAAATCAAGTTTTGACTAGCTTTTTAATTTTGTTAAGTGGTCTGTGCATTTTTTATTTCTCTTAAGTGTATGCATATATATATGGATGAATGAAATTGTCATAAAGGCAAAAAAAACCATTAGAGTCATTTCATAAAAATATAAATGACCAGCTAAATGTAGTATAGAAGATAAATCTATAAATAATTATGAATAATTTTTTAATACTAGCGTTTATGTAGTTTTCAAATATTGATCCTTTCAAAATCATCCACTTGATTGTGTAATTGTTCAACAACTGTTGTCATTACATAACTTTGTGGGAATTTTGATTTGTTTAGTTTTAGGTAGGGTGTCTTTATGCAGCTGGGAACTCACAGAGATCTCTGTCTCTGAATGCTGGAATTAAAGGTGTGCATCACCTCAACCTGAAGGGAAATCCTTCCCCAGAGACCCAGCAAACCATTTGAAATAGCAACCCCACCCCCTCCATTTTCTTTTTCCTTTTCCTTTTCAAGACAATGAATGTTTCACTATGTAGGCCTGCCTGAAACTCCCTGTGTTGACCAGGCTGATCCTCCTGCCTCTGCCTTCCCAGTACAAAGGCATGCACCACCACACCCAACATTGAAATAGTCTATTTAAAATAAAATCCATTGTGGTGAATTTTTGCTTTTAGGGGGTGGATTTGAGTTAAATATAGGAAGAACATTAAAATTTAGTCTTTTTCAGTCAGGTGTTCTACCTGATTTGATTTGCAATACTTTATTGTTTTGTTCTGGGTTTTTGTTGTTGGGGGGGGCGTGTGTTTTTGTGTGTGTGTGTGTGTGTGTGTGTGTGTGTGTGCGCGCGCGCTTAGGCAAAAGGCAGGGTCTCACTGTGTACTCTTGACTGGCCCACAGTGTACTATGTAGATCAGGATGGCCTTGACCCTCTTGCTTTTTCCCACAAGTGCTGGAATCATAGGTTTGCTCCATCACATTTAGTAGTATGTAATAGTATTGAATGGTTTCATGTGCCAGAAACTGTTCTGGAATCTTTACATTAATTTTCTCAATTCTTTGAGGTTGACATGTTATAAAATTAACTTAAAGGATGATTAACTCAAAAGTCACACAGTTATATGCAAAAAGTAGGAAAGGTTGGTTACAATGTCGGTACTTTACTATATGGTGTACATGATTTTAAACCTGTCCAGTTACTCAGTGAAGCCATAGTATTCTTGTTTTACAGACATGGAAACAGAAGCTTATCATGTTTAAAAAACTTGTTCTGGGTGGTAAATCTAGAGAGTTTTAAGAGTATTCCAACCCAAATATGTCTAATTTTAAAATACCCCTATTTGCATTTCTTCCATCTTGACTCTTCAACTCTTCAAAGATGATACTTTTTTTTTATATGTATATGGGTGTTTTGCCTGGATGTATTTGTCTGTTCATCATGTGCATTCCTGGTTCCCACAGAAGAAAGTTTTGGATTCCCTGGAACTGAAAACAGCATGGGTTACTCATGGGCTGTTACATGGGTGCTGGGAACCGAACATGGGTTCTCTGGAAGAGTAAGCTGGTGGTTGTAACCATTGAGCCATCTCTCTAGCCTGGAATTTTGTACTGTAATTTTTCATGAAAAGAGTAGGCTTGGTTATAAAATAGACTGTTTTTTTCTTGTATAGCTTATAAAGAAAGCCTCAAAATAATGTGTGTGGTGTTTGGGATATGATCCAGGACTCCATCATATTCAGCATGTGCTCTTATCATTCATATATATATATATATATATGTAGATCAGGATGGCCTTAACCCTCTTGCTTTTTCCCACAAGTGATGGAATCATAGGTTTGCTCCATCACATTTAGTAGTATGTAATAGTATTGAATGGTTTCATGTGCCAGAAACTGTTCTGGAATATTTACATTAATTCTCTCAATTCTTTGATATATATATATATCCCCAGCCTCCTGAAAAGAGAAGAGTTATGTTTTGATAAGGTGTAGCTTACTTGTTACCAGATCGTAGTCTTACAAAATACGTTGCTACTATATATAATGCTTACTTGCATATAAATTTAAATAGGATAATGATTTTTAGATATATCGACCACATATATAAAATATATGTATAGAATAGCTCTATACATGTCAGATCTATTTTATTTTCATGACTTTATTGCCGTTTTAATTACTTTATGAAAGTTTCTAAAATAAAGCATGTAGGTAAATTGGCTTTGTTATCTAACTTGTATCAAACATATCATTTAACATGGATACATTAAAGTCTAAAGTTACCTTTTATTTATATTTGCCTTTTGTCAGAAAGGAAACACTTGGGACATGCAGAAATTAATTTATTAAAACAGTTTTATTTTTACTCTCTTGAGAAACTTAAAATCTTTGACAAAATATGAAATACTAGATTCATTTTCAATATAGTTATATTTAGATTGTCTTCTCCATTCCAGAGAATCATGCTGTCTTATACAGGTGAAATGGATACTTGTTTATATCTGATCATTACTTTTAAAAAATGCATATTGTTCTAGATACTTTAAATCTAACAATTTCTAAAGGAATATTAAAAGTCAAGGCATGGTTTACATTAAAATGTTAAGCTTTGTGATTAATATTTATGATATTTATTATTTTCAAAACAAAAATGTCCTTGAAATTAATCATAACAAGGAAATACATCACTGTTATCCAACACTGCTACTTGGGAATCCTTTAAGAAGTTAAAGCAGGGCTTCTCAAACATTCCACTCATGTCCCCTTTTTTTCCCCAAGAAAATTATTATGTGATTCTGGGGTATATAGGTATGTAAATCAAACATTTAGTGATAATAAACTAAACATTGGGGCTGGAGAAATGGCTCAGAAGCACTGACTGCTTCTCCAGAGGCCCTGGATTGGATTCCCAGCACCCATATGGCAGCTAAGAGCCATCTGTAACTCTCGTCCCAGGAGATGTAATACCCTCTTTTGGCCTTTATCGTCATTGCAAGCATATGGTGCACAGACATAAATATAGGCAAATGCCTTCACATATAAAATAAAAATAGTCAGATAATATAAACAAAATTTATTGTAAAACAATTCTTTGACATGCATACTATTCCCCACTCATTAAAGACTAATGCCGATTTGCGTGCTAACTTGATATATAAGTTGGAGGGGTTTTTTGATTTTTGATTTTGGGTTTTTTTTGTTTGTTTTGTTTTTTTTGTTTTTTTTTTTTTTAACAGAAAGGATTAAATCCTGCCTGCATATGTCATACTACAAGATGTAGTGCCTTCAGGCTTGTATTTTTTGTTTTGTTTTTGTTTTAAAGATAAGGTCTCATTATGTAGCCCTGGGTGACCTGGAATTCACTTTGTAGACCAGGCTAGCCTGAAACTCAAAGAGATCTGCTTCCTCTGCCTCCTGAGTGCTGGTATTAATGGAGTATATCATCACACACAGCCATCTTCAGCTTTATTTTTTTGAGTTCATCAATATTTGATTTTATAATTATATATGCCAAGAGCACCACTTCATATAAATACATAGTACAGAATAGAACTATGTTTAGGGTCAGTTGTTGGAAATTAGTTCCAAGCCAAAATTCATATAATGACTAGTTAAAAATTCAAGGTAGCAACTCAAATAGTAATTTTTAAAATTAACATTCTAACTATATTAAACTGTGATCCAAAGATAAACTAATTTAATACTTACAAATTAAGGAATGTGGTATGAAAGTATTAGAAGTCTTTTTCCCCCCCGGTGGCCAAGTCATTATGTTTCTATACCACAGAAAACTTTAATGTGCACTCAAAACACCGCAGTTTATCGAATACATTATTCTGGAACTGTGTGTGGCGTGATAGCATACACAGTGCAAAAAGTCTGTGCTGTGTTCAGAATAGGCTGCACTGAAGTTGAGGGAAGCAGCACGGGTGAGAGCTGCAGAGAACACCTCCAGGGTCAGCTGCTTGTGGCATTGAATTCATCTTTGGTTGTTGTGTGTACAGAAACCTTGTATTGTTGCTAAATTTTACACAGCACCCATATTCAGTTACCTGACTCCTTATGGAGGGAGTCCCAAAGGAGCCACAGTTAAGGAAGCTACTTAAAACTTTATTGTCTTTTTTTCTGATAGGTATTATGGTCTGGCAATTTCAACTGAAGAAATCAATTGCCAGAGGTAGACTATATGTATGGAGTTTAGTTTTTCCTTGGT
>CAJQZJ010011242.1:400351-417634 GCA_907164525.1 Lophiomys imhausi
ACACAGTTAAATTAGGCATAGCTCATTATAAGCAATAGTTCTGTTCTTAAAAAATGATAGAAAAGGGCATTCATTTTCTCCAGGGTTCTACCTGTGCCTTAAAAGACAACTCTTGAGACTGAACGTTGAAATGTAATAAGCCTAAAAGCTGCCATTCCTTCCCCCCTGAGAACAGAACTAGGAATGCAGTGTCCCATAGCCTCTGTTCAGATGATTCTGAAAGCCATGTAGGACGTAAATATTTTACCTAATTCTGCTAATCCATTTATTCTCTGCCTGAGTGAAATTTTTGCACAGCATATGGAATATAGGCACAGAAAAGTTCAAAATATTGGTGGTACAAAATTATTGATACTATCCTTGGAAATGCTGGTTAGTGTTCCCATTGTTTTGCGTCTCAAAATGTTAAGTCAGCGGGCATTTTTTTAATGAAAAGTAAAGGATTTTGTGAATGTTTCCTTGATCAGTTATTACATTTTTATAGCATTTTTATAGTTTATAACATACCTGTAGAGAAAATAATTTGTTTCTATGTCCATTCACTGAATGGTGCGGGGCCTTCTTGCTTTAGTCATTTGGTAAAATTTTGTTGAATTGTTTTTTTCTTTTTCACTTCCTCTAAATCACTAAACTACTGAGATACAGCTCTTGCCATGTATAGTTCATAAAGATCTGCTTCTAAATCTGCAAGTAGTAATGGTAAATTTTATTTCAGTCAGTTTCAAAAAGCAGTTTTCTTGGCTGCAGGTCTTCTTACCTCTGGGATAAGAGCTTTTTATTTACATGCATTTCTAGTACTATATGCATAATATAACTTGCATAGAAAAGTAAATGAAATAAAAATTACAGAATTTCTTTTTCAGCTGTCAGGACTGTGTAGTATAAGAAACATTTAGTTCTAGTCCTTTTGACTATATAGTTGGGAGTAATATAGTAGGGTTTATTAAAAGAAAGTAGTTATCTCATTTCTTTGTTTTAATCTTAACATAGTTTTAAAGTTTTCTTTGCTAACAACTATTATATGTAATGCAGCTTAGGTTTGATGAGAAATACATTACTACATATAAAATGGTGTTCAACTGAAATAATGGTTTGATAGCTGCATTAAAAAATTAAGTTAGACTTATTGAGATAATTTATGCCATAAAAGTCATTCATGCATTCAGTTCAGTTAGGTGATTTTTGGTGAACATTAAATCTTGTTACCCTCTACCACCATGGGCAGAGTATATTACCATTACTCAGAAAAGTATTCTAGTGTCCTTTTACAAATGATTCTCTAACTCTGTTCCAGCCCTTAGCAATACAGTTTGGTTTTGTTCTTATAGCTTTGACCTTTTCTAGAATATCATATAAATGGAATCATACAGTATATAAAACATTTGCATGTCTTATTTTTTTCACTTAGCAGAAAGCTTTGGGATTCATTCATGTTGTTTATGTGTGTCAATAGTTTGTTGGTGACTGAAATTTGAAGTTACATTTAAAGTGCTCTTTGATGTTTTACTTATGAAAGAGTATTATGAAAAGAATACTTTAAACAGTGTGTATATTGTTCTCAGAGCTTAGCAACTTGAATTGAATACTGTACTTGTCCAGTTTTTGCCCATTACCTACTCAAGTCTAGTATAGTTGGCATTATATTAAATGGCATTGACTTATATTAGAACATGATGTTAAATTAAATGCCTTACCAAGTAGATGAAATAGACATTACTCTTTCTCATTATATGGGAAAAAATTAACATCATGTATTTTATACTTTTAGCATGTAGACTCTAGAACAAGAAATAAGGGATGGTGTAGTAATTAAAAATTGAATTTCCTTTTTTGTTTTTAAAATATTTTAATTTTATTCATATATTTATTTTGTAAGTGTTTGCTTGCATGTATTTGCACCATGTGCATGCCTGGTACAAGTGGAGTCCAGAAGAGGGTGTTGGATCCCTTGGAACTGAATTACAGACAGTTATGAGTCACCATGTGGGTGCTGGAACTCGTCATTGTAGAGGACCTGGTTGCTGTACAAGAGCAGCCAGTGTTCTTAACCCCTGAGCCACCTATCTCTCCAGATGTTTGGTTGGTTTTTGAGACAGGGTTGTTACTCACTGTGTTGTTCTGGCTGACCTGGAATTCAGTGTGTAACCCATGCTGACTTCAAACTTGAAGCAATCCTCCTGCTTCGTCTCCCATGTGCTGGGATTACAGGCACCACCCACTACACCTATAGTTTACATTTTCTTTAACATTTATAAATGTATGCTAAAAATAAAGTATATGTTAAGGTGAAGAACATTTTTAGTCTTCCTGTAAAGATTAAAATTGAAGAAACAATGCTGTTTACTGAACAGTGGAGGCAGATAATGATACAAGCTTTCCTCTGCTTATTTTATTTGACCTCCCCACCCCAATTCTGGTTTTGAAATAGATTGTTTGGGGTTTAGGAATCCTCTTTTTACTTCTATGTCTTTTCCCTCTCATTAAAAAATATTTATTTTTATTTATATGTATGTGTGTGGATATGTACATATGCATACAGGTTTTCACAGAGGCCAGAAGAAGAGCTGGAGTTAGAGGCAGTTGAGACATCAGGCATGGGTGCTGGCAACCAAACTGAGGTCCTCTACAAAAACAGCAAGTGCTCTTTACTGATGAGCATTGTCTCTAGCTTTTGCCCTGCCCCCAATTTTAGACTGACACTCTCTCTCTGTCTCCCCTCACTCTCTTTCTTGTGTGTGTGTGGGGGGGGGGAGGGAGAGAGAGGGAGACAGACAGACAATACTAACTGACATATTGACTGAATGTGTAGTTTAGGCTGATCTTGAACAAAGATCCTCCTGTTCCAGGCTCCCCAGTTGATGGAGTTACAGGTTTATGCCTCTGTTCTGTGTGCTTTTGCAGTCTTTCCTAAACAATTCTTAGGACTGAGAAAATAGTGCTGTCATTAAGGTGCTCATGGTGGACCTTGACAAAACATGTCTGTAATGTCAGCACTGGGAAGGCTGGAGCTCACTGGCTAGTCAGTTTAGTATAAATTCAGTGAGCTCAAGGTCTAGTAAAAGACCCTCTCTCAAAACATAAAATGGACAGCTACTTAAGAAGGTACCCATCTTCAAACTGGCTTCATTGTGCTTATGCTTGCATATATGTGTGAGCAGGTACACGGATAGATACACATTGCACGTGTGTGCGCGCAACACACACACAGTTCTCTTCCTCTACCTACCCCTGTAAATATTTTTTATCCTCAAGGTAGTCCTTCAACCTTGATTCACAGGATTTATTACACACTACCTATTAACTGATGACTCACAAATATATTTCTTGATTCTGACTATTCTGACTGGGTTGAGATGTAACCTCAAAGTAAGTTTTAACTTCTGTTTCTCTGATGGCCAATGATATAGAACACTTTATTAGCAGTTTATTAGTGTTTAGTAGCAGTTCATATTTCCTTTGTAGATTCTCTTTACAAATCTGTAGCCCATTTTGTATTGTTTTGTTCCAATATGTATTTTTAAAAGACAAATTGATAGACTCCAGGCCAAAGTCATCTACATAATCCATTTGTGCATATTAGGAATTGGAAGGTATTGGTGGGGAAAGAATGAAGTATTTCTTATAGCTTTAAATCTTACATAATTGCTCATGGTTCCTAGTGTATGTCAGTGTTCATTGTACTGCGCTCTGTATTCAGATGTACGAGTCTCAAAACTGGAATTTAAAATGGCTCAGTTATAAGCTTATGGCTGCTCTAGGATGAACTTCCTTGCCTGGATCTCCAACATGTTAACTAGCTGTTGAGCTATGTTGCTACCACTAGAAATTATATACTTTAAATAATCTGATACTTTTATCTAAAGATATTTTCATATTTGTATAAAATAATAGTTCAGCAACTCTCCATTCCTTTAGTTTTTTTTTTTTTTAAGCTAGAACTGCTTATAAAATTCTAATATGTTAGATGAGGCTAAATTGTTAAGTTTGGTGCTTAAAATTTTTTAAGAATATTAAAACTGAAGATTTCTCAAGTTGCTTGTTTTTTCATTCTAGAAGAAATTTGAGAATTCATTATGCTATTTGGAAAATGTGGAATTTTATAAATTAAAATTTTATTTTTCCTAGTAGATTATTCAATAACAACAATTATATAAGTACATGTAATTATGTTATATATGTCTGTACTGTAAATATGCACACATACTGTTTTAAGAACATATCATAAAAACTTTGCTAGTTTTTATGTTGTATTCATACTATTTCAGAGGCTACCTGTTAATTTGTTGATAGATGAGCTATAACTTTTCATTCTACTCTTGGATAGTTTATTTGCTTTTACATCTTTATAAATGTAGAGGCAGAGAGCATCTTTGTACAATTTGGGGAGGGGTCCACCTTTTCAGGGTTCACCATTCTATTCATTAGAGTAGAATCCAGTAAACAGAAAGCCAAAAGGTTTGAACATTTTTATGTCTCTTAATATGTAGTTGTAATATTTTGCCCTGCCATTATCTATTTTCATAGAGAAAATTAATTTTTAATGTAAAATGCTCTGATTCTCTTAGGATTACTTTTAGGTCACTTAATTTTTTTCTCACTCCAATATTGTAGCGGTTTTCAATATTTAATTTTTTGATGGTAAAAAAATCGTGACTTTCAAACTCTACATAACATTTCAAGATATGCAGTAAAATTTGTGTAAGATCTAATCTTAGTTACTAGCCAAGGAACATGTATGGCAGTTATTAACCCAAGCTCATTTCATCTATAAACTATCTTAGGTTTAAAGAGTCTATGGATGAGTCAATACAAAGTGAAAAAAATTAAGATTAAAAATTAAAAATGCTGATTGTTAATTTTTAAGTTGTAGTTTTATTTGTTTGGTGTATACATGTGCATGTATGTGTTTGGGAACACGTGCAGTGGCATGTGTGTATGTGATCAACTGGGAGGGATTCATTCTGTCCTTCAGTATGTGGGTCCCAGGCCTTTAATATAGGTTGCCAGGCTTGATGATCTTACCAACCCATGTTATTTAGTCTTAATTTTTTAAATACAAATGTTTAGTGTGCTACGTACATGGCTTTCATTTAGTTTCCATTCTTCTGGTCATCAAACCTTGAGTGTATCTTCTGTTTCAACTAATAAACTGTAGGCATTGGAAATGGTGAAATAAAAGCCTTCAGCCTGCCTGCCTACCTACCAAGATCTCAGTCTAATAAAGCTTATAGACAGATGGGCAAATGATCATTTTGTAGGTTCTGTAGTGCTGCGATCAAGACGAACTGAGAGAGTAAGTACAGTAGGAGCATGGGGTGGGGGAGTAGAAGGAGGGAGAGAGAGAGAAGCTGACTGACTGTTGAGAACCTAGTTTATATAATAACCTATTACACACACGAGTGTGGTAGGAAAGTAAGTCAGGAGAGCCTTTCTAGGAGAGATGGTATGTAGACCATAGGCTTTAGTCAGACATGTGAGCCTGGAGCAATAGTTGGGATTTGGAAACTGCCAATGGCATAGGCTTGAAAAAGTGGTGGCAAAAAGATTTAAAGCCGCAGAAAGGACAGAACTCAGATTGTGGAAAAATGTGTATACATGGGACCGGAGGGATAGTTCAGCAGGTAAAGTTCTTGCTGTGCTAGCATGAGGACCTAAGTCTACATTCTCCACTTACATTTTAAAGCTAGCAGCAGTGGTGTGCATCTATTACCTCATCACTGACAGGGTAGAAACAGGTGGATCCTGTTGGAAGTTCAGAGGCCATCCAGTTAAGCTGAATCAACAAGCTCCAGGTTTATTGAGAAACTCTGCCTTAAAAAGTAAGGTGGATCGTGATAAGGCAACCTCAGACGGAGGTATGTGTATGCACAGGTGAAGTGCCCTGTGTATATTCCACATGTGCATATACATTGCTATGAGTAGTCCATTTTGCATTAAAGCTAACAGGGATTGGGAAAATATTTGGTCACCAATTATAGTTTTTACTCTTTAAATCTTGTTTAATAGTGAGAAGGATGTCATGGAGGCCAGTGAGAATTGATGAGGTGAGGTATTCAGTAAAGATACTGAGAATGTAAAGAAAGAAACTTGTATTAAGGTATACATGTAGGTAGAATGGGTAGTGAAGAATAAAGGAGGTTAAAGATGTTTTTTTTTTTTAATTTCCAAGTTTCATACATGTGGACATTGGTGTTTGAGATATAAGTTCAGTCAGTTTTAGATGTCTATAAATAGTTTGAGATACAAGTTCAGTCAGTTTTGGATGTCTATAAATAAAACATGTAGTTTATCAAAAGGTGTATCACTTTACACATTTTGGAGGGAATGGATTTTGAGAAATATAGTGGCTTGGCCAAATGTGGATACAAATACCATTCAAAAATTATTTTGAAGTCTAACCTTGAAGATCCTTCTAGTTTTCATATAATTTTAAAAGCATTATGGTAGACTATTTATATTTTATTTTATATATTTTTATTTTATTTATATTATATATAATATTGTATTTTATTCATATATACACACATATATGTATATATATACTAGTTTAAATTACAAAAAGATAATGGTGCTATATTTTTCTTATGCTTAATTTCCCAATATATTGATTATATTGCTGCACACTTTTAGGCATCTCTTGTATGTTTGTTTACCTAGCATAATCTCAAAACTGGCCCTTCTTTTTTACTAAATCATACATGTAATCAGATATTATAGTGAGAACTGTTACATAGTTCATAAGGAGTGTGTTAATCACTGTTCCATTGCTATGAAGAGACACTGTGACCAAGGCAACTTTTATGAAAGGGATCATTTAATTGATGACTTGCTTATAATTTTAGAGGCTTAGTCCATTATCATCATAGTGCAAGTATGGCAGCAGACAGGTGCAGTAGCTGACAGCTACCTCCTGATCCACAGGCAGAGAGAGAGAGATGGGCCTGTCATGGCTTTTGAAACCTCAAAACCCCACCCGTACCCCAACCCTATCTTTCCAGTGACACACTTCCTCCAGCAAGACCACACCTCCTAATCCTTCTCATATAGTGCTACTCCTTGACGACCACGCATTCAAATATATGAGCCCATAGAGGCCATTCTATTTCATACCACTACAAGGGGATTCTCTTTACAATTTAAATGCCAGTAGAATTTCAAAAGTGTTAAATACAGGAATAATTATAAAACAACCAAACTGATTCATCAGAAATAATTGACCAGTTGATTTTTAACATGGCTCCTTTTAATTTTTAAAAAATTTATGTGTATGTGTGTGTGCCTGCTTGTCTGAATATGTACCGTATGTATACAGCTGCCTACAGAGGCCAGAACAGAGTGTCAGGTCCCCTGGAACTTTTATGAGCCACCTGATAACAGGTGCTGGGAACTAAGCAAAGGACCTAGCAGGAGTAGCAAGTGCTCTTAACAGCCGATCTGTCTCTCGAGCCCCATGTGTCACCTCATTTGATTTTATTTAATTAAAAAACAAAAACCTCACCCATGACATGTAAAAGGGTAAGTAATCATGTGAGCAGTTAGTGATAGAAGGGAGAGATGTTTTTATTTTTGAAAAATAAAGGAAATTGCTTGATATTCTTAGGCCATGGAATTGAGGGAAGAGTCAGGGTAGCAGGTACTTTTAGGTGCAATTGGGGGGAAACTTGTAAAAAAAATATAACAAAACATGCAAACAAGTTGGTGTGTGCAAAATAAATTTTTTAAAATTGGAACTGATTGATATGTTCTTAAGAGTATCATATATTTTAAAAGAGTGTTCTAGATATTCAAGTGTATCTATCTCACATACTAGATATACACTAAAACGTACCTTGGCTACATAGAAGCATGCTGTATTTGTACTTAGACTAATTCCTTAGCAAATATTTGTCCTTTTGGTCAATTGGCAGTAAACTTTCTGAATGTTAGTTTACATAACACATTGTTCCACATATTTTCAAACAGAAGTGTGCTAATTTGTGACATTTTAATTGATTATTGGAAAGGATTATTAGATGAGAATTGGTTAAATCCTCCAGGCATGGTGCCTTGTGCTTTAATCCTAGTAGTCTGAAGGCAGAGCCAGGTGGATCTCTGAGAGTCTAAGGCCATCCTAGTCAGTAAAGTGAATTATAGACCAACTGAGGCTACACAGTGAGACCCTGTCTTAAAACAGAATAAAACAAAAGTAATTAAATGAACTTAAGTTACTCTAGTATTGGGGAAATACTCCTTTACAACATAGCTTAGTTGTTATACTCTAAATCGAGTATCCCATGTAATAACTGCTTATGCAAGGTTTGGTTTAACTCATGTTTAATATAAATATGCCTCTCAAGGTGGTATTATATTCTTACATATATATTTTCAGTAATCTCAAAAATGGATAACTGTATCCACTACACTTGATAATTCATTTTGTAAGTTGTGACTTACAACTTTTTTTTTTTTTTTTGGTTTTTCGGGACAGGGTTTCTCTGTGTATCTCTGGCTGTCCTGGACTCGCTTTGTAGACCAGGCTGGCCTCGAACTCACAGAGATCCGCCTGCCTCTGCCTCCCGAGTGCTGGGATTAAAGGCGTGCGCCACCACGCCCGGCGACTTACAACTTTTAATTGAAACATTTATATCCTGTTTTCCCCGTCTATAAATCCTCCTTTATTATGACTTTATAGGTTTGTTTGTTTATTACTAGGGAAGGTGACATCACAGTCACACACCAAGATTAAAATACTTCTCTCATTTTCCTTCTTTCCCAATTTGTGTGATCTTTTTTGTCTTCTACTTAAATAAGCTAGAATAGATTGGCTTCTCACTTTTGGGTTGTCAGTGATGTATGAATGTGTGTACTCATGTTTGTTAACCTGTGGGTGCACATGTGAAGGCAACATACTGACTTTGGATATCTTCTTCTATTTCTCTTCACTTTATATTTGAGACAGGGTCTCAAGTCAGTGTCTCTCGTTAAACCTAGACACAAATACACATTTTGGCTAGAGGGGCTAGCTAGCTGAGCCTCTGGGATCCACCCTTTTCTGCCTCTCTGTCCGAGTTTTGGGGTACAATATACCAACCATCACAGCTGATTTTTACAAGGATTCTAGGAGTTGAACTCAGGCCTGCATGCTTACATAGCACACACTTTGTAAACTGAGCCATCTCCCCAGCCTGTCACAGATTTTTAAAAATAAATCATACATCAAGGTAAGATTAATTTTATGTCATCATCCCCTTATGTCTCTTGCCTTTTTACTCAGTCTAGTATGTGAGGGCTGTGGTTCTTGGTAAAAGTATTTTGTCTGGATCAGGCTCCTAGCAGGGGATTGTTTGTTTGTTTGTTGCTTTTTAACTGATATAGCTCATCTGGACTAGTTTGAAAAATATCTAACATTCTTACAAACTGTAAAATTCATTCTTGTATATAAATTCAGTGGTTTTTAGTGTACAAAAGTTGCCCCTTACCAATGAAGGATGTGTTTCAAGAACTCTAGTCTAAAACCATAGTACTGAACTCTATAGGTTCCAATTTTTTTCCTATATGTATTAATGATTAATGCTTAACTTGTGCATGAAGCACAATAAACCATTAATAGGTAAGTAGAACAATTGTAACAAACTGTAATGAAAGTTATGCAATTATGGTCTCTTTCAACATGATTCTATCTCACTTTTGTGATGATAAAGATATCTCTCTCTGGTTTTGTTTCTGTTAATTTTTGTTTGCTAGTAAATCAGGCTGGCCTCAAACTCACAGATATCCATCTGCCTCTGCCTTCTTAAAGCTAGAATTACAGCTCTGCGCCACCACACCTATCTAAGAGCTATCTCTTAAAGGAAGCATTAATGTAGTGTCTCTTCTGTGCACTTGAATTGTTAGCATCTTTAGTCTTGTTTTGGGGCCGTTGTTAAGTAAAATAATGTTAACTTGAACACAAACACTGCATTAACTCACAGTTGATCTGATAACCAAGACAGCTTCTAAGTAACTAATGTCATTTGGAATGTAGTATATACAGTATGGATATATGGGACAAAAGAATGGTTTATCTTCCTGGTGAGACAAGGAGACAGATTAGGATGGTACACTTAGAACAATAACAGAATTTAAAACGTACGAATTATTTATACAATTTAATCCATTTAGTCATTTCAAATTGCAGTTGACACATGTAACTGAAACTGAGGGAGATGAAACCACAGATAAAGGGAGATGAATGTACTCACTAACTGGACATCTTTTATGACTCTAGTTCCAGAACATTTCCATTACTCCAAAAGAAGTTCTACATTTATTAGCAGCCATTGATTTCCTCTTGTCCCAATCCTTGGCAATTTCCAGTCTACCTCTGTTGCTTATAATCGAAACCATACCAAGTGGACTTTTTATGTCTGGCTTCTTACGTTTTATCATCCATATTACAGAATATGTTGGACTACATTTCTGTCTTATTTTTTTGTCTGCGTGATTGTATATATTTACTATATGCATTAGTGTGGGTGCTTATGCCCATACACACATGCATAGGCCAGAAAAGAATATTAAGTGTCCTGCTCTATCACTCCAATTTATTCTCTGAGACAGTATCTCCTACTGAACCTGGAGCTAGATTATCTGAGAGTCAGCAGTCCTGATTTTGCCCCAACAGAACTTAGGTTACAGGCTAGCATGTGGCCAGTCATACCCAGATTTTCATGAGTGCTGAGGATTTGAACTCAAGTTCATGCTTGCTCAGCAAGTAGTCTTCCCACTGAACCATCTCCCCAGCCTCAAGATTGAATTCTTTTTTGTGACTGAATAGTATTGTGTGGTATGGATATGCCACATTTTATTAGAGATTACCTCTCAGACAAAAATGAACATTTGAGTCATTTTTGCTTTTTGGATAATGTAAATGATGTTGATATAAAATTCATGTGCACATTTATGAATATACGTGTATATATACACCTCAGTTTTACTGTGTACATTTATAGAAGTAAAATTTTTGCACTGTATAACAGTGTTTAGCTCTTTGAGATACTATTCGACTGTTTTCCAGTGTAGTTGCATCATTTAACATTTCTATTAGGATTCTAATTTTCTCTTTCTTTCTCTTTCTCTCTCTCTCTCTTTCTTTGGATTCTAATTTTCTTATATTTTTGACAGTACTTCTTTAAAAAAGTACTTTACACTTAGTCATTTTGTGTGTAGTAGAGGAGGAAGTGCCACAACATATATATGGGAAAGGGCTTGCTAAAGTTGATCCTCTCTCTCCACACTATATGAGTTCCAGGGATCGAACTCAGGTCATCACACTTGGATGCAAAAGCCTTTACCTACTGGGTCATCTCACAAGCCTTCCTGGTACTTGTTATCTAACTTTGCCATTCTGGATAAATATGTGAGGATATATGTGAAGTATTTCTCACATTCTTTGGGTTGCTTTTATTGGCGCTTCTTGGTTGCTTGTATTTTGGATGTCATACCTAAAAAAGCATGAAAACACTAAACCATGAAGTTACACTGTTTTTGCTCTTACATTTAAGTCTATGATTAATTTTAAGTTAATTTTGTTGCATATACTATGAGATAGACCCAACTTCACCCTTTTACATATCCTGTGGTTTGTCTATCATGATTTGTGGAAAGATTTTTCATTTCTTCTGAATGACAGATAGTCTTGGCACTCTTTTCAAAAATATTTTGAAGCCAGGCATTGTGGTACATATCTTTAATCCCATACTTGGGAGTCTGAGGTAGGACTACAAATTTCAGGCCATACTGAGCCACATGGTGAGACCTTATTTCATAAAAACAAAACAAAAATAAATAAATTCCAGGCTGGCAAGATGGCTTTGTAGGTAAAGTTGCCCGAGACCAGAGCCTAATAATGACCTGAGTTTGGTCCGTGAGACACACATAGTAGAAAGAGAGAACCAACTCCTACATGTTTTTTTCTGACCCACAGACATCTGTCATGGCACACATATGCCCAAGCCCAAACAAATAAACATGCAATTGAATTTTTAAAAGATTAGTAAAACATAATCAGGGCTGGGGTGGAGTAGTTTCCTAACATTTCTGAGAGCCCAGTTGAACGTATATCTGAGAATTTATTTTGGACTCGGTTTTATTACTTTGCCCTGTGTGTCTGTCCTTATGAATGTCTTTTATATTTATAGGAATCATAAGGTCAAATCAGCTTTTACAAAACATGCAGCCATGATTTAGTTACGGATTGTTTTCTGTGGATCTGTTTGCAGGAAGGATGCTATCATTACAATGGGACAACTCTCATCAGTGAGCACAGGGCAGGCTGCTCTCCATTTTTAAGCCTTTAATTTCTTTCAACTTTTTTTTCAGTTTTCTATTGGAAATGTG
Source organism: Lophiomys imhausi (assembly GCA_907164525.1). NCBI lineage: Eukaryota > Metazoa > Chordata > Mammalia > Rodentia > Muridae > Lophiomys > Lophiomys imhausi. The sequence continues at coordinate 412,709 of CAJQZJ010011242.1, forward strand.
TTGTATTTCTTTGCCTGCCAGCAATAGTTATGAGACAGTTTTCTTGTTTGCCTAATCCTACTCCATTGTGACCTGAAAAAACTTGTGCACATGTAAAGAATAAGATTAGATGGCATAGGGAAAAATTGTGCCCACTCAATTATGTCAACATGTCCACCCGCTGTTATTGGAATACAACAGGACTCCAGTGTTTAAAAGCAATGTTTGTTGCCTATAAGTCACCTCAAGTGCTTGTTGCAGGAATAGATTAAGTAACTAAATGACATCAGTCATGACTAGCAGTTAGGGAAATAAAGAGTAAAATAAAACTCTGGCTAGCCTATACTATATTCTGTTGATCAAGGATTAAATAAGATAAAAAATCCTTACCAAACTCCATGAGCAAGTTGTTTCCATTCTCAGTGACGGACGGTGTCACTCTTATCACTGACCTTTAGATTTGGATTAGAGACAGAGACTGGTGGGCAACTCATGGCTGTTCTCTTTGTAAACATCTGTCAAATGTGTTCTACATGTTAATTATTCTCATAATTAGTTCTCTTGAAAAAATTCAGGAATAGAATTTTATTAATGAAGAAATGGGAACCTAGGATATTAGTAACTTGCTAAAGATACAGTTTGAAACAAGAGGTTGAATTTGAAGCTAATTTTTTCAGATTCTAAAATGTCACCTTGAACTTGGAGTTGTTGCTGCACAGTTATTGCTTCTCCATGACCTTTAAGGAGCTTACGCCAAAGTTGGTTATATTAAACATAGTTCTCTTTGTACCCTCAAGCCCCATTAAATAAAATTTAATGTAGAATTTAAAATCAAAGTTTGATTTTATTTAGAAAACTTTCACATCGTATTTCAAACGTCAGATATAGGATTTGCCCATTATTTTAATGCTGTTGAATTAGTCACAATTTCAAATGTTCTTCATCTTTTCTTTGAGAAGTGGGCATTTGCAACCAGAAGCAAATAACTTGATAGAAAAAGTTTGGGAGAGGTCTTTTTGTGGTTTCAGGAAATTAAGAAAGGAATAGATAAAAGTTAAGAGTTAACTCCAGTTGTCTTCTGTGTTAAACATTTTTGTATGCTTTAAATCTTCCTTGTATAAAAATGTAATATAATTGTCTTAAGCGTACTTAAAGATGAATAATTATTATGGGGTTTTAAAATTGAATCTTGATGAAAATTTTATACTTATGTTTGTGCCATACCTTTCCTGGGATTCACATATTCAGTACAAACCACTGTTCCTTATTGAGTTTGGTTTGTTGAGTGTTTGAATGGTGGAATTTCAGAGAAGAAAATTTAGCTAAAAGAGGTTCTCCAAAATTTGGGTGTCATGGTCCCCTAAAATGAATTTTTAGGGAGCCAACAAGGTATCTAAGCATGTAATTGAGTTCTCTGAGCAAGCCTGTGATCTGGAACCATGTAAAGGTAGAAGAGAACTAGCTCTCGGAGATTATCCTCTGACCTCCATATGCATGCCATGATATGCATGTGCCTTCCTGCATATATATATATATATATATATACACACACACACACACACACCATGCATTCATAATGATGATAAATAAGTCAAAGCAATTTAAAAGTGAATTTTAAGTAGGCTTAAAATAATTGATAATGGACTGCCGCCTAAGCATTGTTTTCTAAATCTTGTGATAGAGACTTCCCTGATTTTTTTTTTTTCCAGTTTTAAACGTCTGTCATCCTTTCTGTGATTATATACTTAACCTTTTCAGGCAACCTGCTTTTCCTTCTCTTTTCGTTAGCAACTATATATTCCATTCTTCATATAACTTGAAATATCTCCTCCATTCTAAATCACCTTCTTAGTTATCATTTTTATATTTTAGGAGTCAAGAGAGTGTTGTAGATCTAGGAAGATGCTTTTAAAATTGTGTTGCGAGTTAGTATGAATGTTGAGTTAGATATAGAACTTTAAACTCATGGAGATGGTTAGATAGTAGAAAGTTAAAGTCAGGTGCCAAATACATATGGACTGCATATTGGGAATGTTCGCTAAGCCATATAACCCTCATAACTATGGCCTAATTACCTCTGTTGTTTTGTATTGTATCTATTATTATAAGAGAAAGAGCCATTTGTTGGACTGAAAGGGGAAACTGTAGGGGGAAATAAGATATACCTTAAACTTTAAAAAAAAAAGAGAGAAGAGGATGGGGGGTTGAGGGTGGGAGGGTGGGACTGGAGGGGGGAATAGGGAGGGGATTGCCATTGAGATGTAACTTGAAGAAATTAAAAATATATATATTTTAGGCCCAAAGTGAAGTAGTTAAGTCTTTTTCTGTTACTGAATATTACTTCTTTTTTAAAATGTATTACTTTAAAATTTTATATCTATGGGTGTTTACCTGCATATATGTATGTGTACCACATGTGTGCCTGGTACCCTCAGAGGTCAGAAGAGGGTGTCAGATCATCCTCTGGAACTGGAGATAGAGATGTTGTGAGCTACCATTTGGGTACTGGGATCTGAACTTGGATGCTCTGCAAAAGTCACAAGTGTTCCTAACCCCAAGTCAACTCTCCATCTCTGTTTATGAATAATACTTCTAAAGCATATGTATATATATGCAGAGTTGAAAACTTGCTAGTACCCAAATAAGATCATCCTAGATTGTATCATCAGTTGGATGAATTAGAACTTGTTTTCATTACTCTTTTATTTTTTAAATAATGTGATTGAGTAGGGGTACTTCATCCCATAGTTGTTAATTACATTAGTAATACTTGTATTTTGTTTATAGAATACATAAGGACCTAAACAAGTCTTTCTATTTCTGTATGATTTAGAAAATAGAAAATAAATTTACAAAAACTTTATTTCCTTTTTAGTCATGATGGTGGTATGTGCTGACTCAGCCTTGTCTGTAGACACAGGTGCTTGGTGGTAGTTGGCTTGGGCTGGAGGAGTGCGCAATACCTGGCTAGGGAGTGCAACCCATGCCAGCACAGTGGTAGCAGGCAGACTGACCACTGCTGCTAAGGAGGTTGTAGGCTCTTATGTTTTAAAGGCCATGAACCATGTGGAGGCTCAGTAAAGCAAGTTTTTCAAAGTCTTCCTTCGGTGGTGGGTTTAAACCCAAAATGACAAACGGGAGACATTAATGTTAGTTGCAAGCCCTATTGCCAGTACAATTATTCATAAGATTCAGTTGAAATAATGTAAATAGAAGTGCTCCTACATATAATAATTCTAATGTAAGGATAAGAATAATATAAGGCTTAAAATAATTGATAATGGACTGCCGCCTAAGCATTGTTTTCTAAATCTTGTGATAGAGACTTCCCTGATTTTTTTTTTTCCAGTTTTAAACGTCTGTCATCCTTTCTGTGATTATATACTTAACCTTTTCAGGCAACCTGCTTTTCCTTCTCTTTTCGTTAGCAACTATATATTCCATTCTTCATATAACTTGAAATATCTCCTCCATTCTAAATCACCTTCTTAGTTATCATTTTTATATTTAGGAGTCAAGAGAGTGTTGTAGATCTAGGAAGATGCTTTTAAAATTGTGTTGCGAGTTAGTATGAATGTTGAGTTAGATATAGAACTTTAAACTCATGGAGATGGTTAGATAGTAGAAAGTTAATGCTTATTGACAAATCATGTTCTTAAACCACCCAGACAATGGAGGATCTCCTTATATAGCAGCCAGAATCACTGACTCTAAGGACTTTCTAGAAGTTCAAGCTAAAAAATTAAGTTAATGTATGATAGATTTTAAATATTTATTAGTTTGTAACCATATTTATAATAAATGTCTTAGAGCTACAAAAAAAAACAGGATAAGAGTCATGGCAATAATGATAATTTTTATCGCTTCATTACAGTTGTTTGAGTTATAGATTTGAGATTACATCTACACATCAGAAACTAATGCTTACAGAGAGTGTGACTCTTGAGAAACTGGTGAGACACAGAAGTTTTGCAAGTAGTTCAGAGTCACTATAACTTACAACAAATGATGCATGTTCCTTAGTTCTGTAATACACTTAAGTTCCCTGAGTCCAGGAAGGAGCATAACATATTTCTGCTTTAATACAATACATGCTAATTGTGTATTTTGTTTTGTTTTGTGATAGAAATTCTAAAGAGTAAATTAGCCCTAGCTTAATAAGTCTTTTGATGCAAGAACTTATATGAATTTTATTCATATTTCAACATGATATTTTCCCCCACTTTGCTTTGGAATTCTGATTTTTCTCTGTTTGCCAGGAAACCCAACAAATTTCTATTAGTTATTTTAAATTCCAAGATAATTTTATAATTGCATCTTCTTGTAATGCCTTCCTTATCTTTTTAAAAATAGAACTTATTCTCTTTTTCATCTTTTTCCTCCCTTCTTTCTCTCTTCCCTTCATTATAATGACTATTATTTCATGTCATAGTTACCTTATTTTCTCAGCCTAAGAATCCTTGAGAAAGCAGGAAAGGGTGCAATGAAGACTGTTTCTTTCTCATCTCAGTCAGCATCAAGTATGGTTTCTGGAACTTAGTAGCTGCTCAATAAATATTTGAGTTGAATAATTCATAAAGACCAGCTAAAAATAGACTTTAGATGAATGGTGAATCATTTACTTAAATATTGTCTTTAAATTACTCTCAGTTGCCTTTTAGTTATATGCTATTCCCTCCTTTATGACAGTCCTCTTGGTTGCTGTTTTTCAGTAATAGGAATATTTGAGGAAATACTATACAACATCCCAGTATTGCTATTAGCATTTTCTTTATTTTTATTTTTGACAATTTATATACAGTGTATTGTGTTTGTATTCCCTTCTCTCATTATTTTTTCTTATTTCCATTCCCACACCTATTGAACCTTCCCTGCTACTTTCCAGATGGTCCTACTACTTTCATGTCTTCTCTCTCTCTCTCTCTCTCTCTCTCTCTCTCTCTCTCT
>CAJQZJ010011242.1:420634-506508 GCA_907164525.1 Lophiomys imhausi
TTTTTCGAGACAGGGTTTCTCTGTTAACAGCTCTGGCTGTCCTGGACTCGCTTTGTAGACCAGGCTGGCCTCGAACTCACAAAGATTCGCCTGCCTCTGCCTCCCAAGTGCTGGGATTAAAGGCGTGCGCCACCACCGCCCGGCTTGGGGGCTTGGGATGGTGAATTTTTTTTTTTTTTAAAGATTTATTTATTATGCATACAATGTTCTGTCTGCAGGTATATCTGCAGGCCAGAAGAGGGCACCAGATTTCATTGTGGATGGTTGTGAGCCACCATGTGGTTGCTGGGAATTGAACTCATGACCTCTGGAAGAGCAGCCAGTGCTCTTAACCGCTGAGCCATCTCTCCAGCCCCGGTGAATTTTTTTTGTACAGGATTGTTTTAGCTATCCTTTTATTTTCCATATGAAGTTGAAATACTAAAGGGCAAAAAATAAATATATTTGTTTATATATATATATTTGTTTGTTTGTTTGAGACAGGATGACAGGATTTCTCTGTGTAACAAGCAAACCCTGGCTGGCTGTCCTGGACTCACTCTGTAGACCAGGTTGGCCTCAAATTCACAGAGATCCACCTGCCTCTGCCTCTGAGTACTGGGATTAAAGGTGTGCGCCACCATGCCTGGAAAATACAAATATTTTTTAAAAGTTCAACGTCCTTAGCTATGAGAAAAAGGCATATCAAAACCACACTGAGCTTCCTTCCCACATTGTTAGAATGGCTGCCACCAATAGAATAAGCACAGTGAAGACTGGCAAAGGTTACTCCAGCCACTATGGAAATCAGTATAAAGGTTCCTCCAAAAACTAAATAGAGAGCCACCAAAAGATCCAGCTATACCGTTCTTGGGTGTATACCTGAAAGACTATCTATATCAACATACTAGCATGATGATCTTTACTGTTACAGCATTCATAATAATGAAGAGATACTTGCATTGCAGCCCTCTCACAGCAATGGAGTAAAAGGCATGCATCCATTGTCATGGTCCTTCTTGATGGAACTGAGGCTTTCATGCCTGGGCAGCAAGTGTTTTTACACACTGAGCCCTCTCCAGTCCTTAATCCTTTAAATTTTTACATTCACATCAACGTATAATAGAATATGTATTTCCCTACTGACTAATGGTGCAGAAAACTTTTTTAATGAAAAATATTTATTTTGTGAATTTCACATTACACACCCTGTTCCCTCCCATCTCCTACCTCCCCCCAGACCCACCCTTCACCCTTGCAATCTGTCCCAGCATAAAAAATAACAGCTCAGGCGGGCGGTGGTGGCGCACGCCTTTAATCCCAGCACTTGGGAGGCAGAGGCAGGCGGATCTTTGTGAGTTCGAGGCCAGCCCGGTCTACAAAGTGAGTCCAGGACAGCCAAGGATACACAGAGAAACCCTGTCTCGAAAAAAAAACCAAAAAAAAAAAAAAACAGCTCATTGTGGAAGCTGCAGTGTATCTCAGGATGTCCCACAATATTCCCCTTTGTCCACACACTCTGCTTGCAAATGTTCATTGTAATGACTCCTTGGTCTGGTAGGAGGCCCCTGGTTTCTGCTACTCCATCAGTACTGGAACTGCTCTCAGATATGCCATTACTGTCCTGTGTCTTGGAGATCCTGAAGTCCTAGGTTGTGGAACGGACCTCATCTTGCACTCTAGCAGTTCATCCATGGGGTAGATGTTGGGGTGGGCCAACTCAAAGCCGTGGTTCTGGACCTGCAACCACCACTTGCATGGCTAGTTCCACTATGGAAAGGTGCCGGGCCTGCTCCCCTGAGTGCTGCAGGGAGAGCTCTCCTGCTCTTGTGACCCCATCTGGGCCAGATCTCCTGTCAGCCAATGGTGGTGAGGGCAAAAGGGAGAAGAGGGCATTTCTCCCTAGCCTACACCACCACACAGCAGACCAAAGGCAGGCCTGACTCTCCCACACTCATTCCCTCAGGGCTGTCTCACCCACAACCCCCATATCCAGGACTAGCTGTAGTGTGCTATCCTGGCAGGGTACAGAGCCTGCTCTCCCGAGTGCTGCAGCATGTGAGGGGCAAGGACAGCTCTCCTTCTCTTGTGACCCCATCTGGGCCAGATCTCCTGGTGCTGGTCTTGCAGTCAAAGTGGAGTTGGTATCCACCTTGCTTCTTTTTTCTGCTTCTGGGAATGTTAGGCTACTATTCATTCATATGCTCATAGGTCAGAACACTGAATGCAGATATAGCCTCTCTCCTCTCTGCCACCTACAGATGCACATGTGACATAGGGGCATCAGAAAACTCTTTCAAGCTCCTTAGTCCCTTTGCTTGTGAAGAGTATTATGCATGCACTATTTACAGTCAAATTAATTAATTAAATGATGAACTGAGTACTAACTCCAGGGCCTCAAGCATATCTGTTCTGTTGGTAACCATTTATCCATCTTTGATTTGCCTTTCCTTTGTCGTTTTATTTCTTTTCTTTTCTTTTTTTCTCCCGTGTATTCTCCCTACAGGCTTGTTTTATTGACTGGAAAATGTACACAAGTCCTTGGCCCTCCTTTCCCTCCAGAGCAAGCGCTTGTACCCAGAAGCACTTCTGAGTCACTGTCCCCAACAAGGCACAAAGGATTGGTGTTTCCAAAGTCTCCCTGTTCTTGTGGCAGCAGGATGCTCGGTGCTGGGTGTCTTGTGCAAACGGTGGCCAAGAGCGGGACTCGAGGTTCACTTAGGCACTGGGGTCTTCCTTTCTCCTGAAGAGAAGCTTGACTCCAGGCCCACGGTCCTCATTATAGATGAGTTGAAAGAGAAAGAGGTGCAAGAGGGTGATGAGAGAGGACACTGAAACAGAAGAGGAAGGGTAGGCCGGGATCCTGCTGGGCCATGTTGCTCATCCTGGGCCAGGATGGCCTTAAGGTGTAGAGTGTGCCTCAGATCCTGCAGGTGTGTGAGGTCGGTGGATATGTATAGCAGTGGTGTGATTGGCTGTGTCACCATGACAGAGAACGTGTGGCCCTCAGGCTCTGAGGTCAGCTCCACGGGTCATGAGGATAGCCTGCATCACAGGCATAGATCTTGACAGGTTGGCCTCGGGACTCCACATGAATGTGCAGGCAGGGCTTGCCTTCAGCATCCACCAATACAGCCAGGTTGCGGCGGTCGCTCTGGTAAGTGGATCCCATGCAGTGCATAGTTGTTGTGGAGCACCTCAGGGTCGGGCTGGAACTGCAGCAGTTGGTTTTCTGTGAACTGTATGTAGCCCACCAAAGCTGAGCACCATGCCTTGCAGGATGCCAGGAGTGCCAACCTTCACCTGCCCCTTGCAACCGCTCTTCTGGAGGGTCAGCTTCCACAGGATAGCCAGCTGCAAGATCTGCTGCACTGAGAGCTGGCCTGGTCACAGGTTCTCGGCATGCATGGTGGCATGGCCACTGAAGCAGTGGTCTTCATAGTTGAGTGTTGCCTCCATCTGGTCTTATTCCCTGTGGCTCAGAGAGGGACTAAATAGTGGGGCCAATGAGCAGGAGAGCGTGTTACATCGTCTAGTTCACGGTCAGGCCAGACATCATGTGGGCATCTGTGATCTTCATCTCCAAACCCGGCTGAACAGCTGGGCCCAGATGTACTGGTGATCCGGAAGCAGCTGTAAGGCAGGCATCTCCAACAGCTCCAGCCTTTCCTTCCTCGCCAAGTCTTTCAGCTCCTTGTTTCTTTTGCTTTTGAGTATGTGGGGTGGATGGAACCAGAGACAGGCAGCACCCAAAAGCACCGTCTCGTCAAGCTGTGCCTTGGGAGCCACTTGGAGTCCGTTCACTAACTTCTTAGAGGCCACTACTACCAGATGCACCAGCCAGGATGGAAGGGGTGTGGACCGCCCGGCCCTAGTAGAGGAGAAACTAATGATATCTGACTTTCTCCAGAATGCCGGTGAAGGACTTGGGAACTGGGACAGACACAATCTGCAACGCGGCCACGCGCTCCCTGGGATTGTTGAGCTGGACGCGCAGCAGATAGCGGTGGGTCGGCCTCGGTGCGCCAGCAAGACCCCAGGCAGTAGCACGCAGTCACGGTCCGACCTCGTGGAGAGGCCGGAGGCTGAGGCGGGCTGGTGGACACCAGCGGCAGTGCCGGAGCCCGGGGTCCCCAGCTGCAGGCAGCAAAATCTGCGCAGCAGCAGCACCGCCTCTCCAGCCTCAGCCAGCAGTCAGTGGGCTGGCTTATCTGCATCAAGGGCACGATGTCCCGCTCTCCGGGTGCCACCCACAGCCCGTTGTAGGCGGCATCTCGGGCCAAAGACTGGCACCCCGGGGCCCAGCGGCACCACCTCGCCGGGATCACGCAAGCCGCGACACGCGCGGGTGGCCGCCTCCAGGCAGGCGGACAGCTCGGTGGTGCCTGGTTCGCTGCGGGCCCAGGACCGCAGGTGCAGGCCGCCCGCCGCGGCCCGGAGCTCTGAACCACAGGAGGAGCAGGAGGCAGAGGAGGCGGCGGGCCCAGCTGCTCGCTGCAGCCCGGACAGCCACCTCCTGGCCGCCGCTGCTCAATCCCCTGCCCGCGTCGACGTGCACCACTTCCCCTTTGTCGTTTCTTAATGCCTTTTAAAGATGTTATTAATTTTGATAAGGCCCACCTTAAGTTTTTCTCATTATGGCTCCTAAGAAATATACTTAACTAGCCGTATGTTTTGTTTTGTTTTTTTTCTGTTCTATGATGCAGCTCACATTCCACTTTAGATATGGCACACTAGTTTGTGTGGCTGTGTTGGTGACTAAACTCAGGGGGCATGATTATGTACACTAAGTATGCTATCACTGAGCTACAGCCTAGCAAAAGTGCTATTTTTTTCATGCAGATATTCAATTGTTGTAGTACTATTTGCTGACTGTTCTTCCCTCATTAAACTTGGCACCTTTCCTGAAAATCAACTGTTCACATGTGTTTACTCCGCTCCAATGCTTTACACTACAGTAACACGATTACTGTAGCTTTACAGGAAAATATTAAAATAAGTATACGTTCAAGTTCGTTATGTGCACATATGCATGTTTGTATGTACACATACGTATGTTTGTATGTGCACATACGCATGTTTGTATGTACACATACGTATGTTTGTATGTGCACATACGCATATTTGTATGTACACATATGTATGTTTGCATGTGCACATACGTATGTTTGCATGTGCACAAACGTGTTTGCATGTGCACACACATGTTTGCATGTGCACATACGTATGTTTGTATGCTATGTTTCTGCACAGGCCAGAAGAGGCTGCTAGGTTCCTTGAACTTGGGGTTACAGGCGGTTGTGAGCAATGGAAAGTGAGTGCTGGAAACTGAACCCAGGTCCCTGGGGAGGGCAGTGTGCAGTCTTCAAAACTGACAGTAAGCTTGAGTCCTGTGTGCAGTCTGTGTTGTCTTCAGCAATAGGGACTTACCTTCAACTTCTCCAACAGCACTAACTTACATTGTTTGGGGACCAACAACCCAATAGAAAAAAGTCTCTTGCATTGTGTTTGTGTCATCAGCATCTCACAGCTAAAGCACCTCGCTGGCCCTCTGTCCACTTTAGAATCTGTCAATTCTCATTTTCAAAAAAAGCCAGCTAGGAATTTAATTGGAAATTTGTACATCCATTTGGTGAACTGATCTTTTTCTTAAGGTTCAATTTCTTCTAGTCGTTATGTAGTTTTCAGATCTTACACACTAAACTCCTGTTAAAAGTGTTTCTGGCTGGGCTAAAGCAACTGTTTCAGCTTTCTTCCTAAGTGCCTGGGCTATAGACACATTTCACTCCTGATTAAAACTTGACTACTTGCTTCTGGTATATAGAAAACCAAGTGGTTTTTGTACACTGACTTGGGAACATTGCTAAACTTAACTCTAGTAGTTCTGGCTATTTGGTTCTTTCTGGGTTTTCCATAATTTTTATGTAGACAATTTCATGTGAATAAAGGCACTCTCTTTAGCTTCCCTCAATTTGTATGTACATGTGAAGGCCAGAGGCCAACTTCAAGGGATCTTCTTCAATCCCTCTTGGCCTTTTTTTTTTTTTTAGTCCTCCTTCAAATAGTTTCATTGAACCTGAAGCTCATTTTATTTGCCTACAATGGCTGACTAGTCAGACTCAGGAATCCATTTCTGATTCACATCCCTGTTGTGGGATTGCAAGTGTGCATCAACTTGCCTGGCTTTTTATGTAGGTGTTGAGGATTCAGACTAAGGTCTTCATGTACTACACTGAGTCACCTTTCCAGCATAGCTTTTCTCATTCTCTTAGCTTCCATTTTTTTTTTTTTAACATCTGGATATTGCAGTGGTTAAGACGTCACCACTATATTGAATGGAAGTGTTGGCAAGGCAAAGGCATTCTTGTTTTGTTCTTCTCTTTTTTTTCCATTGATTTTAGCTATTTGTTATACATGTCCTTTATTGGGCAAAGTTTATTATTTCCTCCCTAGTTTGCTGAGAATTTGACTATGCCTCTTGGGGTGGTCTTGTACATCCAGCTCTGGTTTATATTTCTTGGAACTGTAGGCTTGCAGTTTTCAACAAAACACAGGAAGTGATAATGCAGGTGGATAATCCGATCTTTCAGGTCTGGCATCCTTTTTTTTTTGGCAAAGTGCTTTTTTTCTGGTTCCATATGGTTTAGGTGAGAATCCTAACTTCAATATTGAGTCCATGACTACAAGTAGGTAAGTTTGAGCCCTTTGTAGATCTTTTCTGTTAACTACACTTCTAGGGAAGAGCTAACATAGTAACACGACCCATACTCTTCCAGGAGTTATGGGACACACTGACTGCAAAGAGACAGAGTAAACATGAAAAGTGTAGACTATAGGGCAGGGTGGTTTAAGCTAGTAATCTTAGCATGTGAAAAGCTAAGGAAGCTTTTGAGTCAGACACCTGAAAGAAGTCTAACGATGACGAAAGCCAGACTTCAGCTTTTTAAGGTTCAGTTTGTTTTGTTCTAGTTTTTTGAGACAGGGTTTCTCTATGTAGACTCTCTCTGTAGACCAAGATGGCCTCCAACTCAATTTGCCTGCCTCTGCCTCCCGAGTGCTGGGATAAAAGGTGTGTGCCATCACTGTCTTGTCTGTCAGCTTTTCAGTTTTGAGGGTGCATTCATTCTTGTGCTAAAACTAGCTCCAGATTTTTGCTACTTTTATTGTTAATCATCTAGCCCACTCTATCATTTCTTGCAATGATACACATCATTAGACTGAAGGCAATAACACCTGAATAAACACTAAAATTTTGAACCAGTAAGATAATTGTACAGATACTTGCTTACAGATTGGTGACTAATACATTTTGAGGGATGAAAGATGTTCAAGATGAGGTCATATTCCCTTTCTTTCTTCTTTTTTTTTGAGACAAGGTTTCTCTAACAGTACTGTCTGTCTTGGAACTCGCTTTGCAGACCAGGTTGGCCTCGAACTCAGAGATCCGCTTGCCTCTGACTCCCGAGTGGTGGGATTAAAGGTGTGTGCCTTTAACATGCATGGTGACATGTTTCAAATTTACACAATTAGATAGTAAGGACTGAGGTAGAAAATAAAGGCGGGAAAGAGAGGGCAGAGTGCAAGGAGAAAGGGATGGACTCAGGTTTGGTCAGCCTTCCACAGAGAGCATCAAAAATCAGTCAAATGTGGGTTGGAGACACCCTATCAGGATTCTGGATCATACATAGTAAATTAATTTAAAGTATAAAAATCATGGCAACTGTAAGATAAATATTTAATTTCAAATATGCTGCATAGTGCCACAGAAATTATTTAAAATGAAAAAGTAAAACCAAGGTGAGTTATTGTCTAGTATTTGAGGGAAAACAATAAATAAGGCAATTTAAAAAGTGTTAGTTCCTACAAAATTTTAGTTTACTCTTAGTGCTGGGCATGGTTGTACACACCTTTAATGCCAGCACTTGGGAGGTACAGGCAGGCCAATCTCTGTGAGTTCGAGGCCAGCCTGGTCTACAAAGTGAGTTCCAGGATAGCCAGGGCTATAGCAGAGAAACTCTGTCCTGAAACCCCCTCCCCCAAAAAAGACTCTTACCATTAACCTTCAATATCTTCAGTTATAGAAGAAGAAAACTCTGAAGAGTTTAAAAGTTTTAGTAGAGAACTTAAAGGTGTGAAAAGTTTTATTGTGAAGGTAATTTAAATAACAATATTGATAGAGAATATTAAAGAAAACACTAATCTCTTTGAAAACCTCAGATTTGGGGTTTCAGTTAATTTATTTGCTATAACTGTTTCACTGTTATTTTTCCTCTAGTGAAGGAGAGGGGAAACATGGAGATACAAAGTATCCTAAGGAAGAAAATGAACAATCTGTGAAGACTTCTGAGATTAAACTGTAAAACACAAAGAGAAAGAAGCTTATGTGATTCCAGTGTTCAGTGAAGAAGTCACTACTTAATAATTTAAAACCTGTCAAATGCATATTACATGCAAATAAGGTCAATATCATATACCTTGCATAAAAAACAGCAGTTTGTCTCTTCCCTAACCACTCTGCCATACTGAAACTATCTAAAAAATCCAAGTACATCATCATCAAGAACTTTGGTGACCCAACTGCTCCCAATGGATGCATTTTCCTAGGAAGTCCTACCAGTGACTTTCTCACTGCACACAAGACAAAGATATGCATAATCAAAGTCCAGGAATAAAGTACACCTAAACAGCGGATAAAGGGCTACAAGGCTTCCACTGCTGCATGTGAACACCGACTTCCAGGATCAGCATCCCTTTGGAGGTGCAAGCCAAGAATCTGAGAGGATAGGCCATCCAGATGCTTTCTTCTGCAATAGCAGACCAACACTGTCTCTTCTCTTAGGAAGCCCATTGCAAACATCTGCTGTGGAGCTAGAATTCTTAAGTTCTGTCAAAGTATGCTATGAAGATAAAGGGGACAGGATTCAGGTATCTGTCAATTACATCCTTTTTGATAGAGTATCCTACAGATGTATTAAAAGATACTGTGCATATATGTATATAGCTATATCTCTCCATATTTTGAAAAAGGGTTTTACTATTAAGCCAAGCAGGCTGTGAACTTTCAATCCTACCTAAACATCCTGAGTGTGGTGATTAAATGCAAGAGCAACCTCCCCACATGAGTGAGTATATGTAATACGTATATTAATGTGTAAATACGCTTACAATATAACTGGAGAGTGTTGTTTTTCTAGCGGAAATGGATCCATATCCAAATTAAAGCATTTAAACAAGACGTTCATTTAAAAGTAAGCACAACAGAATTTTAAATAAAACCATTGCATAAAGCCATTAATATATCAAATGCATTCATTTTATAGACTAAAAAAAAGTTACTTAAGAAAATGAAACACCTTTAATCCCAGCACTTGGGAGGCAGAGGCAGGCGGATCTTTGCGAGTTCGAGGCCAGCCTGGTCTACAAAGCGAGTCCAGGACAGCCAGAGCTGTTAAACAGAGAAACTCTGTCTCGAAAAACCAAAAAAAAAAAAAAAAAAAAGAAAATGAAAAGCTGAGAAATATGAGGTAGTGATGATATTCAACCAGCGGTACTTTGATCTTTTATAAAATTTACATTCAAAGATTGTGAAAGTGAAGCTGAATTCTAAGGAAATAGATGTGGAAAAAGAAACCCATAATCTTAAGAAAAGAGAAGTAGAAGTATATTCACAATATATTCACAAAACTTCTCAACTTGCATCAGTGACAACAAGCAGAAGAGAATACTCATGGCAGCACATGCATGGATTCCTAGTACTTAGAAGACTGAGGCGGGAGGATCAGCTTATGGCTGTAGCTAGCCTGGGCTACAAAGTGAAACCTTGACAAAAAAAAAAAAAAAGGTGGGGAGGATGGTGGTATTGAGGACTAGGAACATATTCAGTTGATAAGGTGCTGCCCCAGCATGTATGGAGCTCTGGGTCTAACGCCCTGCACCACAAAAAGTGGGTGTGGTGAAGCACGCCTATAATCTTAGCCCCCTGGTGGTGGAGGCCAGAGGATTAGACATTCAACATCACTCTAGGCAGCTAGAGTTTAACCCCAGCCTAGGCTATGTGAGACTCTGTTGCAAAAATAAAATAAAAAATGAAAAAACTAAGGAGAGCGGAAAGCAGTTCTGGTTTTCCTTCTTCTCATTCTCTTTCCTTTTGTCTCTGACAGTACCTTGGGACAGAGTGTAGTTGGCTGCTTTAACATGTTAAACATAAGTCAGGGGCGAAGGGTATAGGGTTAGTGGTGCAGCACTTACTTGCTTAGCATGAAGACCCTGGATTCAACCCACCACTATTAAAAAAACAAAACCAAATCTACCAGATAAGCCAGGTGTGGTAGCGCACGCCTTTAATCCCAGTACCTGGGAGGCAGAGGCAGGCAGATCTCTGTGAGTTTGAGGACAGCCAGGGATATTCAGAGACACCCTGTCTTGAAAAAACAAGAAAGAAACAAACAAACAAAAAACCTCAACCAGATAATTAACAATCTTGTTTTATTCACCATGTCTTGGATAAAACTTGTGCTGTGGTCATTGGTAAGAAAGAGGGTCAGAGAAATCAGATCAGAGAGGGAACTCAATCTGTATAAACTATAAAGAACAGGGGATTTACAAATGGGCTGTTCTTGATGTGACATGAATCTGAATCCACTGGAAGGGTTGTTAAAACACAAAGATGGTCATTTATGACAAAGTTTTGATTTGGTAGATCTGATAGGAGAGCCAGGAATGTAATTTGTAACACATTCTCAGATGCAGCTGCTAGCCTGGGGCATACACACTTGGAGAATGAGGGCTCTAAGGAAACAGTAGTCACTATATCTGTGGTTGAATTATAACTTGTTCTGTAGACCTGGCTGTCCTTGAACTCAAAGTTCCCCCTGCCTCTCCTCTCAAGCCCTGCAATTAAAGGCACACACCACCACAGCTGGTAAATCATATAGCTTTTAAGTACAAACAAGAGTGTTATAAGTTTATCATATACATACAACATACATACATATCCCACACTCACACATTTAAAATGTACAAATCTAATGTACATATTATTGGTGAGAAAGAGAAAAAGGGAGAGAGAAACTAAAGGGTTATAACTATAAAAATTAGTGGTTCAGGAAATTCCTAAAAATTAACTTAAAATGCGTATTTAAGGACTGTCATAGAATCCAACACTAGGAGAACAGGCCCAGCCTATAAGGTGCTTTTTGTTGTTTTGATTTATTTGTTTTTTGAGACAAGGTTTCACTTGTAGCCCTTGGCCTGGAACTCTCCATGAGTCATAGAGATCTGCCTGCTAGTGCCTAGTGCCCCCCAAGCGCTAGATTTAAAGGCATGTGCCACCACACTTGACATAGCCTAGAAGTTCATATACCAACATCCTAGATAAACCTGGAAATAAATAATTCAAATTCAAAACTGTTATCAGTAATAAAATTTAAAATAACAACATTATCTTTGTGTGTCAGAATCATACATAATCTTATTTCAGCTTTTTGCAAGTTGATCTGTTTGTGTGTGGTGTTAGACATTGAATCCAGAGTATTTTACATACTACACATTCTATCACTGAACTACATACCTGGGCCCAACTAATCAATGGGAAAAAAAATACTAGTTATAAAAAAGAATTCAGTTGGCAAATGTACTATTTGTAGAGAACTATCACTCACAAAAAACAAACTTCTACCAAAATTCTTAGATATACAACACCTGATTTCTGGACCCAGCTGAGCATTTATTTTACAGACCAAAATGCAAGAAAGAAAATATACTACAAAAATTAATGGAGGCGTTCCAACTTTGCTTGGAGAGACTTAAAATTCCCAGTGATGGCTTGTACTGCTACTGAAGAACTCATTGACTGAAGTTCTACCAGATAACCACAAACAGCATCCAGGCAAAGGTTTGTAAATCTTCTCCTGTAACAGGAAAGACACCAGGTTCACCAAAAATTCTTTGTGTGTTTAGTAAATATTTAGTCATTTATTTTTGTGTATGAATGCTTTGCCAGCACGTGTGTATGTGCCCCATGAATATGTCCAATATCCTCCGAGGCTGAAGAGCACATCAGAGACCCTGCAACTGCTGTTATGAGGGGTCGTGAGCTGTTATGTGTTTGCGGGGAAGTGAACTCAGGACCTCTGCAAAAGCTCAAAGAGCTCTTCATCACTGAGCCCTTGCTTGGGAGTTATACCTAAACCCATTTCCTTCAAAGGGGTGTTTCAGACCAAGGTTTGATTAACTTTCTTATAGTCCCATTGAAAAGCAAGGATTAGATAACAGAGTAAATGCTAAGTACCTAAAAATAGAAAAGGGGAACTTAGGGAGGGCAGCTACCTCATAATCACCATTTTCAATTTGAAGACTTAGCTGAGGGGGCACTAAAGGATGATTCCTGTTAATATTATTTACATTCTTTCAGCTTAAAAAAAAAAAACTTTTCCTTGAAATCATACCACAAAGATGTAACAGAAATGTCTTGGTCCTAGCTCATATATCCAAAAGTGAAGGGACATACAATAGTTCATAAATTATTTTCACTTTAGAAAATTTAGGACTATGGTTGAAAGTTTTCTGATCTTTCATGCACACTAATGGTTAGGTAGGTGATCACTCAAATAGCTATTACTAATGTACACAAGAAAATTCCTAATGCTTCTTTGTAATCTCTAAAACATTCCATATCCACTCCCAACTTGTTACCTAGGTACTTACTAGAAATCCTTAAAATCTTTTCCACAATACCATATTTAATTTTTAGTTACCTGTCACAATTTAAAACTTGGCTAGGATTCTCAACGTATCTTGTCAACAGTACATGGATGCAGTCCAAAAGGTGCAGTGGCCTTTTCACTCTGTTCCAGAATGGATCCTGTGAAGAGAAATAAATGTATGTATGTATACAGACAGTTTATCTTTCAACTCATCAAATATGCGTGTGAGTGTGTGTATGTATGTGTGTATCTTTAATGAATTATTTATGTTGGTTAGAGAAGTCTTTGGAATCCAAGCAAGATTTCTACTAAAAAGCATTAGAAGCTGGGCATGGTGGTGCATTTCCTTAATCTCAGCCCTCTACAGGAAGAGATCAGATCTCTGTGAGTTCGAGACCAGCCTGGTTTACATTCCAGGTTCTAGGGCAGCCAAAGCTTCACAGCAAGACCCTGTATCAAAACACCAAAAACCAACCTCAATTATCTAATAAGATTGAAATTTCTCTTTGTCATAGGCTGGTTCAGTTATTGTTCAGTTGCACAAAAATAAGGTAGCCCTTTCTCATCTACGATGTTCTGTGATGTATGCTTTGATGTTTTCCTTTCGAGGGGCACTCAGAGAGAAGAGCAGGAAGGAAAAGTTTTGCACACTATGTGCGAGGCACTTTTCGAGTGAGTCAGAAACAGGAGAGAGAGGGAGCCCTCTGTCCATGTGAATCCTGCCTTAACTACCCCCCCCCAAAACCCAGGGCTGGAGAGATGGCTCAGAGGTTAAGAGCACTGGCTGCTCTTCCAGAGGTCCTGAGTTCAATTCCCAGCAACCACATGGTGGCTCATAACCACCTAGGGTGAGATCTGGTGCCCTTTTCTGGCCTGTTTTTATACGTAATAAATAAATAAATCTTAAAAACAAAACAAAACAAAAAAAAAACAACCCAGTTATGTGGTTATTAAATTATATACTAGGCTAAGTATTTAAAACAAAACAAACAAAAAAAACAAAATAAAATAAAAAAAATTTAGAAACCATATTGTGATAATTGATCTATCATTTGGCTACATAATGTGAAAATAAAGAAAAACCAGTATTTCTATGGACTGTGATCCACTTTCCTTTGAATTTATGCAGTATGAACCTAGAGTAAAAGAAAAAGAAAAGTAAAAAGAAACTAGCAGTTGTGACTGGAGAGATGGTTCAGTGGTTAAGAGCACTGGCTGCTCTTCCAGAGGACCCGGGTTCAAATCCCAGCACCCACATGGCAGCTCACAGCTGTCTCTAAGTCCAGTTCTAGGGGATCTGACCACCCCCCAACACAGACACATATACAGGTGAAACACCAACGCACATGAAATAAAAGTGAAAATTAAAGGAAAAAAAAGAAACTAGCAGGTACAGAACTTTATTATTACCTACATGACCAGAACATGCTGCTCAGTGTCTTTACCCTTGTGTTTTAGTAGTGTAAGATGAAGATACTATTTTCATTATGGCCCAATTAAGAGGCTCAGCTGAGTCATCATTAAACAAGGGAGAAGATGCCTTGGAGACCACTGCTAGGCAGATTGTGCTGTTGCATTACGTTCTTAGGAAGCTAAGGTAGGAGGACCCCAAATTCAAGGCCAGTCTAGACTATATATGGCAAGACCCTGTCTCAGGAAACCAAAAACCATGGATAGATGCTGCTATTGTATACAGACACACATGCGTGCGTGCACGCATATACACACACCTCTCACATTATAGAACGTAATATATATGGGGCTGCACACGGGCGGAGCAAACACATGGATATCAGAGGAAAGGCCAACCTAGGCTGTTATTTCGCCGCAAGTGTCCATATCGATTTTTTCCTTGTCTAATGTCCCAATGAATGTCTCATGAATGTCTCCATTTTGACTTGTCAGGATGTCTCACTGAATGCACAGCTAAAAGACCTGTCTCTGCCTCTCCAGTACTGGGCCTGTGAACACACACCACTGCGTCTAGTGTTTTATGTGGGTTCTCGGGATCAACCTTGGGCTAGAAGCATTTTGCTGGCTGAGCATCTCCCTATCCCTACCACAGATTTTTAAAATATGAGGTTACAAGAACAAATGTGCTGCTATTTTGTTTGCTTAAAGCAAGTAAGCTGAGAATTAGTCTGGTGGTAGACCACTTGTCAATCATGTATGGGGCTCTGGGATTTGATCTCCAGAAATAGTCTCTACTTTGGTTTATCTATGAAGACAAGAGTAAATACATATAACTATGTTTACTAATAAGAAATACTAACATTTGATTTTAGTCATGATACACAGCAAAGCAACTCTCGGTTAAGAACCAAAGTGTATTTGACTTGCACAGTTGAAGTAAATCTCCACTGAAAACATTTAACCCAAATGATAAGATACCTATAAACACGCAATCAAAGTACCTCACTCTATATCTTAGAAAAATTAGGTAGGAAAGATCATTTTGTTTTCCTTACCCGTGATTTAAAGAGCTGATCATAAACTTCTAGTAGTCTAGGTAAAGGCACTCCGATTTCATTCATAGTCTGTATCACAAACCCTACATCCCAGTTTAAAGTACAAACTTGCTGCTCTAAGAACTGCACAATAAAATCTGGAAGAGAAAAAAGTCAAAAATTCAGATTATTAAAAGAAAGATTCATTTTTATTGCTTAAGTATATGAGTGCGTTGCCTGAATGTATGTACACCATGTGCCTGCCT
Organism: Lophiomys imhausi; assembly: GCA_907164525.1. Classification (NCBI taxonomy): domain Eukaryota; kingdom Metazoa; phylum Chordata; class Mammalia; order Rodentia; family Muridae; genus Lophiomys; species Lophiomys imhausi. Next base: position 436,031 of record CAJQZJ010011242.1, read on the forward strand.
GGTGTCAGAGGAGGCTGGAAGGGGGCGCCACATACTCTAGAACTGTAGTTACAGATGCCTGTGAGCCCCACGTGGATGCTGGAAACTGAACTCAGGTAGGTCCTCTGCAAGAGCAACAAACGCTCTTACAGCTAAGCCTTCTATCAAGCCTCAGAAATTTGAAGTTTTAACTCTTTTTTTTTTTTTTGGTTTTTTGAGACAGGGTTTCTCTGTTTAACAGCTCTGGCTGTCCTGGACTTGCTTTGTAGACCAGGCTGGCCTCGAACTCGCAAAGATCCGCCTGCCTCTGCCTCCCAAGTGCTGGGATTAAAGGCGTGCGCCACCACCGCCTGGCTGAAGTTTTAACTCTTGATGCAGCAAACTGTTAAATTGTTTTACTACTAAATGAGTAATTTCTGGTGGCTTTCTGAAAATGAATTTCAAACATTTGAGGGGTAGTGAGTAGGTCATTTAGGAAAATGGTTGCCTTTAAAGCATCAAAACATAACTTTGACACCACACGCGCACGCACACACAAGCAAGCATGTAAGCACTCACTTTCTCTCTCCAAACAAAAAACAAACATATAATTTTGGAGGAATGCTCTTCTTATGTAGAAGGCCTTGGGTGTAATCTCCAAGACCAAAAAAAAAAAAAAAAAAGAAAGAAAAGAAAAAGAGAAAAAAAAAACCCAAAAACCAAAAACCCTCAAACAAATAAATAAAAGTAAAATATAACATGCAGATCGGAGACAGAAAGCAAATTAGTAGTTGCCGAGGGCTAGAGGGGAGGAAAGGACAGGAAGGGACAACTAATGAGCACAAGGCTCCCATGGGGATGATGAAAATCTCCTAAAGTTAGATTGGGTCAGGTTATGCACATGTTTGTTCAAGGGCCAGCCTGGTCTACATAGTTCCAGGACAGCTGTATAGGGCACATTTGTGCTAAAACCATTAAACTGTACACTTTTAAAGCTATTAAGAGAAAATTATGAAATCTAAAAAAATCTGGACAATAACTCCACTAATAAAGAGGACTTAATAACTGTAGCATCTCTTTAAAAACACTTAAATACTCAACAACCTGTTGTAAAGGACCACTATATATCAACTTTAAAATATATTCTAATACCCCACCCTTCATGTACTTACCTTTTTTGAGGCAGGATCCACATACAGCCACATACAGGTTGGCTTCAAAATCTCTATATAGCTAAGGCTACCTTAAAATGCATGAGCCTCCTGCTCCATCCTCCTGAATGCTGGGATTATAGCAAATGGTGAAACACCTGGCTGTGTGTGTATTTTAAAAGCTCTAAATGTGGGGCTGGAGAGATGGCTCAGAGGTTAACAGCACTGGCTGTTCTTCCAGAGGTCCTGAGTTCCATTCCCAGCAACCACATGGTGACTCATGACTATCTATAATGGGATTTGGTGTCCTCTTCTGGCTGCAGGTGTACATGCATACAGAACACTGTATGCATAATAGATAAATAATTTTTTAAAACCCCTCAAATTGTGGTCTCATTCTTAATATTCATTACTGTCTTATTGTAAATAAGCTTTAACTAAATTTATGATACTTGAAATCTGAAAACAAATAATGTAACTGTCCATGGACAAGAGGCATCAATGAAAAAAAGCACCTGAACTTATGTTTACTGTGGAATCCCTCTCTCTCTGAGACAGGGTCTCTATTCAGCTGTCCTAAAACTATGCAGACAAGGCTGGCCTTGAACTCACAGAGATATGTCTGACCCTGCCTCCTGAGATGCCAAAGTCCCTATTTCCATATACTTATCAAAAAACCCAAAGACCACATAAACCAATTTATTAATTTTATCTGCATATATTATATATGAGCTTATGTGTACCACGTTTGTTTAGTAGCTCATGGAGGCCAGAAGAGGGCTTTAGTCCTCTGGAACTGGCATTACAGCCATTTGTGAACTGCCACGTGGGTGTTGGGCACCAAACTCAGGTCTTCTGAAAGAGCAGCAAGTATTCCCATGCAGTCCTGTTCCCTTGTTTTCCTCAGTCAAGTGGCAGGGACACAGTGCAATTTAAAGTATCTCTGACAATAATGAGATCTTAGCATTTGAGATAGTCTGCAAGTCGGAAAGTTCACTTCAAAAGCAGCGAAAGATTTAGGGATGACAGACAATTTAGTGTCACAACATGTACAAGGCCAAAGCCCAGGCAAGGCAAAGACAGACTAAAACGGTGATTTAATATGCAATTATGAATATTTTCCTATTTCTCCATACTTTTTTAATAATGTAAGTACTTAGTGTCCTACTTCACAGCGATATTTTTTTTGCTTCTACCGTTTTCATAACAAACAGAACACTGTAGTTTCAACTGGTTCATAACAATTGCACTCAGCGTATTTGGTCAAAAACAAGTTCAGATAATTAAAATTTTAACTTATTTGTTCTTTAAAAAAAGAGAAGCTGGGCATACTAACACACTCCTGTGATCCCAGAACCTAAGAAGGTGAGGTAGAAGGATCCCCTGTTTAAGACCGGCCTGGACTATGTAGCTGGAACCTACTTCAAAAAAACCCAAGTGCTGGTCCAGTGTAACCTCAGTGGTACCAAACCTGCTTAGCACATAAAAGAATGTGTGTTCAAAACCAAGAACCACTCATAGAATAAAAGGAAAGTGGGAAGAGATGAAGAAAATTGACTGAGAAAGAGGGTGTGATGAACAGAGAAAGACTGGGTATGGTGCACAGCTACAGTGCCTGTACCTCAGTCCTCAGGAGGCTGGGGCTAGAGTGTCATGAGTCTGAGGGCAATCTGGGCTTCCTCGGAAGACGCTGAGTCTCAAACGATCAGCCATTTTTATTTCTACTTGACGCTTGCACCCGTTTTTCAACAGTATAATCGCTAAGACTATAATGTTCATCAGTAAGCATAATTCCAAAAACTGACATAGAAACTTGAAAAGCTGTTCAAAGAAAATTTCACAGTTAACTGTTCATTAACAAATTCTGTTATTCTTCAGGGATTCTCTCTGGAGAGTCAGAATTCAAACCGCAGAACTAAACAGTAAATAGAGTAATAGCAAAAAGAAACTCTATAGGCCAATGAAGTTTTCCAATGGAAAAAAAGTGTTAAATAGAAAATAAGACAGTAAGGTTACTGCTTACCCAGAGGAAAGAACCGAGGTGTGCCAGCATAGATTTTGCCAAGGAGGACAAGTTTGAGGCTAAGAGCATGCATTCGATCTGATGAGCTCAACGTTACGCTATCATTCAGCTCTGGAAGAGACATGTCAATAGAAATCACGATTATTTTTAATGTGACATGTTTACATTGGGTACTTGTAGATTCAAATACTTCAGGACTGATATTTGCATTAGCATAATTAGGAGATTCTGTGCTTCTGAGAGTGTCTATGTCTTATGATAGTACTGGTTATAAGACTTTGAGGGAAGTGTGGAAGATAATAAGATTATGAGGAGGTATATATCAAACAAACTATATACCCTCTCACTGAGCATATTTCAAACACTCACCAGGGTCCTACTCTGTATAATCACCTTTCCACTGTATGCACATGTCTTCTACATCCTTTATAGTAAGTACATGGAGCCCATTTCCAGAAGCCTTGGATATATTAGCTACGGCTAGTAGCTTGTATTCTTCCAGATCACTAAAAACGTATACAGCAAAATACCTGTAACTGAACACTTACCTTTCTCTATGATATCTTGCCAAAGTGTATGTACCAATATGGGATCTGAATAACCAGCACAATGAATGATTGCAAGTTTACACTCTGCAAGTTTAAACGGGTCAGCAAATTCCCCATACAGCTGTGGGAAGAAATTCCAAAATTAAACATTCAACTACAGGTGTAGAGAAAAATAGTAAAGTATGCTTTGCAAAATAATCAAATATTTTATCTATGGTGTATAAAATATGATACCAGTTGAGTATTATACACGATTCTTAGAAACAAGCATTTTAAAATATGTGCACATACACAAGATACACTGGGGATGGAACCCAAGTGTAAGTGTGAAATTTGCATGTTTCACAAACACTTTATACATTTAGTCTGAGGGATTTTGTTTGGTTTTATTGAGACAGGGTTTCTTTGTGTAACAGCCCTGGATGTCCTGGACTAGCTCTGTAGACCAGGCTGTCCTCGAACTCACCAAGATCTGCCTGCTTCTGCCTCCTGAGTGCTGGGATTAAAGGCGTGCACTACCATGCCCAGCCAGAGGGAAATTTTATGCAAAAAATTAACAACACCAGGTGTTTTGACGGTGACTCATCATTCATATGTGAAAGTTTCCACCAGGTGTTTTGACGGTGACTCATCATTCATATGTGAAAGTTTCCACCTGCAGTGTGGTTTCCTGGTGCTCCAAGTTTTGGCTTTAGCACTTCTTTGAGATAGTGTCTCCATTTGTACCCTCAAACAGGTTTCAGCATACACATGCGATTTTTCTTAGTTAGGATGAGGATGTTGCTTGATGTCCTAGAATTAGTGTCCTCTAAACCAGGTTAAGAGTCATGGGAAACACCAGGTGGTGATGGGGATCAACTTTAATCCCAGCACTCAGGAGGCAGAGGCAGGAGGATCTCTGTGAGTTCAAGGCCAGCCTGGTTTACAGAGTGAGTCCAGGACAGCCAGGGCTACAAAGAGAAACCCTGTCTCAGGAAAAAAAAAAAGAAAAGAAAACAAAAACAAAACAAAATAACCCCCTTCCCGTAAAAGAACTATGTGAATGATATTCCTCAAAGGAGTTACAGAGCACTTGGAACCATGCACAAGAATGTCTACAGAAAAACACACTCAAAGAACAGTACAAAAGCAAAAGAGGTTTGAAGAGTCAAGCAAACATAAATAAGGCTACAAATTGGCCACTTTGAAGCTGGGTGTCATGGCACATGCCTGTAATGCCAGCAGAGGCAGAAGGACTATCAGAAGTTCAACACCAGAAGGCTTACATGGTGAGACTTTGCCTCAAAACACCAAAAAAAAAAAAAAAAAAACCAACAAAAAAGCCTGCTGCTTTTAACATAGCTCTCAGATGAGGCTAACAATATTGGTTGGAATTGTGACAGGTCAGGTCTGGAAAGAACAGCTTTTCTAGGAGTCATACTAAAAGTCATGTGCAGCAGCTGGAACCTATCAGTCCAGTGACAAGCTGTTAAAAAGGGCTTCCTTCTTTACTTTCCCATGAAGTAAATGACACACACACACAAAACCAGGGATTTCTCCACCCAAGTTGACTATTACAGGAATTCCACTGGCTTTTTATTACCTTAGTAATGTCCATCAGCTCAGAATCCAACTGAGAAATTGCATCCTGCACTGAAGAATGATGTGAGTATTGCCTTTGCAGTGTCTCTTGTATCTGAAGTTGTATCCTAGCAACCTCGTTTGGACAGAAAATACGATGTATTAATATCTTTATAATACTCAACAGGTACTTGAAGAAATAATTGCCATCTAAAAGTTTAAGTCTGTGCAAGTGAAGACAGTGCATTAATACAGACTCGCAATGTAACTGATGCCATAGGAAATGGGCTGACAAGGACACTGCTGCCCAGAGCGACTGCCATTAGTGACCCAATCATCACAGGGAGACACATTTCTTTTTTCTTTTTTTTTGGTTTTTCGATACAGGGTTTCTCTGTGTAGCCCTGGCTGTCCTGGACTTGCTTTGTAGACCAAGCTGGCCTCGAACTCACAGAGATCCACCTGCCTCTGCCTCCCAAGTGCTGGGATTAAAGGCGTGCGCCACTACGCCCGGCTAGGGAGACACATTTCTACACGACTTAAGATCATTCCAGAAGTGAGAAAGGAAGTCAGACATTTTATGTCAGGGCTGTAGTTTTCAAAGAGCAAATGTGCATCTTGTAAAGTTTGTCGTCTCTTCCTCCACTAGATAAAGCAAACCGCCCCGGGAACTGTAGCATCACAAAACAGTTCACGTTCCTAAAGCGACCATGAGAAGGAACCAACAGAACATTTGTCTAATTTTTGTGAGAAATAAAGCTCTTTCATTTAGACAATCATAAGATTTTTAAAATCTCAGTTAAAGCAGTTCAGTCTACTCTTACATGTATTTACTAAGTAGAAAATAAACGATATGTGAACAACAGATGCCATGTGAATTAATGACAGATGTCATGTGATCCACCTGCTGCTAATCAGTTGAGAAAATGAAACAAAACAAATTATGGACAAGCTATGGAAAAATATTCCAAATTATGCCTCTATGTCCGAAACACTGTTTCCTCAAGATTTATATCCAAACATGACAATAAACAAACATTTGTAAGCAGAGGCGTTTAGAATAATGACTTCAGCAGAACTCTGAGTCACAGGTAAGAGGGGACAGTGGTAACTGTGTCGGCGACTCCCCACAACCCAGCCTGAGTATTTAGTACTTACTTCCATCTTCTCTTCTAATTCATGCAGGAATTCGCCATCTGCAGCTATGGACGAAATAGCAGTGGAACTTTTCGCACTAAGAATGGCTCGAGCAATGTATTCCAGTCGCTGCTGAAGTGAAATTTCTGTGCTAGGAGGGAAAATCTGTAATTTTAGCTACATTGTTTCTTAAAATCTGAAGACTCAAATATACCAAGTCAGGCATACTGTTAATTAGGTTTTTTTTTTTGAAACAGGGTCTCCCTCTGTGCCCCGTGGCCTGAAGAGCCATTTCTCACCCTAACCCCAGCTCCTAAGCTCTGCAAGCACAGGTACTCACTGTCACGTCTGGCCGATCACTTCAGCTTTCTAATGAGAAACCCATAACTTTAGTTAACAAATACTCATGTTTATGTCAAAGTCATTGGGTATGCCGAACTGGAAAGCACGCAACTGGGGAAACTCGGGTTTCCTTTTTAAAATAAATTAGAAAGAAATCTTGAGGACAATTTTATCATTGTTTAAGAGAAAAACAACAGGGCAGGTAAGCTGCAAACCTTGGCAGCTGCCTGGGGGAGAAAGATGGAGATAAAAGGAAAAAACAATATTATTTGTAAGTAGTCACATGAGGGGAAAGAGGAGGCAGAGCAAAGGCAGGCAGATCTCTGTGACCTAGAGGGTAGCCAGAGAAAGAGTGATAAAGTCCAGAGAATTGGGGGAAATCAAGACTTTGGAAAAACAGACAGGAAAGAAAACTAATAACTCAGAAAAGAGACTATACCAAGGGAGGGGCTTCTTCAAGGAAGAGTAGATTATCTCATTAAGGGAGTAATTATTCCTCCCTGTCCCTAGTGTCTTCAGGTGAATTAGCTTTCCTGTGGGCTAGACTCATGGACAAATGACTGACCAACAGCTGGATTAACTCTTAGAGGGAGGACACTTACTGTCACATAAGAGTGTAGAATATTTAATCTTAGGAGTGGATCAGAATGTGATGACTCCACCCAGGACAATAACAGAGAGTGCTAGAGTTAGTTTGAGGCCAAGCAGAGCAATTCAGTCAGAAGCTGACAGAAGCCAGTTTGAGTCAGTTGGCTTGGAGGAGTGTGAGCCAGAAGAGCTGAGTTGAACCAGCCAGCCAGAGTTCAGAAAGAGCTAGAAAGGGTGAGCTTTTTCAGCAGTAAATCTCAGAGGCTGAATACATTCTAGGCCTAGATTAGATTGTACGGAGGCTAGAAGTTTCTAAGACTAGGCCTAGGTTAGCACATGGAAGCAGTAAGCTTCAAAGATGACAATTAAGGAAAATAAAAGTTACTTTTACAGGGTTCAACCCAAAAGTACTTCTACCATGACACATAACAAACATGAATTAATCACATAATCTTAAAACATGCAGCTACAATGATTTAAATTCTCCCTCTCATCCCCACTTTTGTGGTGATGGAGACAAAACCCAGGGCCTGCATTATGTTAGGAAAGTCCTCTGCCACTCTGGTATACCCCCAGCATTAATAATGTTAATTCTTAACTACAAAAGCAACAAATTAACAAACACCTTTATTCAAAGTTTCCTTTTAAGCAGGGTAGTGGTGAAGCACACCTTTAATTCCATGGTAAGGGAGGCAGAGGCAGGTGAATCTCTAATTTGGAGGCCAGCCTGGTCTACACAGAGTTCTAGGAAAGTCAGCGCAATACAGAGAAACCCAGTCTCAAAAAACAAAACCAAACAAAAATGTTGTCTTTCTTTATATCAAAAATTAAGAAGGTCACTTTATACTTTGTACGAGAGGGCAACTTTTAGAACTGAGTGATTACAGTGGACGTGGAAGCCAAGGAAGCTTTGGGTAGCCATCTGCAACAAACACACCACATTACCATTCCCAGCACTCCCACACAGACATAGAGGCTCACTCTTCTACTGGCCAGAACTGAACTCTCAATTTTCTTTTTCAGGGGTGTCACTGGAGACTGAACTACCTAGGGCCTTGTACATGCTAGATGTTCTCCCAGTGAGCTACCCTCTCCCCCACCCTGATGGAAGATCTAGCTACATTGCCTAGGCTGGCCTCCCTAGGTTCAAACCAGACATAAACAGACACATGGCTCGGTCCTACTCCATATAGTGAGACACTTTTATGCCTTCCTTACCTGTGCATGTCAGCCAGTTTGGACAGGACTCGAGCAGCACTACTGAAGCTTCTGTTCTTCTCATAATACCTCCAGAGTAAATCCATATACCGAACTCTATTCTGATCCACTTTGGCCATTCGAACTAGATGTGGCTCCAGAAATGGAGAAGCGATCTAGAAATTGCAGTTACATGGAAAATTTTTGTGATCACCTAGATGCTTTTAAAATAGCAAACAGTGTATTTTGTGTGTGTGCGCGTGTATGCCTTGTTTTTTTGAAAATAAGCATAACTGAATCAAATATCAATAAGTGAAATAGATTTTCTCATTACAAATGATTTTCATTGTACTAATTAATGAAGAATTTTCTATAACACACTAACCAAACATTTTTTTTCATTGTAAGATTCTAATTCTTTTAGTGAACTTTGACAATAGTTACTGGCTCTTAGCTCAAAAGGAACCCTTGGCACTATCAAACCCTAGGACTTAAGTTTATAAATCAAGGAACAATGATACTTAGAACGATACCTTTGAAGTCAACTAATGACTAATAGCAGAGTCTAATTAAATCCAGAGACTCCTCCCTCACAATCCTACTGTTCAAATCAGCTTTCTTTCTTTTTTTTTTTTTTTTTTGGTTTTTCGAGACAGGGTTTCTCTGTGTAGCCCTGGCTGTCCTGGACTCAAGTTGTAGACCAGGCTGGCCTCGAACTCGCAAAGATCCGCCTGCCTCTGCCTCCCAAGTGCTGGGATTAAAGGCGTGCGCCACCACTGCCCGGCTCAAATCAGCTTTCTTAACAACATTAAAGAAAGTCTTTTTTGCTTCTTAGAAAAAGAAATTACATTCTTAGCTTTATGCCAACACCTAATATTTATACATAGGATGAAAAACAAATTTCCTATACCTACAAAAACTATTGCCATACAACTTGGAAATATGGTTAACAAATGAAAACGCAAAAGCAATATTTTACCTGTAGTAGTTTATCTGCAAGGTCAGCTTGTATTAGCCAATTATAAAGAGCAATACTAAAGAGCTCATCCTTGGATCGCTGAGCCAATTTAAGCATTTGTTCAAACTAAAATGAACAAGACAGTGAGAGTTAGCATGGCTAAAGGCTTTCTTGTGGGACATAACATCTCACCAGTGACCTCTTGGTACAAGGACAAGTTCAGCAGTAACTTGTAAGAGCAACTTCCATCCCAGTCATTATGCCACCATTACCGAGCAGAACTGTCAATCACAGCCCACTTCCAGATGGAAGGATGCCTGTCCCTTACATGATGTCCTGCTTCTTCATTGCTCAGCATGTTGGGATCTGATGACAGCACTGGAGGACCAGGTTTTTTGGGTACACTCGGAGACTGAGGAGCAGCCTTACTTTGATTTACTAGTTCTTGAAGAGTGTCTGTGATGCACTTGTAGCTGTTTAATCTGAAAAAGAAAAGAATTACATTATTTAACAAAAAATATTTTTTTCATATTAGATCAGCTCAGGATACATAAAACTCTGTCACAATCAAGCAAACAGACAGACAGGTATAATGATATCTGCCTCTAAATCCAGCAATCAGGGACTGAGGTGGGATGGAGTTTGAAGGTTGTTTCAAAAATCCAAAACATAGGATTGGAGAGATGGCTCAGTGACTTAGAACCTGGCCACACTTCCAGAGGTCCAAGGTTCAATTCCCAGCACCTACATGGCAGTCCAGCAGGTATCAGGTAGAAAAATAATGTATGTACATGCAGGTAAAACACTCATACACATAAAATAATGATGATAAAATTTAAAAGAGCCCCAACCAAACCAAATTGAAGCACCCTATATCTTCTATACGGCCCTCAAAAAAAAAAAAAGCCAATATATTTCTTCAAAAGATTTGAAAACCATTTGGTTAAATGTATAAGGGTAAAAATCACAAACAACAACAAAATTTTAAATTAGTGTATTTTTCTTTAAGTCTAAAAATTTGTGAACATTTACAAGATTTTCCTTCTGAAAAAAAATTATTTTCAACTGGAATCAAAAATTTGGGGGGGGGGAGTCAGTTTTGTTCTCAAATCAGAGATCTCAAAAAAATACAAGTAAAAAAATAAATAAATAAAAAGAAGAAAATCCCACAGCTACAGGTCCAAAACCATTCATAAGGGACAGGCATGTGATGCCTGCCTTTAATCCCAGTACTTAGGAAGAAGCAGGGAATTCATCACTGTGTTTGAGGCCAGATTGGTTTACACAGATTTCCACACTAATTGTGGACAAAAAAAAAAAAAAATCCAACAGCAGGGGTGGCCATTTATGTCCATGCGAGTAGCTCCAGTACTGTGTGAGACCAGGGGCTACTTGGACTTGCTGACTGCCAGGCTAACTCCAGCTCAGTGAGAAACCTGTAAAGGAGCAGCTTGGAGAGGGACAGAAAACAGGTCCCCTGACCTCTCATCTGTCTTCCAAGTGTGCACATATATATATCACACGCATAAGCACAGGGCTCTCTCAAATTTCATTAAGACTAAAATCTTAGCCGGACACAGTGGTGCACGCCTTTAATCCCAGCACTCAGGAGGCAGAGGCAGGCGGATCTCTGTGAGTTCGAGGCCAGCCTGGTCCACAAATCGAGTCCAGGGCAGCCAGGGCTTGTTACACAGAGAACCCCTATCTGGTAAAAACACAAAAAACAAAACAACAACAAAAAGACTAAAATATCTCTAGGCTATGAATTATAATCTGGATTCAGGACTTGATAAAAACCAGTTGTTTTTAAGTGAGAACATAAATTTTAAAAGGGCTATATTTGAAATGTTCCCTCCCTATAGTATCAACCAAAAGTTTTAACAAAGAAAGATCTGTCTCTAAACACCCGACTACTAACTAAGGGTTGAGAACTCACCTCTCTTGGAAAGTCTGAAGACCAACTACATCTTCTTCTGGTTCTCCATGTTTATAGAAATGGAGTCCAAGACCCTGAGGATCTTTTTTCTCCGCAGCAGTAAGAGAAAGTTCCACCACACCCTCATAAAAGCGCACTAATGGGAAAGACAAAGACCAAGGGCTTAGAGCTTACTACTAAACTGCAAATGCTTTTACTTAGCAGGCATAGAGAGGAACCAAAAATGCTGTATTTCTGTTAAACATCTGTTATTCTGGTGAAAGCACTGAAAAGTATTTCTGATGTGTCTTCTTATGAAGAAAAAAAGGTCTAATATGGCTGGAAGGCAGATATTAATGGTTCTCTTCTTGGAAAAAAAACTTTATATATAAAATAACAGAAAAAGTTTCAGAGGAAAACAGTTGTGATTTAAATCTGTGCTAACAGTTATACTTTTTACTTTTTAAATTAATCAAGGCCGGGCAGTGGTGGCGCACGCCTTTAATCCCAGCACTTGGGAGGCAGAGGCAGGCGGATCTCTGTGAGTTCGAGGCCAGCCTGGTCTACAAAGCGAGTCCAGGACAGCCAGAGCTGTTATACAGAGGAAACCCTGTCTCGAAAAACCAAAAAAAAAAAAAAAAAAAAAAAAATCAAAAAGTTTAGGCATTTTAAAAGTAGCTGTAACTCAGTAGTGAAATATAACAGGGACTGAAACTCCCAAACCAAGAAGTTACATATTAGGCAGAAACAGAGGAACATGTGTATAACCCCAGGCTTGGGAGGAGGAGGCACAAGGACCAGAAGATCGAGGCTATCCTTGGCTACAGAGTTCAAGGACAGCCTGAGTTACGTATAAGATTATCTCAGAAAATAAATAAGCACTTACCTCACGTGTACAATTTCTAGGTTTGCTCTCCAGTATGAAACGATTACAAAACAAAACAAAACAAAAAAAGGTACATGATTCAAAGTATCACTGTGGCCACAGAAGCTAGATCTGCCTCTGAGAAGAGACTCTGGGTGAATACACTGTTCACACGTGGCCCTTTGTCCTCTGAGTCAAGGAAAGACACAATGAATAGTTTGCCTCTCACCTTGCCTATACTGAGCACACACACTGGAAAGGTCTACTTGGTTGCTGATTTTTTGATATTCCTTCAGTGATTCCCTCAACATTCTTTCTTTTTCACTCTTATTTTGAACTTGCCGGGAACGTTGAAGAAGCTCATTTGCCTAAAGAGATGACAAAAGCTTAAAAAGAGACAAAATCAAGCAGGCAGATACTGCCCATCCATATATGTTTTAGTCTGTCTAAATTTACATGTGGTTTATTATCATCATAAGTAAAAATTCTACAAACTTACTTCTTAATTTTAGGCAGAAAAGTTTTTGACCAAAAAAATCCTAGCTAGTCTTAAGTCCTCAAGTATGTTAGGTCAGATAGCCTTGCCTGGGGTGCTCTTGCCTAGTCAGTACATTAGTGGTCAGCAGGCAGTTCATCACGTGACACTTATTATGTTTTCACCTGTGGAAAGGATCAATAAGAGGCAATTGCCTCATTAACTTTGATTCACTCCAGATTAACTTAAAGTCTTAGTGATTTTCCTTACTATCTAAGAAATGAAACAAACTCCTTAGTTACATTTTCTTAATTTCTAAATTAAATGATTTTCCTTAACTGTGAACTTTTGCCTCTTTAAAGCTTATGTGTAAGGGTGTTCTGCTAGCATGTGTGTCTGTGAAGCATGCGCATTTCTGATGCCCATGGACGTCAGATCCCCCGGGACTGGCTTTGTAGACTGTAGTTAGCTGCCCTCTGGGTGCTGGGAATTGAATCTGGTCCTCTGGAAAAGCAGTCTTAACCACCGAGCCTCTGCCTAGTCCTATAATCTTTGTCTTTTAAAACATGGCATAAAAATACTGTCAAAGATTTTCTGTATGTAGCATTTAAAAGAGTACCCATGTGTTCTTAAGAAACCATGTATTTCAGCCTCCCTCTTAGTTGAGGATTCTGAGACATATTAAGAGGTGATGCTGAGGTCATACACTGGAAACCCATGCCTTCTCTTCTCCCATTCACCACACTAGGAATGTATAAAAATGCTAGAGAAGCAGCGGAGCCTCAGACCTTAGAACAAACTGCGTCATCTGTGCTGTACAGCAGTGGGCAGATGTCCTGCAGATGCAAGCTAATACCGTCCACAGCAGCGTTGTCTCTGATGTAGCAGTTGATGAGAGAAGCAATTAGCGCTCCAGTGAGCTCTTTGTCTCTGATCACCAGATCCTTAAAGGTGGTGATCTTCAGTTGCTCTTGAAATTCCTAGAAAGAGGGAAAGCCTCTCATCAAAATCATAGAATAGTTCCTCATCAAGTGGAATCTCTCTCTTTTTTTTTGGTGGGGTGGGGAGCAGGGAGGAGGTGTCCAGGGTTTCACTAGGCAAAACTAGCTAGCATAAAGCTTACTATGTAGACCTGGCTGGACTTGAACACAGATAAATCTTCCTGCCTCAACATCCCAAATGTTAGGATTAAAGACATCAAGCCACCATGCTGAAATTTCTTTAATAACAAAAGACTCTACCAATAGACTCTAATTTAACTGAGAAAATAGGGCTGAGTGTGCAGACTAGTAGTAAGCCCCTGGTTTGATTTCTAGCACTGACAAAGAAAATACAGCAAACCATTGATATACAGCTCTGTGAAAAAGCTGCAGTAAAATCATATAGAGTTTGAGGTAATCTATAGTAGATCTAACTTGACTTTATATATGGGAAAAGTCGAGTCAAGGCAGAGTCAACACTAGAACCAGGACACTTTGCTTTTGGCAGTTGGCAAAAAGCAATCACTAGGCTACATTTTAAAAATCTGGCTGGTGCTGGGTGTGGTGGTTCATCCCTTTAATCTCAGCACTTGGAGGTAGAGGCAGGCAGATCTTTGTGAGGTGGAAGCCAGTATGGAGTATACAATGAGTCCAAGGAGAGCCAAAGCTACATAGTGAGATCCTGTCTCAAAGAAATCAAACTAAACAAACAAAACCCTTGTGCTTTCATATTATGTTTCCTAAACAATGTTAGGATTCTACCATTAGATGTATGAATTTAGCCTGCATTTAGAACAAATTTGCTTGCTTAGATGATGTTCTAAAGGATAAGGTCATTTATACCTCAGTAAGCATTTTTATAGTGATGTATTTTCTTAAATTTCAACAAAAATGTCTACAAAATATTGAAAGTTTTGGTTCAAACACCTTTTTAAATTTGCATTCCTTGAGCATACAATTGGTAATGGAAGGAAAGGAAGCTTTCAACACAGATCACAAATGACAGGTAGGCTAAAAAAGTACCTGTCCTAAGCCTGTAATCCAATAACATTTAAAAACATCCTACCTGGCAAGGAAAATAAAATGGATTTATTTAATAAATATACAAATTTTAAAAGGGGAAAACAAAACCCCCTGAGTTTAAAAGTAAGAAAGACTGCCAACAACAACCGTAAGCACTCTCTGGCCACTAGTAAAGAGGACTGGGGATCACTTCTTCACTTTGAAATGTTGCTTAAAGACAAGACTTCAGGAGACTGGAGAGGCAGCTCAGCAGTCATGAGCACTGGCTGCTCTTACAAAGGAGGTGGTTGAAGAACAGATAGTAGAGTCTCATAATTAAATTTTGAGTTGTTTAGGAGTCAAGAGAGCATTATAGATCTAAGAAGATGCTTTTAAAATTGTGTTGCAAGTTAGTATGAATGTTGAGTCAGATACAGAACTTTAAACTCATGGAGATGGTTAGATAGTAGAATGTTAAAGTCAGGTACCAAATACATATGGACTGGACATTGGGAATGTACGCTAAGCCATATAACCCTCATAACTGTGGCCTAATTACCTCTGTTGTACTGTATTGTATTTATTATTATAAGAGAAAGAGCCATTTGTTGGACTGAAAGGGGAAACTGTAGGGGGAAATAAGATATACCTTAAACTTAAAAGAAAAAAAAAAGGGAAGAGGATGGGGGGTTGAGGGTGGGAGGGTGGACTGGAGGGGGAATAGGGAGGGGACTGCGATTGAGATGTAACTTGAAGAAATAAAAAATAAAGGAAAAAAAAAAAAAAAAAAAACCAAAGGACCCAGGTTCAATTCCCAGCACCCACAGGGAAGCTCACGACCATCTGTAACTCCAGTTCCAGAAAATCTGATGCCTTCTTTGGGCAGCACCAGGCAGGCATGAGGTGCTCTTACATACATACATACGTAAGGATATGCATCAGTTATTTATTTGTTTATTTATTGACTGGGGATGGAGTTTTCTCTACACAGCCCTGGCTGTCCTGGAATTCATTCACTATGTATACCAAGCTGGTCTACAACTCACAGAGAACCACCTGCCTCAGCCTCCAAGTGCTGGGAACAAAGACATGTGCTACCACATATGGTGCACATACACATAATAATAATAATAATAATAATAATAATAATAATAATAATAATAAAGTGAAGATGTATGCATTTTGGGTATCAAACAACCCCAAAGGACAAAAATCACCTCACCTTTTGAAGTTCTCCTACAATGACAGTAAATTGATGTTCACAAAGGAGCTTCCACAAAGCCAGAGCCTGGTACGATTTTCTAACCAGCTGCTGGATTGCCTGAAGTGAAATCTTCTCACTCAGTTGAGCCTCTAATGACAAAAAACAACCAATGCAATTTTATCAAATGACACAATTAAAGTCTTGTTTTCTTATGTCAAATAAAACACAGCTAAGAGTAAAATTCTCATGTTTCTCCTTGCCTCCACTATAGGCAACAATGACTGGTACATGTTTTCATCCTCATAAAATATATTTGTGTGTATACACATGAAAAGCATTTGCATATGCATATATGAAAGATACACACGGTGTTTTTTTCACTTTATAAAATGCCACATTTGACAGTTGCCCAACAGACATTTGGACTGCTTCAACTCAGCATCACTAAAACAACAATAACTTAGAAGACTTTCTGGAAGGAATCTCCAAGTTTCTCAGGACTAAATTTCTCAAACCCTGCATTAACATACCCTAGTATATTTTTAAATAAAATCAGTTAGTTATGATAATTTGCCTTATCTTTTAAATAAGCAGAATATGTCAAAATGTACAAAAAACGGATAAACATTACACACACACACACTTCACAACAGAGTGTTATTTAACTTTTGACTGGAAGCTCAAACACATGCTACAACATGGATGAATGTGAAAAACAGTATGCTAAGTGAAGTAAGTCAGTACCAAAACGAAGAAAACTGCTTGTACCAAGTATCCAGAGTAGTCAGATAGACAGAAAATAAAAGTAGACAGGTGGGTACCATGATCAAGACAGGGAAAGCAGGGAGGTCCTGTGTGATGGTTATATCAAGTTTCACTGTGGAATAATGACAAAGTTCAAGAAACTGGTAACAGTTGCACAACAATGTGAATACACTGAATGTGGTGAACTGTATACTTAAAATGGACTCAGGGGCCCTAACCTGAATATGGGTATTCTCTAGGGATAAATTCAGAGACAGAGGATTAAATTTCTCAGCTGTGTTCCCACTGGTGGGTGACCGCTGCCAGGCACAATGGACAGTCTCAACCCAATGGTCATCCAGATAGCTCTGATTAAACTAGAAGGGTCAAAACTCAGTCATGAAGCTGGAAAAGGAACTGAGGTATATGGAATGGAAGGGAGGTAGAAAGGATGAAGGAAGAGAGTAACCAGAATGTATATATACATGATTGAAACTGTCAAAACAATAAAAAAAATCATTAAAATGGTCAACTTTATGGTACATGTCAACATGATGAAGAAAAAAAATTCATCAAATAGAGTGTACCGTGCTTTGTAGTGGCAAAGGTATAAAAATCTTTTGGTTGAAGGAAGTATGGAAAGCAAAAATTTCCATGCTGCTCTATTTTCTCAATCACAAAATGGCACTTAAATAATGATAATAAAAGAAAGGAAAAAATTCTATTTTTAGACACTCTAGTTCTGAATAAAGGAATTCCACTGTTTCCAATTCAGGTAATACTACTCTTTTGTGGGGTCACGTATCTGTAAGTGTTCACAAGAAGTGATTTACCATGAAACTTTCTCTGCAGCTCCTGTTGCATTTGCTGGGTGTTTCCATTCTCAGGCCGCATGAATCCTACCAGCCTGTGCTGCACTTTGGTAGTACTACTGAAACACAAATTATAGAGTGTGACAGTGTTACTGAGGGCTAGCTCAGACACCAGAAAATACAGGCAATTAAGGTGCTCAAATCTTTTTTTTCTTTCTTTCTTTTAGATTAACTTTTTGTTGTTGTTGTTTTTTGTTTTTTCAAGACAGGGTTTTCTCTGTGTAGCCCTGGCTGTCCTGGAACTCACTCTGTAGACCAGGCTGGCCTTGAATTCCCAAATATCTGCTGGGATTAAAGGCGTGTGCCACCTAGCCTGGCAGCACAATCTTATTTTTGAAACATTAACTGAAAATACTGCTTGCTGATAAAACTTTCTTAAATGCTATGGCTGGATACAGAAGGCACTGAATATGCCAACAGAACGGAGATAACCCCCTGTTTGAAGACTGCCAAAATTTCACTGGAAATGACAAATAACAACTAAACAAGATACAAAACAAACACCTAAGAACTTGAACACTTCACAGCAGTCTTCTCAACTATTCATTAACATCTGAAAACATCAAAACCTTAGTGTAATTTAGTGTCAGACTGGCATTTTTTAAAAAAGATTTATTTATTTGTTCATTTTACATATATGAGAGCTCAATCTGCCTGTATCGCCACATGACAGAAGAGGGCATCAGATTCCAGTATAGATGGTTATGAGCCATCATGTGGTTGCTGGGAATTGAACTCCGGACCTCTGGAAGAGCAGACAGTGCTCTTAACCGCTGAGCCATCTCTCCAGCCCTGGCATTTTGTTTTTATAACCATCAGAAAGTTATGAGCTCTCCATCAGTGCTGGCTCTGCTTATTTTAACTCAGGAGTTTATACATAGGATTGTGAAACCATATTATAAGTGCTGGTCACCAGAAAAAAGGAAAAATTGTCAAAAAAGTGTGCTTGGATTTACAATATGGCTAGAAAGAAACATTTTCGGACACTAAGTAGATGTTATTAAAACAACACATTTGGACAGGTGAGATAGGTTGGTATGCAGCAGTGCTTGCTGCCAAGTGTGGCCATCAGAACTGGATCCCAGAATCCACATGGTGCAAGGAGGAAGCCAATTTAAGCAATTTCTACTCTGACCTCCACAAAGATGCCACGACACACACATCTCCCACCTCCAATTAAATGTAATTTTAAAAATAGAGAAATTTCTGGGCATGGTAGCTCATGCCATTAATCTGAGCACATGGGAGGCAGAGGTAGGCAGATCTCTTGTGAGTTCCAGGCCAGCCTGGTCTACAGAGTGAGTCCAGGACAGCCAGAGCTATTACAAAGTCTCAAATAAACAAAAATAGAGAAATAGTAAGACAGAAATGTTACAGGTTCTTTCCTAATGTTATAGAACGAAGTAATCTAGGCACAAGAAATAATACTGCATATTTTCAGCAGGTAAACTAACAGGCAGCTGCACTGTGATGGGAAATACACTAAAACTGCAGGAACTGCAAGAGGAAATGCAGAGGGACTGACAATGGGCAGAACTTCTTTTTGGCACAAGGAAAATGTTCCAGGATTAGTTAGGTAAGTGATAATGTCTAACCTTGTGAAGACCCTAGAACCTACAGACATGTACTGCGTAAGAGGCGGCTCCTGGACTGGGCGTGATGGCACAAACTTTAATCCCAGCCCTCAAGACACAAAAGCAGGAAGTGTGTGACCTTAAGGCCACCCTGGTCTACGAGATGAGTTCCAGGATAACCAAGGCTACATAGTGAGATGCTGTCTTTAAAAAAATTACAACTGGGGACTGGAGAGATGGTAAGGAACACTAGCTGCTCTTCCACAAGACACTGGTTCGATTCCCAGAAATCACATAGCAGCTCACATCTGTCTGTAACTCCAGGTCTAGGATTTGTGATAACCCTCTGTAGATATACATGCCGGCAAAACACCAATGAGCATTAAAATAAAGAAAAACAAACTGTATGGTATAGGTCAAATGTTTCAACAAAATACAATGGAAAGAAAAACTGAATAGCTAGGCCTGTAGTTCAGTCATAGAGCACTTGCTTACTGTGTCTACAACATGTGAGGCCCTGGCTTTCATCCTAGCTCCTCCAAGAAAGAAGAAAAAGCATCTTTATAGACCTATTTAAAAAAAAGTGAATAAACAAACAAATAAATAAATAAATCTGATTCTTACTTTGGATTTCCTAGTGGTCCTCCCGAAAACTGGGAATTTCTGTCTAGAAATTCCTGCAAACCCTTCAGTTCCTGCAACACTGACTCCAGGAGCTGGATGGGCACACTGCTTTCAATCTGTAAGGGGGAGAGTTTTCAAATGTTTAAAGGCACAGAAAAACTATGTGCATAAAAAAGTACTCCTTATAGTCAGCACTGAATATATACCATTTTAGTTTTGAGCTGTGCTATCTTTATAAACAATATGTAAAGTTCTTTCTTAAGTCCACTAAACATCAGTTAGCCAAAATAAAAGGCAATGAAAGTTACTCATATTCTTCCCTCCTGTTGTTTTTCAGTGAATATATAATTTATGTGCAGCAATAGTAAGTGACCATCTTAATTACTCTCCACACTTCCATGGCCACCATTCACCATACAGCACAGCAACAACACCGACGTCCTCACAGCCTTGCCTGCCCACCAACCAATCATCCCATCTTCAAGGGAACTTTTTTTTTACTACTATCATTACAGATTAATTCAGCTCATTCTGAAGTGCACACAGATACTATGTCAGATGAAATGTATTCTTATCAGAAATGTGAGGTCTAAAGGAGAATCCCAATCTGGGTTGGGCTCTGTATGTCAGCATGTGTACCACCCCAGTACTTGGGGGTGTGGAAGGAAGATCACAAGATCAAAGGCAGCTCAAAATACATAGCTAGACCTTGCTCTAAAAAACAAAAAACAAGGGGGGCTAGAGAGATGGTTTAGCAGTTAAGAGTGCTGGCGGCTCTTCCAAAGGAAGAGGACTGGGGTTCAAATCCCAGCATCCACATGGCACTTTGAAACTGTCTGTAATGGCCAGGCATTGTGTTGCACATCTTTAATCCCAGCACTCGAGAGGGAGAGCTAGGCAGATCTCTGTGAGTTCAAGGCCATCCCAGTCTATAGAGTGAGTTTCAAGATAGCCAGGCCTACACACAGAAACCCTGTCTCAAAAAAACCAAACCAAACCAAAATAGACAAAAAACCACAACAGCAAAGAAAACCAAGAACAGTAAAGAAAAACAAAATAAAAAAATACCTGATACTTTACTATTTTAAAAAGAGCTTAAAACAAAAAAGAAAATTTCCTACCTGGTCCATGATAAGAAAGCTCTGGAATATGTTTCTTTAATGCAATCTGAGATGCATGTGAACTAACACTAGAGCTGAGACTGTGAGAGCACATGGGTGAGCCTACGCATCAGTGCTGGCTCTGACCCTCAGGAGACAGGGTACTCTCTTCATTTAGAACTGGAGGACCAGGTGATGGAGTGTTAAAAACCTTATTCAGTAAGTGATCAGGACAAGGCCTAGACTAAACAACAGTTTACTAATCATGTGTTCTCATTAACATAAAACAATCATTGCATCTTATTTGCTACATTAGAACAAGTGAAACACTATTTACTGAATAATATCATCAGCCAGTTACATACAAACAAGGAGATTACATTATATACACTTACTGCAGTGATCTCCTTGTTGGAACTCTTGAACACTCTTTCAACAACTAAGCTAGCATCCCAAATATTTCTGGAACAAAAAGGTTTTAATTATTGTACTGTAAATTAATGCAACCCTTTATAACATGTAGTTACTTTCCTGTAGGAACAAAAAGGTTTTACTTGGTTTTTGAAACATAGCAACAACTTAATTTAACATTTTGTAAGAACATTTCCTAGAAAAGGAGATAGAAAGGTGGCTCAGCAAGAAAAGAGACTTGTAGGAGTCTTGTGAGCTGACATGCCATCTCTGGAACACACATGAAGATGGTAGGCCAGAAATGACTTCATGAAAGTGTCCACTTGACACCCACATGCACACCATGGCATATGCCTCTCTTTCACTATGCACACTCACCAATAATAAGCAAAATTTTAAAAAAAAGAAGAAAATGAGAACACTGGAAAATCTCCAAACGCAACATCCCAATTATGACAGAAAATGAAAGTACACCAAAGAAAAAGCTCTGTGGTTAAGAGCACTGACTGCTCTCACAGAGGATCTAGGTCAGTTCCCAGCCTCCACAGGACAGCTAACAATAGTCCTGTAACTCAAGGGAACTGATGCCCTCTTCTGGCTTTCATGGGCACGAGGCATACACACAGTGCACATACATACATGTAGGAAAAATGTTTATGTACATAAAATAAAACATCATAAAAAACACATGTGTATGCACACACACAAGCCCCAAATGAAAGCATTTATCTCAACTCTAATATCAGTATATACAGGCATGGCAGCTAAGTAGGGAGGATTACAAACAGGTGTAGCACCATTTAGACTTCCCTCTAGCCATTTCTTCTGCAGGATGATTTCTATACCCATCCTTTATAGGGATGAATTGAGGCTGGTCATAGAAGGCAGGCAGAGAATGGCAGTGTTGTGAACAGAGGCACTGAGAGGCTTTGCAAGTTACAATCATCTCATGCAACCCTGCATGAGACAAATTCTTCGATGTCCTACTGAAGGACGAGACCACAGAGAAGAGAACTGTGTGCCCATGTCACACCAGGGGATAAATGGACCTTGACGAATATAGCAGTCTAGCCAAGAAAAGTAAAGCTTTTTTTACTGTCGCATCTGATGCATGAGCATGAGTGAGCCAAGTAAGACCAGAACTGTCCAGCTGAAACCTAGACATAAACTCCTCAGTCAGAGGATGGTTTATAAGGCTAGTTATTAATGCACATGTAGATATAATCTGAGGCTACTGCACAAAAATTAACAATAAATACACTAAAAGGGTTGAACACTGCAAAAAATCTTATCAATGGATCTAAATTTTAAAACTAAAAGTAAAATTCAGTAAGCAATGTCCCTAATATAGACAAGAATATTTCGATACTGCAAACAGGACAAAACAAACAGTAGTTAAATAGTTTGCAAAGTACTTACCCCATGATTCGAGAAAAGTAAATGCAAATACCATTGTGTTTTCCTGAGTACACAATCTCTGGTCCAGTCAAACCACTCATGCTTGCAGCCTGCATTGCTGGGTTTCCAACAGCACCCATTGGGGTTGACAGAGTAGGAGGCTGAGCACCTGTACACACATAAGGAAGTCTCTTCGGAGTGTATCCTAGGCTCACCAACCTACTATTATTATTTGGCTAAACAGACATAGTATCAAACTGCCTTCTAAATTCACATCTCTATACCCAAAGATCAGCACGGATCTTAGACCTCATCAGACAAGTTCCCTTGTGCCACAGATTGTGGCTAGCAAAGAAACACACTAGAGGTTGAATGCAGACAATGAGTATCTGTGGAGGCTTTAGTTGCCAATGACACATCCACATCACAGCCCACACCCAACCCACCGCCAGAAGGCACAGGGACGATCATGGGGACCCAGAGGTCAAAGAGCACCAGGGAGAGGCAGTGTCTTCTAGACACAACAGCTGGTGCACTCATGAATTCACAGCATGACTGACATGAAAGATGGAGACAGTTATCATTCCCACACAAAGAGAGAAGGGCTCACAAGACTCTGCCCAAGCTGAGGAGCTACTAACAAACAGGTGATAGCCTCTGGGTTTTAAGGATGTTGTAATCCTTGTATGCTCCAGTGTATGGTCCATGTCCATTAGTATATGGACAGCACAAACTGGACTTGGTGGGGCATTAAAGAAAAAAAAAAAGAGGACACAAGGTTGAGAAGGAGTGGGGGTAAATATGCTCAAATGCATCTATGCATGTATGAAATTCTCAAATTAATAAAAATAGTTAAAGGGTAAATGTTTAGGGTTCAACAATCCACTTGGTGTATCTAGACAAAGAAGATAAATTGTAAAGATAATGGATGAAATAGATACACATTTTGTTTGGTAAGTGCAGACTTGGATGGGTTTTCTCAGTTGTTTTACATGGATTGTGAGGACCAAACTCAGTCTTCATGGTGTGTGAAGCCTGCTTACCACTTGTGTTATCTCCTTAGCCTCCAGCTTTTCTTTTCTTAAGGGATCAGGCAAGTTAATCTTTTCAAATTAAATATTAGAAATAATAATTAATGATGTTAGTTCTTCAAAATGAACAGAAGTAAAAAGTCAAGACACAGAAAAGAGTACCATGGGATGGTGTTCCCAAAGAGGATGGATTCGGATAGGGATTCCCACTAGGGAGAGGAGAACCTGCAAAGGAAAACAGAATACAGAGATGTGTAAAATATCTTCTCAATGCTTTGAATCTGATCAAGATTATGTAAAGACACTACCTACTATATTCAAGAGTCAGACATGCATCATATTTTCAACTACTCTGCAGACATTCTCCCATTTGGAACACATGGATACGGACTCGTTTATTACTTGATTCCTTTTTATTCACCTACTTAAAAAAAAAATCTCTTTCTCTGAATACTAAATGATCTCTGTAAATATTATTGGTTGTATATTATTCTGCTTCTTAGTATTCATTAATGATTCAATATTGTGCCAGGAGAGGCAGGGGGAAGAGGATCTTTGTGAGTTTGAGGCCAGCCTGGTCTACAGAGTGAGTTCCAGGATAGCCAAAGCTACTCAGAGAAATCCTGTCTCAAAAACGAACAAAACAAAACAAACAAGGAAGAAAAAGTATGTAATATCACCATGCATGGTGGCAGCACACAGTTTTAATTGTGGTATTGGAAGACCAAGACAGGGGGAATCTCTGAGTTCAAAGCCAACCTGGTCTACATAGCAAGTTCCAGGCCAAAGCTACATAGGAAGAATGTATCTCAAAACAAACAAAAATCAAAAACTAAACCAAACCAAAAAACCACCTAACAAACATTCAAGAGTCACTGTCTAGAGACTTATTCACTAGTAACAAAGAAGTACTAATAAAACATCCTTTCTAAAATATAAACCGAGTTTCATACTTACTAGAATACATAGGAGATCCCAGGATGGGACCAACATTACTTGGAGTGGGAAGAGTAGCTGGAAATCTCATCTGGGCTTCACCGCCATACCTATCAATGTGACAAAAGTATGAGTTCAATTAAACTACGAATCTTATAAAAGCTGGGGTAATTCCTGCTCCTGTTTACTTTTTATATAACTGGTAGAGACTTATACATTAAACTCTAACAGCAACATTTATAGCTAGCATAATCCTTCAATAAATGTTGACTTGAAATTGGTACCAGAAAATTAGAAAGAGCTTTACTAATGTCTTAAAAAAGTATGAATGAATTGTTTACTTAATGAATAGTTTACTTCATACAGAAATGACAGAGTCTCTCTAATAGAATTATGATTAGCCCCAAGTTTTAAACAAATTACTGAAAATTTATTCATCTTCATGTGTATGGTATCTTGCCTATGTGCCTTGCACATGGAGGAAACAGGAAGGTGTCAGATTCCCCTGGAAGCAGAATGACAGATAGTTGTCAGCTGCCATGTGGATGCTGGAAATTGAACTTGGGTCCTCTAAAAGATGGCAAGTTCTCTTAACTCTCCAGCCATCTTTCCAGGCCCCATACATGCAAAAATTATTTCTTCAAATTCTTGGCTAAATATTTTATAGAAAAAAAAAAGTCTGGGGGTCTGGAGAGATAGCTCAGCAGTTAAGAAGAATGACTGCTCTTCCAAAGGAGCCAGGTTCAATTCCCAGGACCAACATGGCAGCTCACAACTGTCTGTTAAATCTAGGATCTAATACCCTTACACAAACTTGCAGACAAAACACCAATAAAAATATTAAAAAGAATCTCTGAAGGTTGGGGCACAGGCACAATACTTGACTAGTGAGCAATGCAAAAAAAAAAAATTTTTTTCTTTTAAATTATCTGACACCAAGTTTCCTTACTATGACTCAGAATCCCTCAGTACCAACAATACACATGCAACAGAACTGGTAGTGTTTGAAGAAGTAAAAAAGACAGAGGAGGCTCTCTTCTCTAAGCCAGCAAGAGGCCCAAAGGAAAGAATGCCAAGGGGAAGAAGGTGCCCCCGGGCCCTGCTGTCATAAAGAAACAGAAGACCAAAAAGGTGGTCAACCCTTTGAGGAAAGGCCTGAGAACTTCGGCACTGGGCAGGACATCCAGGCCAAAAGAGATCTCACACACTTTATCAAATGCCCCCCCCCCCCCATCAGGCTGCAGCGACAAAGGGCCATCCTCTAAGTGGCTCAAAATACAATCTGCCATTAAGCAGTTCACCCAGGCCCTGGACCAGCAAACAGGTACCTACCTGCTTAAGCTTGCCCACAAGTACAGCCCAGAGACAAAGCAGGAGAAACAAAGGCTGCTGGCCCATGCTGAGAAGAAAAATGCCAGCAAAGAGGATGTTCCAACTAAGAGACCACCTGTCCTTCAAGCAGGGGTCAATACAGTCACCACGCTGGTGGACAACAAGAAGTCTCAGCTGTGGTGATTGCCCATGCCATAGAATGCATTGAGCTGGTGGTTTTCCTGCCTGCCCTGTGTTGAAAGATGAGGGTTCCCTACTGCATCATCAAGGGAAAGGCCAGGCTGGGGCAGCTGGTCCACTGGAAGCCTTGCACCACTGTTGCCTTTTATCTCAGAAGACAAGGGTGCTCTGGCTAAGCCGGTGGAAGCTATTAGGACCAATGATAAGGACAGATACGATGAGATCTGTTGCCTTTTAACTCAGAAGACAAGGGTGCTCTGGCTAAGCTGGTGGAAGCTATTAGGACCAATGATAACAACAGATACAATGAGATCTGTCGCCACTGCTGGGAAGGCAATGTCCTGGGCCCTAAATTTGTGACTCGCATTGCCCAGCTGGAAAAGGCAAAGGCTAAAGAACTCTCCACTGCGCTGGGTTAAATGTGCACTGCTAAGTTTCCTGTTCATAAATATAAGTAGAAAATTATCTTCAAAGAAAAAAGAAAGAAAGAAAACAGGACCGGAGATTAACTATGGTGAAAAGTACAAAACAAGTCAAAACAGTTAAAGAAAACCCAGGGAACACTAATGCATGTATTATGCTAATCAGCCTGGTGCACTGGCATTACAATCTCTCTAGACTACACTCTTACTAATGAATTTTGGTAATTTGCCTATTTCCTCTGTTTGCCAAAGCCTTAAAACTATCACACTGGTAATCACTTAAAATGTGGCCCAGAGTGGTATTTCTTTAATCCTGGCTCTAGGCCAACAACATATGCTGCATGATAAAGCCCTGTCTCAAAAACAAATAAACAAATAAACAGACAGACAGACAAACAAGTAAAAAAGACCCAGGCAGCTGCAGAGACAGCTTAGCAGTTAAGAGCACTGGGTAGGCCTGGTGGCGCACGCCTTTTATCCCAGCACTCCGGAGGCAGAGACGGGTGGATCTCTGTGAGTTCAAGGCCAGCCTGGTCTACAGAAAGAGTTCCAGGTCAGCCAGGGCTACACAGAGAAATCTTGTCTCAAAAAAACAAACAAAACAGCTGGGCAGTGGTGGCGCACGCCTTTAATCCCAGCACTTGGGAGGCAGAGGCAGGCGGATCTTTGCGAGTTCAAGGCC
This sequence comes from Lophiomys imhausi, assembly GCA_907164525.1. Lineage (NCBI taxonomy): Eukaryota > Metazoa > Chordata > Mammalia > Rodentia > Muridae > Lophiomys > Lophiomys imhausi. The sequence goes on from CAJQZJ010011242.1 coordinate 463,240, forward strand.
AGCCTGGTCTACAAAGTGAGTCCAGGACAGCCAGGGCTACACAGAGAAACCCTGTCTCGAAAAACCAAAAAAAAACCAAACAAAACAACAACAACAACAAAAAGAGCGCTGGGTAGTCTTACAGAGGGCCTGAGTTTTACAACCAGCATCCACATGAACGGTCATACTGTCTATAACTGGAGTCACTGAAAATCCATCGCCCTCTCTGGCCCACAAAGGTGCTGAATGCATGAGCTGCACAGACCTGCAGGCAAAAACATCTAGACACACAAAAGAATTTTTAAAAGAGACCTTAGCATGTGTAAGACCCTAGGTCCAATTTTCAGCACTACCAAACACAAAAACAAGCAGGTCTTCCATATATAAATATTGCACAGTATTTTTAAGACATTTGATGACCATTTTTGGACTAAAAATGTGGCTCAGGGGTAGAGAGCTTAGTACTTGTATAGCATGTGCAAAAAAATCTTACATTCAACTCTCAGAATGTCCCCCCCAACAAAAAAGTGGTTCCCCCTTCTCTCTCTCCACCTCGACATACCTAAAGAATGCCCGCGCTGCCCAAGCAGACACTTCTCTATCACAGGCAGCAGAGGAACAAGCAAGAATAAGGCAAGCTGCACAAGCTTGGTCTTCCTGTAACGAAAAAAGCACTGTACATTAAAAACACACCCACTGTTTAAAGCAGTGTTCAATATATACTTGCTGACAGAATTAAATCGACTGATATAAACCAAGTGAACAACTCAGATGTAAAGCTTAACACAGGAACTAGTATTAAAGATACTTTCTCTTTATTAAGCTCTGCCAAGACAGGGTAGGCAAGTCCTTCATAATTCCTGCTCTACAATCAATGTCTGTCAGGGAAACGGGGCCAAACGACTGAAGATTGATGGTGTAATGTATGGAGAGAAAATGGGAACTGTCCAGGTAGTCACTGGTATGTTATTTCTTAGTTTTGAAAGCTGTGGGCCCTGCACTTCCTATATAATCAGATATATGTATCCCTCTCATGTCTCTGAGGTAGTTGAAGAATAGATAGCTAGAGTCTCATAGCTAAATTTTGAGTTGATTAGGAATCAAGAGGGTATTCTGGATCTAAGAAGATGTTTTTAAAATTGTGATGAAAGTTAGGATGAAAGCTGAGTTGGATATAGAACTTTAAACTCATGGAGATGGTTAGATAGTAGAATGTTAAAGTCAGGTACCAAATACATATAGACTGGACATTGGGAATGTATGCTAAGCCATATAACCCTCATAACTGTGGCCTAATTACCTCTATTGTTTTGTATTGTATTTATTATTATAAGAGAAAAACCCATTTGTTGGACTGAAAGGGGGAGCTGTTGGGGGGAAAAAGATATACCTTAAAAAAAAAAAAAAAAGGAAGGGGATGGGTGGGTTGCGGTGGAAGAAGGTGGGAGGATGGGACTGAAGGAGGAAGTAGGGAAAGAATTGTGATTGAGATGTAACTTGAAGAAATAAAAAATAAAGTAAAAAAAAAGATTTTGATCAACTATTATTCTTTATATTTTATTCTTGAAGTCTGTCTTTCTAATTTTTAGAAATTATCAGTAAGAGCCACCATTTATTGAGTTCCTATCATGTCCTAGGTACTATTTTAAGAATCCAGTATTGACTACCCCTGGAAGCATTGCAGATGTGGCTGCTGTGTCACATGTGCAGCAGTAGGTGGCAGAGAGGAGAGAGGCTATATCTACATTCACTATGAACATCTGAATGAATAGTAGCCTAACATTCCTAGAAAAAAAAAGCAAGCTGGATACCAACACCATTTTGGTGCCACGGGGTACCCTGAGATGACTACCAGACCAGTAGCAGGCAAGCAACTGATGGGCTGCCAGGGCATGAAACAAACCAGAAACTAGAAGAACTCTGCCTGGCTCTGGATATGGGGGTTGTGGATAAGCCAGCCCTGAGAGAGTTAGCATGGGAGAGCCAAGGCAGCCCCACCTTCGTTCCGCTATGTGGTGGTGTTGGCTAGGGAGAGATGCCCTCCCCTCCCTTTTGCCCTCACCACCATTGGCCAACAGGAGATCTGGCCCAGATGGAGTCACAAGAGCAGAAGAGCTGACCGTGCCCCTCACATGCTGCACTCAGGAAAGCAGGCCCTGTACCTTCCTATAGTAGAATTGGCCCTGAAAGTGGGGGTTGCAGGCCCAGAACCAGGGCTTTGAGTTGGCCCACTCCAACATCTACCCCATGGATGAAGTGAAGAAGTGCAAGAAGAGGTCAGTTCCATAACCCAGGACTGCAGGATCTCCATGACACAGGACAGTTATGGCATATCTGAGAGGAGTTCCAGTGAGGTTCCAGTATTGACAGAATAGTGGAAACGAGGGGCCTCGTACCAGACCCATGAGTCATTATAATGAACATTTGCAAGCAGAATGTGTGGACAAAAGGGAAATGCTGTGGGACACACTGAGACACACTGTAGCTTCCAAAATGAGATTTTATTTTTTTATGCTGGGACAGATTGCAAGGGTGGAGGGTGAGTCTAGGGAGAGATGGAAGATGGGAGGGAACAAGGTGCATGATGTGACATTAATTGAAAAAAAATTTTTTTATTTTCAATTAAAAAAAAAAAAGAATCCAGCATTGCTAGGCAGTGGTAGCAAATGCCTTTAATCCCAGGACTCAGGAAGCAGAGATAGGCAGATATCTGTGAGTTCAGGGCCAGTCTGGCCTATAGAAAGAATTCCAGAGCAGACTACACAGGGAAACCCTGTCTGAAAAAAAAAAAATCTAGTATATTAGTCTTTATAGCACATACCACTATAGTATAGTGCAGTTATAAAAAACTAAAACTAAAGTGTACCAAGGGCAAATAGCTCATTCCATTGGAAAAAGGATTTTTGGCGGGTAGTTTGCACCCTGGGTCTGTATAGTTAACTTTAATTAGACAGTACTAATTTTACTTAAGCCTTCTCAGTTTTAAGTTCTGGCATGGCTACTAACTACTAATGTCTCCACATTTTGCTTCAAGTTTCTGCCTTAGGTTATTCAATGTGCTTGGGAACATACACATATGTGCATGGTCATAAAGTAATGCCTGGTGCTTTTAATAAAAAGTGCATTTATCGTACAACTTCAACATCACATTCTTACTAGTATATATCCTTAATAAGAATTTGTCAAAATCAGAGACTAAATCTGGAGGAGTCTTGTGACATTACCATTCTCAAAATCAGTACATGTGTTGATTCAAGTGCAAACAACACTTGATAATCTGTGTATCACAATGCTTCACTCCCAGTTTACAAACTACCTTAACATTCTTCTTGCTTCAGTGTGACAGTAAAATGTCACACTGTAGTACATAGTTACCTGATGTAACTTGAAGAACCTCTCGATGTCTTCTCCATCTCCACCAACGTTACTCACAAGCAGATGTCTCAGCTGATCTACAGGTCTAAGTTTGTGAAACATAAGACTACCCTAAGAAATCAAAAATGAGAAATGACATTAGAAACCAATTACTAAGCCAGACTGGACTGGCAGAGGGTTGGAGAGGTAGCTCAGGGGTACTGTTGGAGGAAGGTCTAATACATTGGTTCTGAAAGGCTGATTGCAATGCTGAGATCTGGTTACTGCCCCTTCTGAGGCACTCTCTGATTAGTTAATAAAAGTCACTGATGGTCAATTGGCTGGGCAGAAAGAGTACAGGACAAGTCAGGCTGCTAATTAAGGGGAGCCAGACCTGCCAGCCTGCTAGCTGCTCCGCTGGCCTAATCTTATAGTTTATACTATATTATATTAATAATAATAAATACAATTGATAACTAAGTTGCGGTTTCAGGGTCTAGCTCTAGCTTGGCATATGCTCAACCCCTAGGTACTCTCATCAATACACACAAAAAAGCCTGGCTTGTAATAACTGAAAGCTACTTTATTTAATAATAAGCAACTCCAAGAATACAAAATGAACTGGACAACAAGATCGTGTATATTTCAACAACCAACAGACACTCAATCTACAAAAAAGTCATCTAGCACCTCTTACGCTGTTCCTCAAACCAGAGAATACATTAGATTATTCATTAGCTATGATAGCACATATATTTCTATTTGTATTAAAATTAAGCTGGATCCTTAGTCATCCATTATACCAGGATGCACTCCAAACAGATGCAAGGTTTAAAGGACAAAATAAAATTATAACTAAAACACAAAAACGTTTCTATGACACATAACTCTCAACAAATCTTGACATAATAAATGAAATAGACAACTCTGTAGAAATGGTGATACAGTAGTCTACCCTTATCCCCAGGGCACAGATTTTAAGAAGCACCTCCATCCTCACATTCTTGAAAGCATGCATAACCAAACCCTAGAAACAACTACAATACCAGGACAGAAGAAGATATGACAACCAAGACAGCTACTAACTGATTAAAATGAAGTATCACACATTACATAAAGATGGCAAAGGGATAGCGTATTATGCTACTCACAATGTCTTCCAATTTAGAACATACAAATGTTTCCATTAATTTTCAGACTATATTTGATAAGGAATGAGAAGAAATTGAAACTATGGAAAGCAAAACTGTAGATAAGGGGGCATCACTGTATAGGACAGGAAGTGACAGTACACAGCAATATCACCATCTGACAAGGCAGTCAACCCCATTCTCACTAGGGTAGGACAGGGCACTAGGGAAGGTCATGGGGAAACACAGGAATGACTAGTGAACGTACATGAAAATCCGGCTGCTGTACTCTACTTTTAAATTTTAAAAAGATTTATAAAGGATATTTTTAAAATTTAAAAGTAGAGTACAGCAGCCGGGCGGTGGTGGCGCACGCCTTTAATCCCAGCACTTGGGAGGCAGAGGCAGGCGGATCTTTGAGAGTTCGAGGCCAGCCTGGTCTACAAAGCGAGTCCAGGACAGCGAGAGATATTCAGAGAAACCCTGTCTCAAAAAACCAAAAAAAAAAAAAAAAAAAAAAAAAGTAGAGTACAGCACACTGTATAGAATATGTTACCATTTGCTTAGAAATATATTTACATTGTATTCTCTTAATGTATCTGTAAACAAATATTTAGATACTTGTAGCTGACCTTTTACTACTTTGTGGTTCTTTTTCCACCCTTCTCCACCCCTTTTCTTCTTCCCTTTCAACCCTCTAACACTAGATGTGAGAGAAAAAAGGATAGAGAGAAAACAAAATAGATCCCTGAATAAAGTCAGGGGTGGAAAAGGGGGTAACGTTATTGTTAGACTACTTCCTGCTGATTAGGGGCCCCAAGTTCCTTGGGACAAGTTTGATCTTCCCCACCAGGACATCTAATTTCTTCTTTGCACACAATTACTTAATAAATCACAACCAACAGCAACCAACAACCAACCCAACACTGGAGCTCTAGCATTTATATACCCTCTCAAAAGTCCCCAGAATTTCAACTCTGATACAACCGCCAGAAGTTATCTGCAGCTGGCAAAATCAAGCCCATGCCAGAGCCCAAGTCAAATTATAGTCAGATGCTGCAAAGCGGCCCCGTATCCCTCACCTGGAATTAAAATGTAAACACATTCTTACAATATTTCTGTGTTTTTAAAGAAACCAAAAATTATAGATACTGATAACACAAATGTCTACATGGGAGATTTTATTTTAGATATTTTCTAGGTTAATTCATTACTGTTAAAAAATTAAGAATAGAGATTATAAAGCACTTAAAAAAATGATTCCATGAAGTGACACCTGAGAGTATTTGACAAAAAATATTAAATATCCAGACTAGGGGTATGGCTCAGTGGTAGTGTTTGCCTAGCATGCAGGAGTTCCTGGGTTCAACTGTCGCTATAATGAAGAGACTTCAGTCCATTTAACACAGCTTCTTTTGCATCTATGGTAAACAAACGCACATACCTGTGCTGAGAGGAGGACAAATTTCTTTGGAGGCAACATATGCTGCTGTACAACAACTGGTGAGTCAGTTATTGGAATATGATCTTTATTTAAAGGTGTGATTATTTTATCTACTTTTAGTTCGTCTATTGCAGAAAGAGCCCAGGAATGACCATCAACACGGATTGTCATCTATAAAAAAGAAAGATACTGTTTTCATACTTTGTTGAAGTCACATACACCAAAGCTTCTAGAAAACAGAAACCACATAAAACCCAAAACAACATAATTTAAACAAACAAACCTTCCGAGCTCCAGAAAGAAGAGAATCTTCAATATATATTCAGCTATTTTTCCCCCCTGTTTTTTCCAGACATGGTTTCTCTGTTTAGTCCTGCCTGTCCTGGATCTTGATTCATAGACCAGGTTGGCATGGTCCTCAAAAATCTGCCTGTCTCAGCTTCCCAAGTGCTGGGATTAAAGGTGTGCTCCACCATTGCCGAGCCATTTCTCTAGACCCTAAATTTTTAGCGACCCCCCGCCCAAGACAGGGTTTCTCTATGTAGCCCTGGCTGTCCTGAAACTCACTTTATAGACCAGACTGGCCTTGAACCCAGAGATCCACCTGTCTCTGCCTCGGGAGTGCTGGGATTAAAGGCATGTGCACCACCACGCATGGCAATTAGACAGCTGTGAACTGCCATATGAGTGCTGGGATTTGAACCCAGGTCCTTTGGAAGAGCAATCAGTGCTCTTAACTGCTGAGCCATCTCTCCAGCCCCTAGATTTTTAGTTTTAACAGCATCTTCCCTATTGAACTTTTTGTCTCTTTCGTTCCTCCTTCCTTCCTTTTCCTTGAGGCGCTCACTATGCTCTCCAGGCTTGCGTCAACTCTCAGACTCCCAAGGCTGGGACCACAGGTGAGTACTAACAGGCTTATTAACAACCCAATCTAAAGGACAAGGCAAGTTTCATAGGATAGGCTCTAAGTCCTCCTGCTGTACTTTAATTCTCTCAATAGCCAAGCATGGCCATTTAAATTTCCATAGAGATGAATCTAACTGGCAGATCCAGTGGGATTTACTGACATTCACTGTGTTCTTTTTTTTTTTTTTTTTTTTTTTTTTTTTTTGGTTTTTCGAGACAGGGTTTCTCTGTGTATCCTTGACTGTCCTGGCCTCACTTTGTAGACCACGCTGGCCTCGAACTCGCAGAGATCCGCCTGCCTCTGCCTCCCAAGTGCTGGGATTAAAGGCGTGCGCCACCACCGCCCGGCTTCACTGTGTTCTTTGTTGTTCTATTTCCTTCCTAAGTAAGATCCTTTTAAAACCAAATATAAACAAAATGTTTAATCTTCTAAGACAATTTAAGTAAAGCACTTCAGGCGCTGGAAAATGTTAAAAGATACTCTTTATTCATTTGCACAATACCTAATCTTAACAACTAGTGTCTTGACATAGACACTTTCTGCATACTTTTCTTCTGTTGGACCATTTGGAAGTAATAACACTTCTGCATGCACCTCCAGAAAATAATGGTATTCTATAAAACCACATCATTAAAACATTTAAGAATGCTGACAATTCCCTAATTAATCCAAAGCCTAGTCTATACAAAGTTTTCAACTGTCTGTCTTGTATACCTATTTTTAGAAAACTAGAAATTTATCAGTTACACATTGCATGGTGGCTGACAATTTTTATTTTAAAATAAAAGTTGACATCTGTTTGAGAACTTAAGTATTATATAAATGAAATAATTACTTAAAAAATAAGTCTAGCTGGGTGTGGTGGCTCATGCCTGTAATCCCAGCACGAGAGGGTGAAGCAGGAGGAGCATGTAGTCTGAGGTCAGTCAAGGCTACACAGTTTCAGACTGGTCTGGGCTTTTGAGTGAGGGCCTGACTCAAAAAAAAAAAAAAAAAAAGCGACAAAAAGTTTACATTTATTAGATCCTTTCTCTGTCCTAGGCAACGAACTGGGTGTTTCATATGTATGATTTCATTAAATCACATGGCATTTTCACAGAAAAAAGTACTATTGCAACTATTATACATGATGAAATAAGAGTGCCAAAATCCATTAAAGCCTCTGATCCATGGCTTAGAGGTTGAGCTAAATTTCAAATCTAACTCCTTCCCTAATCAAGACTGCATTTGTGTTTTTGATCTTAGCCATTCTGATAGGTGTGAGATGGAATCTCAGAGTCGTCTTGAGTTGCATTTCTCTGATGATTAAGGATGTTGAGCATTTCTTCAAATGTCTCTCAGCCATTAGGGATTCCTCCTTTGTGAATTCTCTATTTAGCTCTGTCCCCCATTTTTTGATTGGATTATTTGGTTTCTTGGCATTTAATTTCTTGAGTTCTTTGTAGATTTTGGATATTAGCCCTCTGTCAGATGTGGGGTTGGTGAAGATTTTTTCCCCAGTCTGTAGGCAGCCACTGGTATGTCATTTCTTAGTTTGGGAAGCTGCAGGCCCTGTACTTCCTATAAAATCAGATATATTTATCCCTCTCAGGTCTCTGAGGTGGTTGAAGAACAGATAGCTAGAGTCTCATAATTAAATTTTGAGTTGTTTAGGAGTCAAAAGAGTGTTATACATCTAAGAAGATACTTTTAAAATTGTGTTGCAAGTTAGTATGAATGTTGAGTCAGATACAGAACTTTAAACTCATGGAGATGGTTAGATAGTAGAATGTTAAAGTCAGGTACCAAATACATATGGACTGGTCATTGGGAATGTACGTTAAGCCTTATAACCCTCATAACTGTGGCCTAATTACCTCTGTTGTACTGTATTGTATTTATTATTATAAGAGAAAGAGCCATTTGTTGGACTGAAAGGGGAAACTGTAGGGGGAAATAAGATATACCTTAAACTTAAAAGAAAAAAAAAAGGGAAGAGGATGGGGGGTTGAGGGTGGGAGGGTGGGACTGGAGGGGGAATAGGGAGGGGACTGCGATTGAGATGTAACTTGAAGAAATAAAAAATAAAGGAAAAAAAAAAAAGACTGCATTTGTATCTTTCTGAGTTTTGAATTCTTGTATTTATTAAAAGATGAAGCTAACAGAGGTGCTCCATAGTGTTCAAAGGCTCAAAAAATTAAAAAAAAAAAAAAAAAAAAGACATTCCTTACTTCCTTATCTAACTCCAGGGCTACACAGAGAAACCTTGTCTCAAAAAACCAAAAACCATGGTGCTGGAGAGATGGCTCAGCAGTTAAGAGCTCTTCCAAAGGACCCGAGCTCAAATCCCAGCACCCACGTGGCAGTTCAAAACTATCTATAATGGCCTGGAGAGGTGGCATACACCTTTAATCCTAGCACTGGGGAGGCAGAGGCAGGTGGATCTCTATGAGTTCAAGGCCAACCTGATCTACAGAGTGAGTTCCAGGACAGCTAAGGCTGATACACAGAGATATCTTGTCTCAAAAAACCAAAAGGAAAAAAAAAGAAATAGACAAAAACCTCACAACTCTATATCAGTGTCTGTGTGTGGTTTTTTTTTTTTTTTTTGGAGACAAGGTTTCTCTGTGTAGCCCTGGGTGTCCTGCACTCAGTTTGTAGACCAGGCTGGCCTCAAACTCATAAAGATCTGCTTGTCTCTGACTCCTAAGTGCTGGGATTAAAGGCGTGCACCACCAACACCACCCAGAATGTGTGTTTATATGTAGAAAAGTAATATGTAATGAAATAGGTGGGCAATTTTCTCATGAGGTTCAGTATAGCACTGAAACCATTACAAAGTTTTTCTCATTAATAAGAATACTATAATCCCAAGTGCTGGGATTTTTCTAATTAACAATACTTTACTTTAATCCCAGCACTAGGGAGGCAGTCAGGTGGATCTCTGTGAGTTCACGGTCAACCTGGTCTACAAAGTGAGTCCAGGACAGGCAGGTATACACAGAGAAACCTTGTCTCAAAAAACAACAAAAAAAATTTTTTTTTTTGGTATATGCGTGCTCATGTTTGTGTTTGGTGTATGTACAGTGCACATAAGTACATATGTGCACACTGGTATGTATGTACACATTAGAATGTACGTGCACATTAGTACACATGTGCACATTAGTATGAGACGCACAAGGAAGCAAGAAGAAAGCATCAGATGCCTAGAGGTGGAGCTACAGGTTTGTAAGCCACCTGATATGGGTGTTGGGATCAGAATTCCAGTCTTCAAGATTGAGCAAAGTAATTTACCACACCATTTCTCATTTAAAGCATTTATAATCAGAACAGGGATGCCTCTAAGCAGTTGAATGACTGATCCACACACTGACTATGAGCCTGATTCCCACATACAAGTTTTACTAGAAGTCTCAACAACTAACCTGAGTTTCCATCATTGGCTTTTGGAAAGGAAACGTATCATGGTTGACACACCATAAGATGTCATTATCTTCATTTTCCGAGGCTGTCATCAGTAAAATTCCTAAAAGTTAAACACACAAAATATTATTACATGATGCTTAATAATCTGCATTCCCAATAACCTTAATAATTTTCAACAATATATACAATGGCGGAAACAATCTAATGGGGAAAGTTTAGGACTTTCTCTAACTAAAAATATTTAGAAATAAATTAAACATTTTTTTTCACATTTTAGTGTGTGTGAAGTTAGAATATATTTTGTAATTGATGGGTTTATCAATTTTCACTAGTAGCTTATAAAAGCTTATTCAGTATATAATTTTTTTAAACTGAGTATCTTACCTCTTTAAAAAAAGTAAAAAAGTTTATGAACCAGTGAATTGAAATGCATCATGTCTGAAAGAGACACAGGAGCCAGTACACTCTTTCCTATCTTGATTCCAGCTCCTCTATCTAAACTGGCTCTTCAACACTGACTTTAGTGACATCAGTCTTCTGTCCATTATTATTGTATACACATATAGTGCTAATAGTTTATATTAAAGTGGCAGAGGATAATTCTTAAATTTTAGTCTGTGGAACTTTGAAAACCTGCAAAATTCAAGGGCTTAAGTAAAATTCAAGGGCTTAAGTATATAATACACATAATACAAAAAATTAGTTGAAAAAGGAGAGCGTGGGGCTGGAGAGATGGCTCAGTGGTTAAGAGAACTGGCTGCTCTTCCAGAGGTCCTGAGTTCAACTCCCAAAACTGACATGGTGGCTCACAACCACCCATAACTATAGTCCCACAGGGTCCCATGCTCTCTTCTGGTGTGCAGACATACATGCAGACAAAATACCTACACATATTAAATAAATAAATAAACAATTTAATGTTATTTGTAATGGCTTCAAAGAGAATACAAATACCATAAATCAAAAAGAAGCAAATTTTTAAAAGTTGAAAGAGTGATATAAACTTTAAAGGAGATGACTCAGAGGTCAAGAGCTTGTAGTGGTTTGCAGAGGACCTGAGATCAGTTCCTAACACCATGCAACTCCAACTTCAGGGGAATTTGATGTCTCTGGCTTTGGAGGTTAATGGGACACATGCACACATACCCACATGAAGAGAGAGATACATAATTAAAAGTAAGTCTTAAAAAGGAAGACAAAGGGTGTGGTGGTATATAACTGTAATCATATCCTCAAGAGTATTACGATGTCAAGGTTAGCCTGGCCTATATGAGGCCTTGTTACAAACATAAAAGACACAACCAACCTACTGCAAAGCAACAGTAATCAAGACTGTGTGACAAGCTTAAGAACAGAAATATACATCAACAGATAGAACTGAGTCCAGAGACCATATATCTATGGGCAATTCACTTGATACAATAGTAGAAACAATCCATTGGGAAAGATTAAAAAAACAAAAAGTGCTTGCAAAACAAGATATCCAAAACAAACGAATGAAGAATAAGCCCTTCCTGGAGGCTGAGCATGTAGCTAGAAATAGGCAGAGGCCTTGCCTAGCAGGCACTGGGCTCTGGGTTTGACCTGCAGCACCGTTAAACAGCCAACAAAACCCTTCTTTACACATTACATAGATGTTACTAACCAAGCTGGCAAGATGGCTCATTTAGTAAAGGTCTTGTCTCCAAGACTGATGATCTGAGTTTGACCCTAGAATCTACTAAGGAAAGGAGAAATGAACTACCAGATGTTGTCTTTCCCCACATGGCAGATGTGTCCCTACACACACAGTCCAACAGAGAGCAAATTTTAAATATTAGAAGGGGGGAAAAACTACTAAAACTAACAGTAAAACAATAAAGCACACAGAGAATACTCATGAAAAGATAATCCACACATGTCAAAAAATATCAGCAGATCACTTATCTGGATAAGGGACTTGTATCTAGAATACACAATGAATTCTCAACTCAGTAAGAGAAATAAAGGTAAAGGCTCAGAACTGTTTTTTCTGCAAAGGAAGCGGGTAAGTGGCTGATAAACACTGGAAAGCCATTCAGCATCTTTAGTCATCAGATAAAAGCAACTTCACTTTCACCAAGATAGACATGAGACAGAAACAAGTATTAACAAGAATGTAGCCCTTGTGAGTGTACCTTAACCAACAGGCAAGAATGTAAATTTGCCTGTTGTTTTAAAGACAGTCTGAAAGCTAATTACTCACCTAGTCAAAATGATCACACGACACACCAAAGAAATGAAAACTGATGTCCTCGTAAAGCCTGCACACAACATTTATAAGCCAGTGTAATTCATAATACGAAGAAGAAACCACACGAATGAATGCCTGCCACAATTAAACATTAGTCGACAGTAAAAGAGGAAGCACTCAGGGTGAGGGTGGCTCCTGCCTGTGATCCCAGCACCAGGGAGGCTGAGGTAAGATTTGCAATTTTGAAGTCAATCTGGTGTACATAATATGTTCCAGGCTAGCCTGGGCTATCGAATTGAAACCCTGCTTTAAAGAAAAACAAAGAGATAGCTCAGCAAGGTAAAGGCTCTTGCTCTCAAGCCTGACAACCTGGTTTGATTTCCAGAATCCACCTGGTGGAAGGACCCACTCCCTCAAGTTGTCCTCTCATTTCCACAAATGAACCAGGGCACATAGGTGTCGCCACATTCACAAAAGCAGTAATTTCTTTTAATATTTTTTCCCCCAAGACAGGGTTTCTTTGTGTAACAGCCCTGGCTGTCCTGGACACTTTGTGGACCAAGCTGGCCTCGAACTCAAGACATCTCCCTGCCTCTGCCTCTCAAGTGCTGGGATTACAGGCATCCACCACCACGCCAGGCAATAACTTTTTTTTAAAATGTGCTTTGGTGGTTTGCCTGCATGTATGTCTGTGTGAGGGTGTCAGATCCCCCAGAACTGGAGTTACAGACAGTTTGTGAGCTGCCATGTGGGTGTTGGGAACTGAACCAGGATCCTCTAGAAGAACAGCTATCTCTCCAGCCCCCGGATTAATTTTTTTAAATTGGAAAGAAAATGCTAATTATACGATCATTAATCTTTAAAGCATTGTGTTTAATGCAACTCAATGACGATCGTAAATTTGTCTATTAATATGAAATGTTAAAAATTGACAAACTAAGCCGGGCGGTGGTGGCACACGCCTTTAATCCCAGCACTTGGGAGGCAGAGGCAGGCGGATCTTTGTGAGTTCGAGGCCAGCCTGGTCTACAAAGTGAGTCCAGGACAGCCAAGATACACAGAGAAACCCTGTCTCGAAAAACCAAAAAAAAAAAAACAAATTGACAAACTATTCAGAAAGGGAGGCCCAAGGATTTCCCAGGGTTAGAACAATTATTGATGGGCATGGCATTTTTCTGGGGTAAGGAAAATATTTTCAAGTTGGACAGTGGAGATAACTGTACAACTCTGACTGAAGTAACACCCACTGATTTTTATACATTAGAAGGTCACATTTTGATGAGTAATATCAATAGTTATATTTTAAAAAGTGCTGTTGTGATATACAATATTAGCATTTTAAAAATTCTTGCAAAATTAAGTTGAGTATTGAACAATAACATGTACTGACATGGTGTAGGTTTAAAAGGGCTTGGTCCCATTCTAGGCTGGGATCATTCTGTGGGTTCAAAGGGATGGGGTCCCTGGCTAATATGGGGACCAGGCAGACTATGCTGGCCCAAACAGGAAAGGGGTGGCCTCGTGGGTGGCAGCCTAGGCATGAGATCTGCTCTTGGACTCAGGTCAGGTGGCCAGGCAGGTGGTGTGAGAGGCTACAGAGAGCGCCTCACTGAGGGAGCAAGCACTGGAGAAGCCTAGTCTGCCACAGGCCCAGAGGAGGCCAATGAAGAAGTGAGCCTGGCTGCCAGCGGTTGGAGACCTAGATAGGTAGAGGCCAGGCAGGAGCCTGGGGTCCTTGTGAACCTGGCCAGCCAGGCAAACAGTGGCTGAGGATCCTTCATGGAAGGAAGAACACTTCCCCCCCCAAAATAAGCAGACTCAGACATTTATTCTGGGGCAGAGAAAAAAAAAAGGAAAGTTTATTCTGTGTATCAGTATTATATACCTTTAAGTAGTGGGGAGGGATTTGGGAAGGGGATATATTTGATTCTTTGGGTATTGTCCAATCAGAAGAGAGAAAATGGAATGCCTAATTAATTCATCGGCAGTGATGGTGGGGAAGACACCAGGGAGGCTAGAGGCCTCAACTGAATGTCATTGGCTGAAAGTCAAGGCACCAACAGACTTCTTTAGCATGGGAAGTCAGAGGAGGGTTAGGCCTCAGGACACATCTTAGTACTCTAGGATCCCCAAATCAGAGGGAAGAGGGGGCTCCACCAAACAAAGGAGTCTGTCATTCTAGTGCCAGGCTCAGGGGCCTTTCGGCAACTCCAGACTTCCACCTTTTCAGCAGAAATTCCCACAACATGGTCGTACACATCTTTAATCTCAACACTTGGGAAGCAGAGACAGGTAGATCTCTCTAACTCTAAGATCAAAGCTGGCCTGGTTCACAGAGAGATCCAGGCTGGCCAGAGTTATACAGTGTGACCCTGTTTCAAGGGAAAAAAAAGGTGGGTGGTAGTGGTGCTCAGAGAGATGGCTCAACAGTTAACAGTACTTGTTGAACTTGCAGAGAACCTAGGTTCAGTTCCCAACTCCCTCGTGGCAGGTCAAAGCCACCTGTAACAAGTTCCAGATCTGATACATTCTGACCTCCAACAGGACCAGACATGCTCATGGCGCACAGACATACATAAGTAAAACACTCATACATGTTAAAAAACAACAACATCTGATCTTAAATCTTACAGCATTTCAGAACTTACCTTTACTATAAAGAGCTTTATGTACTTTTGAAGGCTTTTCAACTGTTGAAGATGCTGAGAATCCAGGAGGTAATCGGACGTGCACCAGTGTGAGTGTATTGGGCCGAGCTAATGGCTGCCTAAATGGACAAGTGCTGAAATACAACCTCACACCTGATGAAGAGTTAAGTAAAGATAAGCATTAATAACAAAAACTAAGGACCTGACATACACGTGCAGTGAAGAAACTCCACACACAGACACAGACTTCTGCAACAGCACACAGCACTTTCCTCACTGGCCTAAATGATAGATTAGCAATTTAAAAAAAATGTCTACAAATGTCTAAAATTGAGCAGTGACTCAATACATTTCTGTAGCAAGAGCCTTAGCTGAGACAAGACATAAGTTCCCTTGGCTTGTCACAAGCTTCACAGGCTCTGTCACCTGTCACTAAACACAACTCACTTCACTTTGTAGGTCTGGCTACACATCACAACGAGCAGAGAAAACAGTATCTCCCATTCAAAAAGCAAACCTTCATTTTATTAATTCTTGATATAGATTAATAACTAATGAGGAATGAAAACATTTCTAGGCATAAATTTCCAATCCAAGTATCATCAGATTTTGTAATGTCAATGGCAGATATAAAACAAACATACCGGGCTGGAGAGATGGCTCAGCAGTTAAGAACACTGTTTGCTCTTCCAGCAATCAAGAGTTCAGTTCCCAGCACCCACATGGTGGCTCACAACCATCTATAATGGAATCTGATGCCCTCTTCTGGCATCCAGGGGTACATGCATGCAATTGGAGTTCTCATATATCCATACACAAAGATCCATAGCCATCTGAAAATAACATACCTGCATGTGTGACAGCCAGTAACTGACAGTCCAGTGATTCAGAATTTTCAATCACTGCTATCTGAACAATTGGCTTAAAAACAGAACGATCAATAGTCCTGTAAGAAACAAAAGCTGAAGTTTATTTCTAATTTATAAAAAGTCAAGAGTTAGGCAGGTCTGGTGGCGCAAGCTTTAATCACAGTGCTCAGGAGACAGAGGCAAGTGGATCTCTGTGAGTTTAAGGCCAGCCTGGTTCATGTAGTATGCTCCAGGATGGCCAGATAAAGAGGCTCTGTCTCAATAAATAAGTAAGAGTAATTCCAGGCTGGGCATGGTGGCACACGCCTTTAATCCCAGCACCCAGGAGGCAGAGGCAGGCAGATCTTTCTGTGAGTTCAAGGCCAGCCACGTCTACAGAGTGAGTTCCAGGATAGCCAGGGCTTCAGAGAGAAATCCTGTTTCAAAACAAAAACAAAACAAACAAACAAAAAAAGATTAACTACTTAGAAAGTAACAGTGGCAACAGGAAGTAGCAAAGCTCCAGTTTATATGTAGAATTTTAAGACTAGTCTCTTTATAAATAACTCATGAGACCATTGAAAAAGGAAAAACCCACAGAGCTAAAGTGTTCTCAGGGCATCAAATTACCACAGTATCAATCACTACTCATTAAAGTGAAACACAGACCTCTGTCATTAAGAGGTAATAATGAAGAGGACTACCAATGGAAAGCAACAGCAAGTGCCGCCTCCAAGGGCAGTGATAGAACTAGTTTATATGATTTGTATGTGAGACAGGTATGGTGGTACACACTTATAATCCCAATTCTTGGGAAGCAGACACAAGAGGATCAGGAGTTCAAGGTCAGCCTGTTTATTTCAAAAAACAAAATAAGCTGGGCATGGTGGCACACGCCTTTAATCCCAGCACTCAGGAGGAAGAGGCAGGTAGATCTCTGTGAGTTTGAGGCCAGCCTGGTCTACAAAGCGAGTCTAGGACAGCCAGAGCTCTGTTACACAGAGAAATTCTGTCTCCAAAATAAATAAATAAATACCCACAAAAAACAACAACAAAAAAAAGCTAGGCATGGTGGCACATGTCTTTAATCCTAGCACTCAGGAGGCAGAGACAGGTGGGGAGGCAGAGACAGGCCCAGAAGCAGGCAGATCTCTGTGAGTTCGAGGCCAGCCTGGTCTACATAGTGAGTCCAGAACAGCCAGGGTTTGTTACACAGAGAAGCTCTGTCTTGAAAAACCAAAAACCAAACAAACAAACAAAAAAAACCTAAACCAAAACATTACTGGGAATCTAATTATAGATTAGAAGACAAATTGAGAGATTAGACTATTTTATACATAACTTCTGTACCTTCCTCCCAAATGTCAACATTACTAAAAACAAAAGAAAATGAGTAAAAGGGTATTGTGTATTAAAAAGACTAGTGAACTATACAATCAAATTCTAACTGTAGAATTTGGAAAGGAAAAAAGCCATAACATATTTAGAGCTGTGCTGACTTTAGCAGCGCATTTACTCAAATTGGAATGGTGAGTATCAATCATATGGCTGCTATACAAGGAAAACATGAAAATTCATAATGTGGTCTGTAAAGAAAAAAAGGAGCCATACTTTATGAGACAAAACAGAATATAAGACAAAAACAATATAAAAAGAAACAAAGTCAAAATTTTAGCACTGGGAAATAAAATATTCACTATGTAATTATGTAGTTATAACAGTCTGACTTCCTCTCTTCCATTCCTCCTTTCTTTATTATTACTTTGTTTTGTTTGAGACAGGATCTTACTCTGCAGCCTTGGCTGGGGTGTGACTTACAGAAACCCACCCATCCATGCCTCCTGAGTGCTTCACCTGCCCACTTGCAGATTTTCTGAGACCTGATCATGGTGGAAATGCAGGCTACATGCATTTTACCTCTAAACACTAGAGGCAAACACTAGCAGCTGGGAAATTTAGATAGATCCCCAAATCATGATTGGTCACTTTGGATAAAGTTAGGCCTTTTGTCAATTTATATAAAGGTTGATTTTTTTGTTGGTTGTAGTAGTTTTGAGACAGTGTTTCCAAATAGTGTAGTCCAGGTTAGCAAAAAGTTATAATTCTCCTATATAAATGTTTATTTTTTGTTGGTTGTAATAGTTTTGAGACAGAGTTTCCAAATAGTGTAGTCCAGGCTGGCAAAAAAGTTATAATTCTGCCTCAGTCATCAGACTCTAGGACTAGATATAGACCAATATACACATTTCAGTTCACCACTTTTGTTGTTTTTCAAGACAAAGTTTCTCTGTGTAGCCCTGGCTGTCCCTAGAACTCTCTCTGTACACTAGGCTGGCCTTGAACTTAAAGAGATCCACATTCCAAGTGCTGGGATTAAAGATGTGCACCACTGGCCAGCCAGTACATCACTTTTTAACATGTTGTTCATTTTCTGGTAGATTTGGAAAGTTTTTCAAAAGACAGATTGAAGAAAAAGGGTAACCTGTCTTTCTAATTGTCTGCATTCAGAATATATATTTTTGTAATTGGCAAAAAGAAAAAGAAAGCTGAAGTTTTTCATTATGATGTTTGACCATTGCTCAAGTAAACAGACAATCTACAGTGAAAAGTTTGAGACCTCTCTTACAAAGTGAGGAGAATGTCTGCAGAACAACACTAAGGAATTTAGGAAGTCTGCAACAATCAGTTCAGAGTCCAAATACAGAATTCCTTAGATTCTATGTTGGGTTCTAGCTCTTTAAGATGCCAAAGGAAGCCATTACATCCTTTAATTTCTGTTTTATCATGAATTAAATAAGAACATTATAGTTATGGGCTGGAGAGATGGCTCAGAGGTTAAGAGCACTGACTGCTCTTCCAGAGGTCCTGAGTTCAATTCCCAGCCACATGGTGGCTTACAATCATCCACAATGAAAACTGCCCTCTTCTGGCCTGCAGGTATCCCTGCAGACAGAACACTGTACACATAATAAATAAATAAATCTTTAAAAAAATTACAGTTATGAAATTCTAACATGTACCATGTAGGTCTGTTGCAAGAGGATAGTAGCTGACTTATATTATCTTTGTTATAATGCCTACAATGTCTGCAACAAAGAACTTGAACTTAAAGTTCAAGGAAAAAGGCTGGAGGTCTGGTTAAGTGGTGTAATGCTTGCCTAGTCCTTGGGCTTGATTCTTAGCACCTTTGAAGTAAAAAAAAAAAAGTGCAAGAAGGTAAATATGACAAGCTATACATCACACAGTAAGATATACCACCTAATGTTTCAAACCAACATGAGAACAGACTGTAGCAACAATGTTTCAAAGACAACTTACTGTGATGTTCCTTAACCATTTGTAACCTTTTAGAGATACTTAGAGACATAATTTAATCTTAGTATAGTATATATAGTGTATACATATTATAGTGTTTATAGAGCAAATATAACACATATATATACACACATAGCATATATATAGCATACACTACATACATAACAGTATATAAAATATAAACAGCAAAAATATGTTTGCAAATGAAATGCTGACAATAAAGTACATATCACCTAGCAATGTTTCCAGCAGCAGAGACAATGGCATTTTGTGAAACTGAGGCAACTCTACTCATCCCCTGTCCATCATGGCCCAAATCATAAACCTGTGAATAAAAAAGTGCTTTCCTTTAGACACAATTACATAGCATACACATTATATTAAAATTAACTTGTTCCCTTAAAGAATAGTTAATTTGATACTTACCAAACATTAAAATGTTTGAAATCTCACCAAGACAAACAAACAAAAAAAAATGGCTAAGGAAATGGTTTGAGGCGTTTATTTGAAAAAGCACACAGTTGAAGCCAGGCACAGTGATATACACCAGTGATGCCAGACCCACTAGGGAAGGAAAGGCAGGAGAAAATGTTCAAGGTCATCCTTTGCTACAGAGCAAGCTTAAGGCCAGTCTGAGCTACATGAGCACTTGTCTCAAACAAGAACAAAATTCACAGTTCACAGAAGTTTTAGTGACTAAATCTTTCTTATGAAACAGGGGCGTAAGCAGGCACGATAATTCCCTGGCTAAAGGCACTGGTCACTTGACAATGTGTGTTCGATTTCTAGATCCTACAAAAGAAAGGGAGACCTGACAGTAAAGCTATCCTCTACCTCCATATGTGGGCTGTGTCATGCGGGTGTGCATATGCACATGTGTACATACACAAACAGATGGTAAAAAACTAAATAATAAAACAGGGATACTTGGGCTGGAGAGATGGCTCAGAGGTTAAGAGCACTGGCTGTTCTTCCAAAAGGTCCTGAGTTCAATTCCCAGCAACCACATGGTGGCTCACAACCATCTACATTGAGATCTGTTGCCTGGGCATATATGTAGAGCAAATACTTTACACATAATAAATAAATAAACAAGTAAATAAATAAATGTTTAAAAAAAAAAAACAGGGATACTTCTCTACTCTTTTTTTAAATGTTTATTTATTACTTACATCTCCATCACAGTCCCCCTTCTCCACTCTTCCCAGTCCCACCTCCTCCCTCCTTCTACTCTCTGGAGTGGGTTGCCCCTACATATCAGCTCCCTCAGTTTAGCAGTCATAAGAGAGCTAAGAGTTTCCTCTTGTACTGGGGGCCTACAATGGCAGCTCCACTAGGGTAAAGTGTCCCATTAACAGGTAACAAAGTCTATATTCCTGTTCCTTTTGGTGTGTTGGTTGTAGGATAGTTATCCTGTACTGCATGATTAAAATCCAGTTATAAGTGAACAGATGCCATGTGCATCTTTCTGAGTCTGGGTTAGCTCACTCTGGATGAGCTTTTCTACTTCCATCCATTTGGCTGCAAATTGCATGATTTCGTTGTTTCTGATCCCTTCACAATAGCCACAAACAATACAAAATAAAACTCTAACCAAGTAAGTGAAAGACCTGTTTGACAAGAATTTCAAGCCCTTGAAGAAAGAAATTGGAGAGGACATCAGAAGATGGAAAGATCTTCCGGGCTCATGGCTAGGCAGGATCGAATAATAAAAATGGCCATCCTACCAAAAGCTATATACAGATTCAATGCAATTCCTATCAAAATACCATCACAATTCTTTCCAGACTTTGAAAGAACAATTCTGAACTTCATATGGAATAACAAAAAACCCAGAATAAGTAAATCAATCCTGTACAGTAAAAAAAACATTTGGAGGTATCACCATCCCTGATTTCAAGCTATACCACAGAGCAATAGTAATAAAAACAGCATGGTACTGGTATAGAAACAGACCAGTTGATCAATGGAATCGAATTGAAGACAAAGACATAAACAAACACACTTAATTTTTGACAAAGAAGCCCAAACCATAGAATGGAAAAAGGACAGCATCTTCAACAAATGGTGCCGGTCTAACTGGATGTTGACATGTAAAAGAATGCAAATAGACCCATACTTATCACGTCTTTACTCTTATATGGTAGCTAATATGCATATTTACCTGTATTACTCCTTTCTCTGATCGTGTATACAAAATATTTCTGGAATTATCAATTTCAATTTGAACAATAGGATCTAAAAGCAAAACAAAAGAAAACACAACTCTAAGGATTATCAGTGGAACACAGGGTCCATCGACGACAAATTAAAGCTTGTGCACTAGGATTTGTATTCAGGGTCTTTCTACTCTCTTGCTTGGTTGTCATAGTCTACAATACCTGCGTAAGGACCAAGGGTTAGCCAGAGATGTCTAATTCTGAGATACTGACAGGGTCAAGGATATCTCAAATAACTTACACTGCCAGGCAAGGTATGAGACACTGCTCTCCAGTAACCCTAGCTCATAGCAGGCACAGTGGCTGCTTGGAGTTTGAGACACATATAACAGCATGAGCTATAGAGCAAAATAAAAACAATTTATTCAGGCTGGGCATGGTGGCGAACACATTTAATCCCAGCGCTTGGGAGGCAGAGGCAGGTGGACTGCTGTGAATTCGAGGTCAGCCTGATCTACAAAGTGAGTCCAGGACAACAAAGTGAGACCCTGTCTTGAAAAACCAAGAATAAACCAACAAAAACAAAACAAAACCAACTTACTGTGTCTTCTAAATGGATTCTCCACCCACTCCCCCACCCCTCAAAGACAGGATTTCTCTGTGTAGTTCTGGCTGTCCTGAACTCAATTTGTAGTCCAAGATGGCCTTGAACACAGAGATCCATCTACCTCTGCCTCCCAGTGCTGGGATTACAGGAATACGCCACCATGCTCTCCTCTAAATGAATTCTTAATTCTTTAAAATTGTTTTTGAGAGGGTCTCACCACGTAATTCTGGCTGGCCTCAACCTTGCTATGTAGCCTAGGCTGGCCTTGAATGCACAAAAATTAACATGCCTCTGCTTCTCAAGTATTGAGATTAGAGGTATGTGGTCCATGCCCAATTCAGATTATTCCTTCATTCAGTAATAGTTAACAACTACTTACTATATGCTAGAAACACAGAGACACTCCTAATTTTTCAAGAATAAAAACAAAACATCTAGGAAGGAAATGTCTATGGGAGGGATGGAGGGACAGTTCAGTCGTGGAGAGTACACACTAGCCAGGCTATGGTGGAGTGCTCCTTTAATCCCACATGTTTATGTTTCTAAGTTCAGTAAAACTCAGGGATATCAAGTTTAACAGGGAATTTGTTCCTAATCATTTGTCACACATGTAAATCTGTCTCTCTTTCGCATGTATGCAGAGACAGACAAACAGACACACACCTTTTGGGTTAAGTAGGAAAGCTGTTTTGAACACATGGTTCAGGAATAACCCTAAATTTTTAGGAAATAACTAAATTGAAAATAAAATCCATGTTTGTTTTATAATGCTTCTGGTCTTTAAAAGACTCCACAGACATGTAACAAATGAAATTTAATATGACAAGTACTTTAACTAAGAAAGAAAATTTCTGAAGAAGCAATTAAGTCTACAAGCATCAAAAATATTGTATTGGGGCTGGAGAGATGGCTCAGAGGGTAAGAGCACTGGCTGCTCTTCCAGAGGTCCTGAGTTCAATTCCCAGCAACCACATGGTGGCTCACAACCATCCATAATGAAATCTGGCGCCCTCCTCTGGCTTGCAGGTATAACTGCAGACAGAATACTGTATACATAATAAATAAATAAAAATCTAAAAAAAAAATATTGTGTTATTTGCCAATTTGTTTCTTACCATCTTCTGAAAATGTGAATTGCAACAAGGAAGGAACAAGGAAGGAAAGTGAGCTCTTTGAGTGGTTTATCTTCCTACATCTTTGACTGAACCAGCCTGCTTCTGCCTTGGAGGAAAAACAATACAAGACTTGTGATGCCATACAACATAAGGACTGTATCCATGCTTTTTAAAACCTGTAAGTCTCCATGACTCACCACTGATTGTAAATCCACTGAAACACACTTTTCGAAATTACCTACTGAGTTTTATTCTGTAGTTAAAAGTATCTATTAAATATAATGCCTTTTAAGACATATTATTCAACAAAAGGCCAATTGTGAAAATAAGTAGTGGTAACCTAAGTAAGCACATACATTTACTAAAGTATACTGTTTGCTTGTACATACACACACGTACACAGGTATTTATAGGTGTGTATACAAACACATATACCAATGTGGGTATCATGCTTTAAAAAGTCATACACCAATCAGATTATCAGGATGACAGGGCTGTTGACTCAGCAGCTCAGAGACACATGCTTGTCTAACACTGTAATGCTCTGAGCTGAGTTCCAGAACACTGACATCTGCCCTACCCAGAAAAGAGGCTTTTACCATGAAGACTGGGTCTTAAGGGTATGCAGTAATGACAGAAGACTACACTGAAGTTCATGCTTGAGTATTTCCCTTGATAATCATATACACTATGCCATTAGAAAATTAAAAGAAAGCTTTTCTTTTCCTTTGCTACTGAGCAAAAGACAGGAAAAAAAAGTTTATAAATGTCAAGGCTTACTTGGTATGCAACTTCATACAAACAGCCGTCCTTTCCAGCCAAAAAAATTCTGCCAGTGTCGGTGGAGGTGATTGTTAAAAGGTAAGTGTTGTCAGTGGGAAGAGAATATAAAGGATCCGGGAGCAGCTGCATTCCACCACACATACTGTCATTAAGCATGCCAGAACCTGTATGTTTGCAACAAGAAAATCCAGTTTCTTAGGTTTTTGACAGTCTAAAATGAACTTCATATTATCTTGAGAACTGGTAATTTTATTGAATTCTTACTAACATATCCCAAATTACGTATTTTACAAAGTTCCCATAAAAGCTTGAGGGACTAGAGAGATAACTCAAACTCAGCTGGAAAAGAGCACTTGGTACTCTGAAGAGGACCTACGTTCGTGTCTCAGCACCCACATGGCTGCTCACAATCACCTGCAACCTGCATTCCAGGGCACTGATCTAACATCTTCTGGCCTCCTCAGGCTCCAGGCATCCACAACACATACAATCAGGCAAAACATTTACTCACATAAAAATACTAAAAAACAAAATAGTTTAACACACAGGTCAGAGATGTGGTTTAGTAATAAAGTGCTTGCATTCTATATGTAAACCCCAGAACTCAATTCCTAGCAACACGCAACAAATCTTCACTCAAGATAATTTGGTAATTCATCTTAAAGTGCATCTATAGCACACATATATATCATATAGTAAAATATCAGGAAAAAGAATCCCAAACTAGTGTGAGGATCTGGTACTACAACTCGTTATAATACTAATTTTCAACATACTGTTACTTTAAAAAGCTAGCATACATGTGGGTTACCATACCTGTCTGTACATTTGCATAGCTGAGTCCGAGAATTACTATATCCACAGGGGTCGCCAAAACCAACAGGTGTCGTACATGAGGTTGAAAAATGCCTATGGCAAAGCAAAGGCTAATTATCTTTGGACAAACACCCAGCATTTAGTCATGAATAAAATATGGTTTTACCATTATAAGTGAGTTTCTAATTAAACAGTAAAAGTCTGAATCCAGGTTAGCAAATTCTGCTGTTTAAATATTACTATGTTAAACATTAAAGTTCAACAGCAGAAAAAAACTAACTTAGGAAATAATTGGTTCAATACTAGTGTCTTAGTGTCAGATTAGTTTGTGTTTACTAAACTATAAACATGGTATTTGTATACCTGTATTTATAAGAATACTATTCACAGAAGTCAAAAAGCTAAAAGAAAGCTTTTAAAGAGCCAGTGAAATGTAGTACACAAACGCAGTGCAAAAATGATCTAGCTATACAGGAGGAGGAAAATTTTAGGGAGTGTTTGGGGTAGCCCAAGGTGGCTCGATCCTGTGGTTCAACTTGAACTGCTCCTCCTCCAGTTGCTGGGGTTACAGGCATGTGTCACCACACCTGGCTGAAAGGGAAGTTCAAATACATTCAACATGGATGACAGGTGAAGACAATACTAAACGAAAAAATGGACACAAGATGACAAGCACTATTGGAAAAAAACTTATCCATGTAGATAAAAGTAAAGTGGTCACTGCAAGGTGTTAGAAGAACAGAAAGGTTTCTGATTGAGCCCTAAAACACTTAGAGACTGTACAGGCATGATCTCATCCTGAGAGTTTTAGTCCTTACCAGCTTTAGGTTTGACAAGCCCCACAGCAAGAATTGTCTCACTGAGTCCATCAAAATAAGCAAGGTCACCTCTGTCCAAAAGTAAAGAAAACATATTTACATATATATATATATAAACCTTATTTATAATGCTCTGTACTAGTTGAATAAATTTAGATATAGATTGGAGTAAAAACCTAAAACAGCAAACAAAATTAGTGAAGGACTAAGAACCAGGCATTTAGATATTTCTAAGGATAAGCTAGAGAAGCAAGGAAAGATACACTACATTCTAAGCATCTGTCCAGTGGGGCTGCAGGCACTCATTGTCAAGTCAACACAAGCTCCTGCTGAGACAGGACTGGACTATGGAAAGGACTCTCAGGGAGGAGCTCAGAAAACTTAGCTCAATTCTCCAGGGGTCTAATCTGCATCCTAATGCAGGGAAATTCAAAGAAATACAGAAACTCATGCCACTGAGGGTATCTACAGCAACTAACAAATCCAAGTTCAGCTGAACTCTTGACTGCCACAATAAAGGTCTATCCACTGTGCCCTATCCAATGGGGAGGCATATTCAGGTCCCAAAATAATGATAAGTATTTGTTAAATGAATGCATGTTAGACTTGAAAAGTAAAAATGCCACTAATGTGAAGACTTTCTAGAACAATCATAGATCATTGCTATTATGACTAAAATACCCATGGAAACATCGAGTTACATGCAGTTTTAAATGAAAGTAGCTTTTGTACTGAATGTAAGTTGTTATATGGTATCAATTTTGATGCAATTAAGTATTTTTAATATATGATCATGTGCACATGCATGTTTCTAAAAGGAGCATTAGG
Source organism: Lophiomys imhausi (assembly GCA_907164525.1). Taxonomy (NCBI): domain Eukaryota; kingdom Metazoa; phylum Chordata; class Mammalia; order Rodentia; family Muridae; genus Lophiomys; species Lophiomys imhausi. The sequence goes on from CAJQZJ010011242.1 coordinate 489,611, forward strand.
CTGGGCGTGGTGGCGCACACCTTTAATACCAGAGCTTGGGAAGCAGAGGCATGCGGATCTCTGTGAGTTCAAGTCTAGCCTGGTCTATAAAATGAGTCCAGGACAGCCAGGGATACATAGAGAAACCCTGCCCCAAAAAACAAAACAAAGAAAACCAAACAGAAAAGAATAAATGAATAAATAAAGGAACCATTAATTATTTGATGCAAGAGTAACAACTTAACTAACTACATGGCCCTTCTTACCGCCATGTCTCAATAAGGATAATACAGATGACTCAAAATAGTAACTGAAATACAATATAGTACTCTATTTAAGAAACACTTACTTTGGCTTTTATTTTTTTGTTTGTTTTTTAAATAATTTATTTTATGTACATTGGTGTTTTGACTACATGTGTTTCATCAGATTGTTTGAAACAGGAGTCACAGACAGTTGTGAACTGCCATATGGTGCTGGGATTTGAACCGGGGTCCTCTGGAAGAGCAGCCAGTGCTCTTAACCGCTGAGCCATCCCCAGCCCCTACTTTGGCTTTTATATATTCTATATATTTAACTTACACACAAAGTAAAAATCATGAAACAATCAAATTATTTCAATGATTATCAGATTCCTAGCCCACAGTTTTTTGTTTTTGTTGTTGTTTTTTTTGAGGTCCTGGACTCACTTTGTAGACCAGGCTGGCCTTGAACTCACAGAGATCTGCCTGCCTCTGCTTCCCGAGTGCTGGGATTAAAGGCGTGGGCAACCGCTCCTGGCAATTACAGACAGTTGTGAACTGCCATGTGGCCACTGGGATTTGAACCCGGTCCTTTGGAAGAACAGCCACTGCTCTTAACTCCTGAGCCATCTCTCCAGCCCCATTTTTTGTTTTTGAGACAGGGTTTCTGAGTATCCTCTGTATTCCTGGGTGTTCTCATTTTGTAGACCAGGCTGGCTGTGAACTTAGAGATCCACCTGCCTCTGCCTCCTGCGTGCTGGGACTAAAGGTGTGCGCCATCATGCCTGGCGAGTCTTTTAAAAATGTCAGATAAAGGAGGCCTACATGGTGGAAAGAGAGAAGTGAGTCATGCAAGCTGGCCTCAGACTGCCACATGTACATGGTGGCACACACAGCTACACACCTAAGCCCACGCCCCTACCCTAGTGCACACAAAAGAAATAAAATATAATAAAAAATTTATTTGTATTATTTTTTTTGTTTTGGTTTTTTGAGACAGGGTTTCTTTGTGTATCCCTGGCTGTCCTGGACTCACTTTGTAGACCAGGCTGACCTCCAACTCACATCCACCTGCCTCTGCCACCATGCCTGACTAATAAAACATTTTTAAAATGTCAAACAATGGCTCAAAAATACCAATGTATAATCTTTTCTACAGACTACAAACTTGTAATTTATGCTTTGTGTCTCAACAGAAGTGCTTTGGAAGTGCACACTTGCCTAGTATGCATGAGATACTAGACCTAATCCCCAGGACTGCAAACAAACAAACAACTAACAAACAACAACAAAAAAGAGAGAGCAGCATTTTGGGTTGGGGGATATGGCTCCATGGAGTGCTTGGCATGAGTAGGCTCCAGAAGTTAAAGCAAGAAGACGGTGAACATTGTTCTAGAAACCGTTACAAACAGAACACACATTGTGTGCTTGTGTGTGCACAGGAATAGAAGTCAAAGGCTAGAAAATGTTGGGTGTCTTCCTTCACTCTCTACCTTAGTTTTTCAGACAGTTTCTCTCATTGAACCTGAGCTCACTGTTTCAGCTAGACTAGGCAGCTAGTAAGACCCCAGCATTTGTCTGCCTCCACACCTCAAGTGCCGGGGCTACATGTGGATTGCCATGCTTGGCTTTATGTGACTGCTGAGGATCTGAGCTAGGCCTGCATGCTTGTGCAGCAAGGACTTCAGCCATCCCCCTAGCCACAAAGTCCACATTTCAAAGCCCCCCAGGTGATTGGTATGCATATTGGGAAAGAGTGCCCCAGACAGTAGACAAAAGGTAAATCACACAACTTCCAATGAACTAAACGAGCTGTAACAAGCAATGAAGACTAGAATTCCAAGCCAGTCTTCCATACATACCCGTCTTCATAGTTCCACATGAATATATCACTGTCAATTGTAAGCCAAGCTCTGCTGATAGGAGGAAAAACGCCCATCATGCAGTTACACTGCATATCTGAGGAAGCAGGAATGTAAGGTGCAAAGAGTCCGATTTTTTTTTCTCAGTTTGTTCAATAGCTTTTGACTTAAAACTCATGATTAGCCAGGCACAATGGCGCATGCCTTTAGTCTCAGCACTCGGGAGGCAGTCAGATCTCTGAGTTTGAGGGTAGCCTGGTTTACAGAGTTCCAGGACAGTCAGGGATACACAGAGAAACCCTGTCTTGAAAAAAGAAGATCTGATATAGTGCTTGCCTGGTATCCATGAGGCTTCTGTCCACATTCCTTCCTTTCTTCTCTCTTTCCTTTCCTCTCCCTTTTTCTTTTAAAAAATTTGTTTTAAGCTGGAACTATGAAGACGGGTATGTTTTAAGCTCTGGGTGTGGTGGCGCATACCTTTAATCCCAGTACTTGGGAGGTAGAGGCAAGTGGATCTCTGAGTTCGAGGCTAGCCTGGTCTACAAAGTGAGTCCAGCACAGCCAGAGCTACACAGAGAAACCCTGTCTCAAAAAACCAAAAAAAAAAAAAAAAAAATTTTATTTATTGTATATGTGTTTTGCCCTCGTGTATATCTGTACATCATGTGTGTGCCTGGCAACCATGGATGCCAGGAGATGGCATTAGAGCCCCTGGAATTACAGATAGTCCTGAGCCACCAAGTAGATGCTGGGAATATAATCTGGGTCCCCTGCAAGAGCAGCCAGTGCTTTTTTTTTTTTTTTTTAAAGATTTATGCATTTATTTTATTATGAATATAGTGAGTGTTCTGTCTGCATGTATGCTTGTAGGCCAAAAGAAGGCACCAGATCTCATTATAGATGGTTATGAGCCACCATGTGGGTGCTGGGAATTGAACTCAGGACCTCTGGAAGAGCAGCCAGTACTCTTAATCGCTGAACCATCTCTCCAGTCCCCACTTCCTCCTTTTTTTTTTGAGAGGGTCTCACTGTTAGCTCAAGCTGGCCTGGAAATGGCAATACTCTTGCCTGCCTTATCTTCATGACTGCTGGGGGTAGGCATGCACCATGCTTAGCTACATTAACTACTCTATTCTTTCCTTTCTTTTTTTGAGACAGGGTCTCACTATGTAGCTCTGTCTGTCTGTCTGTCTGTCCTGGAATTCACTGATGTAGACCAGGCTGCCCTAGAACTCACAAAGATCAGCCTGCCTCTGCCTCTTAAGTGCTAGGGTTAAAGGTGTGTGCCACCATGCCAAACCAATGCCTATCTACTCTTTAACAGAAAGTAAACTACCCAGGCAATCTTATTTTTTGAGCGTCAACCTCCTGAATACTGGCATCACAGATATATACACCAGTATGCAAGGCTGAAAAATTTGAGGGGAAGTGGGGAATAAGGATTGAACAGCTGAGCCTTAGGTATACTAGACAAATGCTCTACCACTGAACTTTATATTTTGGTCTGAAAACTCTTTAATCCCAGCACTCGGGAGGCAGAGGCAGGTGGATCTTTGTGAGTTCGAGGGCAGCCTGGTCAACAGTGTGAGTCCAGGACAGCCCGAACTACACAGGAAAACCTTGTCTGGAAAAAACAAAACAAAACAAAACAAAAAAAACTCTTAAATAACTTATAGACATTATGTAAACATACAATAAGAATTATAATAATGAGAATGACTAATGGAATGTTTATGAAGTAGCTAAATACACAGCAATAAGGATACGTCCAAACTGTTCAACTAGCTCAGGTGGGAGAGGAACTCTTCGGATAGTGCTGATGTCTGGAAGGTTGGGCACTGACAGTAAACCTGGTCCTTGCAGAGGGTAATCCATATCAGACATTCCAGAAACAGTGGGATTGTCTACAAAATAAATTTTTTTTTTGATGAAACATTTGCACACAACAATAATGTACTTAGGAATAGATAAGGAACTTAGGAATAGATAAGCAATTCAAGCTGACCTATGATGTCTCTGAAATTAAGGAATTCTGATCTGTTAAAAGTAGACTGGATAAACTGCACTGTTACAGGAAGGGACAATTACTGTTTCTAATCATGAGGGAAAGTTATCAAGACTGGGGCTGTAACTCACTTAGCAGTTTTTGTCTAGCACGCATATATCCTAGGTGTTTCCTATGCCTCGGCATAAAACAGAGCATGGTGGCATATACCTGTATTCCTAGTTCTTGGGAGGTGAATTCAGAAGGATTGAGATTCAGGGTTATCCTTTACTACAGTTAAAAAACAAAACACAAAACCGCCCCAGTTTCATTAGATCTTGTCCTAAAAAAGCAAAACAATGTCCAAACGAAACAACCCATTCTTTTTTTTTTCCTTTAGATTTCTCCTCCAGGCCAACATGTCACATACAAATACCAACAATGCAATATATTATTGGGAGTTGTTGGGGAATCACAGACTGCTCTCAATACAGAATTCTACTTTTTTTTTTTTTTTAGACAGGGTTTCTCTGTGTAACAGTCTTGGCTGACCTAGACTTTGTAGACCCAGGCTGGCCTTGAATTCAGAGATCAGCCTGCTTCTGCCTCCTGGGCACTGGCATTAAAGGCGTGCGCCACAAACCGAGCTACAATTTTAATAGAACAGGGCACATACGAAATGAAGTGGAAATACAAAAGAGATGAATAACTTCTTTGAAGACAAGAATGTGAATGGTCAAGAAATTTTTCCAAGAAACTAAAGACTTTCTTTTTTTTTGGAGAAAAGGTCTCACTTTATAGTTCTGGCCAGCCTGGATTTCACTACACAGACTAGAGTGACCTCAAACTCAAAAAGATCTTCCTTCCTCTACCTTCCAAGTAATGAGATTAAAGGCGTGTACCACCTCACCTGACTTAAACTAGAGTCTTTCTCTAAGAATACGGACAGAGCTGGGTGGTGGTGGCCATGCCTTTAATCCCAGTGTCCAGGAGGCAGATGCAGGCAGATCTCTGAGGCCGGTTTAGTATACAGAGTGAGTTCCAGGACAGCCACCACTACTCAGAGAAACCCTGTCTGGGGTGTGGTGGTGGTGGTGGGGAGTCTGTTAGGCAGCGGGGAAAAAATGGTAGAAGGGAAAGGGATTAGTGTGAAGAAGAAAGTATATGTAAGAGATTACATATTTATGAGGATCAGAAAGCATGGACGCGTTTTCAAACCTAAGGAGGACAAATTAAGCAGATAATGGCTAGTAGGTTAAACAAGTTTTATAAGGCAAGCCCATTTGTTATAGCTGTCAAGTACAAAGACTACCTTTGCCTCTAGTCTTTCTTTTTCTTTTTTTCAAGACAAGGTTTCTCTGTGTAGCTTTGGCTGTGGGAAACTTGCCCTGTATATCAGGCAGGCCTCAGACTCACAGAGATCCCTCTGCCCTCCAAGTGCTAGGATTAAAGGGGTGTGCCACCACTGCCTGGCTGCTTCTAGTATTTCTGACTCAAATCTCTCAATAGATTTTTTTAAATAAATGATTAGATATGTAGTTTTAGCCTACTTTACATCGCTTATCCTGTTTAAATTCACTCCGTTTTTTGCTCAGTCTCATTCCCATCTTACACTTCTCCGCTCTTCTCCAATCTTCCTCTCACAAACACTTTGTAGCAACTAATTCTATAAACCTTTAGCTGGTTACAATTTTTAAAAGTTAAGGCAAATATTTCCAGTTGACTCTTTGTTTACAGGTATACTTTGTTCTACCCTCCCTGTCAGTCAGCATTCTGACTCCTATATTTCTTTACTGGTTAGTCCCAGCACTTACAAATGTACTAACTCTACACATAAGATAAGACTCTGAGAGAACATGGTAGATTTCCACATTAACTTGTTTGCTTTTCCGACTGGCTCATAATTGATACAAGGAACGCACAAAATTGGAATCTGGATAAGATTCTTCTAATTTGGACTTAATGAGACTGCTCTTACCTCTTCAAGTATCTACAATGAACAAAATGCAGACGAGAAAAAAATAAGCAATAAAAACCGGAAGGGGGCTTGCTACTTCTTAAAATTTCAGGAAACCGGGCCTTAATCTGTGAATGTCCTCGCGGGCACCAATGTAGAGACTGCATTGACTAAGACAGAGGAAGCAGACTAGAATGCTCTGGCGGAGAAACAGAGCGCCCAATGGACTGATCACTCACTTGGGGCCGACACCATGAGCAGCTCAGAGAGGTCTGGATACATGCGGTCTTCTTGCAACTGTCGGTCGATAAGCCTCCCCGCATTTTCCAAAGTTTCCTGCAGGGAGGCAGCCGATGTAGAAGCCATCACCACCGAGCCCACCACAGACGACGGCATGCGGACAATAGAGGACACCAAGCTATACAAATACTCCAAATACGAGGAGATCAGTGAGAAAACCCAAGAGAGTCCAAAACCACTCCCTGGGCCGCTCGCGCCAAACGAATGACCGGGCACCGGATCATGACGCACTTCCGGTTCGTCCTCCTGGGTCCTGGGATCTGCCGTTTCAGGGACGGAAAGAGGAAGCAGTTGAGGGGGTTGGAAGTTGGTGAAGGAGTGACTGGGGAGACTGGAGTTGAGCTTGTAGATTGCCTGGGGAAGGGAAGAGGGAAAAGGAGAAAGGAAGGGACAGGGGGAGAGGGGCGGGGCGGGGTAGGAAGGGAAAGGGAGGAGGAAGCGCGGATCTGGGCGCCGGCTGGTGGGTCGCCTGTGATCTGCCCTGTGGTGATGACCCCGCGCGAGCTGGTCCTTGGCCTTGAGCCCCACCCCCAAGTTGGAATGCGGCGACTTCAGCTATTTAAGAGCGCCTACGTCCGTTGCGGTGGTGCCCTAATGACTTCTCAAAAGCAGTGAGAAAATTGGTCCCCGGATCTAGAAACAGGTTACCTGGGAGCCAAAAACTCATGGCGTTACAGTGGGGTAATTAAAATTAATTAGATTTTCCTAAGTGTGGATCTCTGTCATTAGCTTTGTGACCAATCATTGTGAATTTGTGTGTGTGTGTGTGTGTCAGCGTGGTGTGGTGTCTCACGCCTGTAATACTCACACTTCGGAGGCTGAGGGCAATTCCCAGCACCCATATGGTGATCTGTATGTAGCTCTATTTCCAGGGTATATCTACTGCCCTCTTCTGCTCTTCTGTTTTCTACAGACACCAGGCATGTAAGTGGTTTACAGGCAGATCCAAGCAAAACACCCATACACATATGCTTAAAAAAAAAAAAAAAAACTAAACTAAAAAAAAAAAAAAAAAAAAAACTTGTTACGCTTGTAGAGGACCCTGGTTTGCTTTCTAGCACCCACGTGGAGACTCACAACCATCTGTAACTCCAGCCCCAGGAAATCCAATGCAATCGTCTCCTCTCTGGGAGGAGACCAGGCATAGATGTGCACATACATGCATGCAGGCCACATACTCATATACATAAGAAAATAAATCTAGCCGGGCGGTGGTGGCGCACGCCTTTAATCCCAGCACTTGGGAGGCAGAGGCAGGCGGATCTTTGTGAGTTCGAGGCCAGCCTGGTCTACAAAGCGAGCCCAGGACAGCCAGAGATATTCAGAGAAACCCTGTCTCGAAAAACCAAAAAAAAAAAAAAAACAAAAAAAAAAGAAAATAAATCTAAAAAGGGAAGAAAAAAGAAACAGAACGGAAACCAGCCTGCATGTCAACATTTGGGAGACAGAGACAGGATAGTCATGATTTTAAGGGCAGTTGCAGATAGTTTGAGGTCAGTTTGGGTTACATGAGATCCTGTTTCCAAAATAAAAACTGAGAACTAACCTCAAAGACTATTTACTCCCTGGGCGTGGCTGCGCACACCTTTGATCCCAGCACTCGGTATACAGAGGCTGTGAGTTTGAGGTCACCGTGGTCTACAAAATGAGTCCAGGACAGCAGGGCTACACAGAGAAACCCTGTCTCGAAAACCAAACCAAACCAAACAAAAGACTATTTACCCTGAAAGAAAAACTGGGAGTTTGTTTTCTTGAAGTGACTCAGTGACTCAGCTTTCAGCACACGCGACCTGGGGACTGCACTCAGTGAGCCTTAACGACAAAAGGCTTTATGCAATGAGCCATCTTGTGAGCCCAAGGGATACACGGGATACTTCACTTCAGCCAATCGGAGACTACCATCTAACCTCCAAGGACTGTCTACCGGAACGAGCTGAACCTCCTGCTCTACTCAAATCAATCAATTATTTTCCTTGCTATTTCTTGCCCAGTAGGTAGAGACATAAACGGCTTACTTCCTGGCCCTGCCCAATAGATGAATCAATATTGTAATACACCTTATGTTGCCTTTGCTTTATCAGTCAAATTAGTCAACATGGTGAAGACGCTCCCAACTGATACCTTAGAATTATTTACAAGAGAGTTTTGATCTCATCGGCAGCCATGAATAAGTGTGCAGATTGCCCTGGGGATCATTGCTTGAGTGTCTTCCTGTTTTGATTAATGAATAAATTAATTTTAGAAAAATTAAAATTGCCCATTACACTGTTCAGTTATGTTTATGAAGTTGTTTCACGCAAACACAACAAATAATTTAATCCGAAATCTGGTCATACCACAATTATTGTCTATCATTTATCAGGAGCAAAACATCTTTTTTATGATGTTTACAGTGCTGACTATCGATTCTAACTGGGTGATGAGATAGCTATTGTCTTTTTCATTTCTCTCTAGTACTTTGCAGTTTAAAGTTTAATACATATGCATCTAAAAATTCCATCTACTTGACTACTGTGGAACTGAATAGCTACTTATGAGCTTAAGGTTATGATTGCATAATAAACTTCATTTGTAAATTGCTACTCCTGTAGCTAATAGCCACTCATCTAGGCTCAGGAATGAGATATTAGCATTAGTAATAATATATTTGAGTGTCGGCAAAATAAATTAGCCTTACTGATTGAAATTCAGCATGACTTAGTAATCGCTTGAGGCCGATTCAAATTTCGTTGCTACAAATTATATGCATCTTGCACACAGGAAAAATAACTTTTGCCTTCACAACTATTTCTTTTTAATACTTCATTTAACAAACACTCAGACGGCCACCATAGCCATTGTAGTATGAAGAAAGTACAATGCAGCACATAGTAGGTGGATCTTTAGTTGGATGCCTACTAAGGTCTACCCATACTTATCAGAGCAAGTGAAATGTAATTTGATATTTGGAGGATGAGTGGTAAAATCAAAGCCACAGACTTGAAGAGTCAGAGATCTCAGGACACTGTTCTGATGTTACTCATTGCACCAAATGGCTGGTGACGTTGTTGAAAATGACAAAGTTGGAACAGAAAGGTACTGGAAGCCATGGTAACATTTTATTAAATTTGCATTTTGGGTTCTGGAAATCCAGTACAGAGCCTTGTCTATTCTAAGCAGGTGCATATCTACAGCTGCACCTTACCAATAAGTTTGCATTTTACTCTAAGGAAAATGGAAACATTAGATAGTCATCATTTAAGATGTACAGATACACAAAACATAAACAGCGATATGAGACTAATAGTGGAGCTCATGAGTAACTTATCAAAGTATTTTCATTCTTGAGTGGACAAGAAGGCTCAGTAGGAAAAGGTGGTTTTTTCTTTTCTTTTCTTTTTTTCCCCCCTAAGCCTGTGACCTAGTTTCACCCTGAGAACCCACATGGTGGAAGAATAAATCTGCAAGTTGTTCTCTGATCTTCATGTGCACAACATGGCATGATTATGCCACTTCTACAGTAAATAAATACATGTGAAAATTTAATATTTTCACTTGGCTTGGTAGCACACATGTTTAAAAACAGCACTTGGGAGGCAGAGGGAGATGGGCCTCTGATTTCGAGGTAGCCATGAATTACATACTGAGAGACTGACTAAAAAAAAAAAAAAGTTTTTTTTTCATTCAACCAAGTATTTCTTTTAGACCTTTAGAATATAATAAATAGTAAGCCATTAACTCATAGTATAGATAAGGAACCAGTTTGTAAAGAAACCAAAATCTATTGGAAACACAGCAGATATGTAACATTTAGAACAAGGTAAGCTAGCCAAGTCAGTGGGATTCTGTGACTGAAGGAAAGCACTTAAAACGTTCCTGGCATCTCTCAGCTTTGTGGCACCTTTCTCAGTTCTTGAGTCATATCTAGACATTGGTTTCTTCCTTCAAGTATACGGAGAAGGTGGGCAATTGTGGAAGCTTCATCGTGTCCGTCACAGAGAAAAGTTAGCATGCAAAGAACAAGATACTGCTGACTGCGCTCCTCGGAAATACGAGCGGACTGTCACCTTGCCTGCAACCCCATCTGAAACCATCAAAAGGTTTCACAGCCGGGCGTGGTGGCGCACACCTTTAATCCCAGCATTCGGGAGGCGGAGGCAGGCGGATCTCTGTGAGTTCGAGGCCAGCCTGGTCTGCAGAGTGAGTTCAGGACAGCCAGAGCTATTACACGGAGAAACCCTGTCTCGGAAAACAACAACAAAAAGAGGTTGTTACAGAGCTTCAAAAACGAGCCGCCTCACGATTTGAATTGGGACGCGATCTCGGTGGCGAGTTCCTTCCGGACCGCTAGGGGGCGGCAGTCCGAAAGCCTCGCTTCCCGCGCGCAACGGCCGCTCTTGGCGACGCGGGCTCGGAGACGGCACTTCCTGTCAGGCTTGCCAGGATTTGCGCGCTGCTTCGCGGGCGCTTTCGCTGAGGCTGTGGGCTCCGGTAGCCATGGAGCACTCGGGGCCCAACGAAGGTGGGTACGGCGCGGCAGCCGGGGTGGTGGGCCGTGCCGGGCAGGCGAGCGGGCGGGGAGCCGGGGCGCCGCGCTGACGGGCCGTCTGCCTTTTCTTTGTTGCTGCAGTGACGGGCGCAGACACGGCGGGAGCCGACCCTCAGCTGGCGGTCACCATGGGCTTCACAGGGTTCGGTGAGTGACTGCCCTGGGCAGCCCAGCCTGGTTTTGCAGAGGGTTTATCAGTGAAGGGTAGGAGGGCTGTCACTTTTGGTCGGCGCCTTCTGCCGTGCCAAATCCGAATTGATTCTGTCCCATTTGTTGAGACTAGTTCAGGTGACACTTGGAACCCTTGACTGAAAGGGATTAAGATTGTAACCCAGTCTGAGAAGGACGTTTATTGGTCTCCACTTAATATTACGGTGGTTATTGAGTTCTTTCGCTTTGGTTAGTTTTTCTCATCCAGAATCCTCACTTCAGCTTTTTTTTTCTTCTTTCTTTCTGGTTTTTCGAGACATAGTTTCTTGTGTAACTACTTTGGGTGTTCTGGAACTCACTTGTAGACCAGGCTGGCCTTGAACTCAGAGGTCCACCTGCCTCGGCCTCCCGAGTGCTGGGATTAAAGGTGTGCGCCTCCACCTCCTGGCCTCACTTCAATCTAAATGTGTACCCTAGTCATGGCACATTAATAAAAAAGTCTCAAAAGACGTAATCATCTATTAATAATATTAGTGTTAGCAAAAATGAAATGGAAATTGTTTTGGGAGCAAGTCTGCTGATTAATTTAGTTCTCATTCATTCATTCATTTATTCATTTATTCATTCATTTATGCATTTACTATCTTCTAGGACTCTAGATAATTAGTCCACAAAAAGGTAGTTACAGTATTTACTTTTCTTTCTAATTTCTTATTTTTAACAAGTTAAAAGTGTCAGGTGTGGTGATGCTCACCTTTAATCCCAGCACTTGGTAGAGAGAGGCCGATCTCTGTGAGTTCAAGGCCACCCTGGTCTGTAGAATGAGTCCAGGACATCCAGAGATACACAGAGAAAACCTGTCTCAAAAAACCAAAACCAAACCAAACCAAAACATGATTTTATTTTTGGTAATATGAGGACTTAACAGGACTTCCTGCATGCTTAATACGTGTTCCACTCCTGAGCTACACTGTTAGCTCAAAACTTGATTTATTTTAGTATCCAGAGTGGTCTACAAAATGGGATTTGTATCACTTAGCATTTTCCCCTACATTATTTCTATTTTTATTTGTTGTTTTGTTGAGGGAGAGTCTGACTGTATTCCAGGATGGCCTGAAGTTTATCTGTAATGCTAAAAGAACATCTTGTGAATGTGTGCACATAATGTGAGTATGGATTCATGCCTGGAGTGTGTCCAGGCATGTGGAGGCTAGAGGTTGACATCTGATGTCCTCATCAGTTATTTCCTACCTAAATTTTTGTGAAAATGTCTAGCACTGGGCCTGGGGCTCACAGTTTAACTGGCTAGCCAGGAAGCCCCAGGGATCTTCCACATGGGGATCTGAAACACTGGGCTTCATGCTTGAATGTCCAGTGCTGTACTGACTGAATCATTTCCCTAGCTTCCAACAAAAACATTTTCGTGGTTTTTTCTCACTTTTTTTTTTGGTTTTTCAAGACAGGGTTTCCTTGTTTATTTATGGCTTTCCTGGACTCGCTTTGTAGACCAGGCTGGCCTCGAACTCACAGAGATCCACCAGCCTCTGCCTCCCGAGTGCTGGCACTAAAGGCCTGCGCCACCACGCCTAGCTTCTCACTGATTTTTGTAATCTGCTGAAAAATAGTTGTCAGCTGTAACTTAATTTAGAAAGTTACTAATAGTGAAGGTAAAAAAATTTTATTTTTTTAAGCCGGGCAGTGGTGGCACACACCTTTAATCCCAGCACTTGGGAGGCAGAGGCAGGCGGATCTCTGTGAGTTCGAGGCCAGCCTGGTCTACAAAAATGAGACCAGGACAGCCAGAGATACACAGAGAAACCCTGTCTCGAAAAAAAAAATTATTTTTTATTTGTCTTTTAAAACTTCAATGGATGTGGTGGCTGGCACACACCTTTGATTCCAGCACTCTGGGAGGCAGAGGCAGGATAATCTCTGAGTTCGAGGCCAGCCTGGTCTACAGAATGAGTTCCAGGACAGCCAGATATACACAGAGAAACCTTGTCTTGAAAAAAACCAAAAGGCCAACCAAACTTCTTCTTGTCATTTATCTTCTGGATGTGTTGAAGAATTGCGTTAATTCAGGGCTTTGTGTTGTACTCTCTTGGCAAGCCCTCCACTGCTTAGTCGGGAGACCACTACCTCTGGAAGCCTGAAGATGCTCAGTGCCTAATTCCCTTCCAACAGATTGTTTCACTCTCACAGAGCTCACAGCATGCAGGAATGCCATTTTAGCTATATCTCTACCAACAAGGTACTATTATTTAATAAAGGAAAAAATTAAGGTGGAGAAAATAAAACTTTATCAACCTCATACATGAATTGGGTGGGTAAGGTAGGTAATTTTAAGTTTGAAGCTAGGCTGGGCTATGTAGTTAACTTTATTTATTTATTTATTTAGCCCATGGTTTGCCTCAAACTCTGTTTGTAGCTGAGGGTGACCTGCTTCTGACTCTCATGCCTCTAACTTTCCAGTTCTAGAATTTTAATGTGTACTATTGTAGCTGATTAGATATTGTCTTGTTTTTGTTGCTATTAAAAAACAAACAAACAAAAAACCAACTGTGATCAGGCGTGGTGGCGCACAGCTTTAATCCCAGCAGCTTTTGGGAGGTAGAGGCAGGTGGATCTCTGTGAGTTCCAGGTCAGCGTGGTCTATAAAGCAAGTCCAGGACATCCGGGGCTCTATTACACAAAGAAACCATGTCACAAACAACCCCCCTCCAAAAAAAAAAAAAAAAAACCCAGAGGAAAAAATGAGAGAACAAGCAAAACCCTTGAATACCTTATTCAAGAGTAGGAGGGATATATAGTCTCATGCTTAGGCTAAGTAGCTGAAAGGTTTTTTGTTTTTTTCAAGACAGGGTTTCTCTGTGTAGCCCTAGCTGTACTAGACTCACTTTGTAGACCAGGCTGGCCTTGAACTCACAGAGATCAGCCTGCCTCCACCTCTTGAGTGCTGGGATTAAAAGCGTGTGCCACCATACCAAGCAGGTTTTTTTTTTTTTTTTTTTTTTTTTGGTTTTTCGAGACAGGGTTTCTCTGAATATCTCTGGCTGTCCTGGGCTCGCTTTGTAGACCAGGCTGGCCTCGAACTCACAAAGATCCGCCTGCCTCTGCCTCCCAAGTGCTGGGATTAAAGGCGTGTGCCACCACCGCCCGGCAGGTTTTTTTTTTTTTTTAAAGCTTTTATGGGGGCTGGAGAGATGGCTCAGTGATTAAGAGCACTGGTTGCTCTTCCAAAGGTCCTGAGTTCAATTCCCAGCAACCATATGGTGGCTCACAACTATCTATAATGTGATTGGATGCCTTCTTCTGGAATGCAGGTGTATATGCAGACAGAATACCCGTATACATAACAATAAAAAAAGCTTTTATGTATATTCATTATAGTCAATTAAAAGACCAACTAAAGGATACCCATAGTGTTTTTTGTTTGTTTGTGTTATTTTTTGTTTTTTTGAGAAAAAATTTCTCTGTGTATTCCTGGCTGTCCTGGAACTGGCCTTGTAGACCAGGCTGACCTCAAACTTAGAGATCTGCCTGTTTCCTGGAGTGATGGGATTAAAGGCGTGCAATTTGATTGATGTCACTGTATCTTGGTCATCTATCCCCAGACTCTTCCCTCCCACTCCCTTCAGACTCACTCACCTCTTTTTTCTCCCATTTCTTCACTAAACATTCAGTTAGTGCTGCCTGCGTGCACATTGGCTACCTACCTCTGGCCATATCCAAAGAAAAATGTTTCCCCCTTTCCAGCAGCCATTAGGTAGGAATAGGTCCTCAATTAGGAGTGGAGTCTTACGTGCCCCTTCTTTGTCCATATTGGAACTATTGACTGGCTGTGTTTTGTACAGGTCTTGTGAAGGTAGTTCTAGCTACAGTGAGTCCATGAGTGTCTTGTCCATGTCATAGCTAGAGGACAGCATTTCATGGCATTTCTCCCTGTCCTCTGGCTCTTCTTCTCTCTCACATCCTCTTCTGTAGTGTCCCCTAAACCTTGCGGGATTGATCCAGATACCTCATTTGTGGCCGAGCCCTCAGCAGTCACTTACTCAAAGTTCTTTGACCAGTTTTGAGTAGATTAACTGCTGCAAAAAGGAATTTTTCTTACCAAAATTGAAAGCAGTGCTAATCTATGGGTATACACATAACTATTTAGAAGGCAATTTCATACCTTTTCTGCTTTTACAGAACAACTGTAGCTGACATTTTCTAGTAGGACCTGTGACCTCCTCAGTCACAGGCTTTTGACTAGGTTTATAGTACTAAGTATGAATTACCTTCTGTGCAGCAGGTTTCAAATCCAATCAGAAAGCAATTGGTTACTCTCATAACCTTGATGTTTCTGTTTCACCAGTGGGCACACAGTATGTGGAGTCCACAGCTGGGTAAGTCCATTGATGACTTTTGTCCCCCAGTGGCCTACATGGCGTCTATGGCACTAGGAAAAGTGAGCCAACAGTGAGAAAGCTTCCAGGTCAGTTCCAACTTGATTTCTTTATGGGCTACAGCCAAAGTGAGTTGTGTCTTCATCAATATGGTCTTACCATCTTGTTAAGGTGGGCAGTTAAGAGCAATGACTATAGTCTGTGTTGTCTCTGGGGCCTCCCTAAAGGACCCAGAGGACTTGTAGGGCAGTAGCCCACACCTGGCAGAGAAATTTTCATTTAATAACCTATGTCTTCTAGGGGAAGCATTGTCCACCCATGCAGAGTATTTCTGTTCAAATTCCTTTAAAGAATTATATTTAAAAAATTAGCTTACTGGGACTGGAGAGATGGTTCAGTGGTTTAGGACCACTGGCTGCTTTTCTGGAGGACTTGAGTGCAAATCCCAAAACTCACAAGGAGGTTTACAACCAACTGTAACTCCAGTTCCAGGAATCTATTTTCTTTTGGCTTCTGTAGGCACCAGGCACAAACATGGTGCATATATGCACATGCAAGCAAAGCACTTATACTCAAAATAAAAAATGAATCTTTAAAAACAAATTAGCTTAGCTTACACAGTGTAGTAGGTTTCCATGAGACTTTCATCATCTGTAGTTTTAGTTAACCTAACTCTTCTCCTCGAGTCCTTTGCTTCCATTCCCACTTAAGCCTTTAATTGTCACTGTCCTCACAACTTTCATGTTGCACATGCCCTGTCCCTTCCTTCCATTAAGACCTCTTCCCCTCCTAAGTAGGGGAATTTTTAAGACTTTATTCAAATCTCTTGAATTCTGCCATACTTGCTGTACATCTTTGACTTAAGGGCTTCTTTGAATACAGTAACTAACTGGGATAGTCTTTCTACTTTATTTTATTATTTTTACATACATTTGCTTGAGTGAGGGCTGTATTTACCCCAGACTCACCCTGAACTTGTATAGACAAGGGTGATCTCGGGCTTCTGATCGTTTTGACTCTGTTCTGAGTCCTGAGAGTCTAGGCACGTGCATGCAGTGATGTGGATCAGACCCTGGGCTTTGTGGTACTAGACGAGTGAGCGCTCTGCTAACTAAGCATTGTGTCCCCAATCAGGTAGTCTTCTGCCTTTCAGGCCGGGTTATTCTGTTTCTGGGTGAGGGGGCCCTTTGCCATGTGTTGCACTATTTCCTCAGATTCTAAGAAGCAAAGTATAGATGTTTCTCATTTCCCTTGATGTTGTTTCAAGATGTAGGCAATTGACTAAATTAGAGGAGGATGAGAAAGTTTGCTGGCTAATTTTAGATAGGTTCACATTTATCCTTTAAGAATCTGAAATTTGAGCCGGGCGGTGGTGGCGCACGCCTTTAATCCCAGCACTTGGGAGGCAGAGGCAGGCGGATCACTGTGAGTTCGAGGCCAGCCTGGTCTACAAAGTGAGTCCAGGACAGCCAAGGATACACAGAGAAACCCTGTCTCGAAAAACCAAA